>OZ000464.1:16600000-17133034 GCA_963922655.1 Cardamine chenopodiifolia | reverse complement strand
TTAAACTTAAATTTAAAATTAAAGTTTAAATTATAAATATACAATTAACTTATACCAGAATAACGTTTATCAATTATTACCGATAACTTTAAAATATTACTGATAAAACTTTACAATAAAAAATTATTAAATTTAAAAGTATACAGAAATCAAGATACCCTAATCCGAATTCCCGATAACATATAAATTATAACCTTTACCTTAAAAAAAAACGTAAAACACTAACCTAAACCCTAAACAATATACCCTAATCACTTATCACATATAAAATATTCCAAGTAAACCCTTATAAACTTAATAAAGAAACCCGAAACACGAAACCCTAAACCTAAAAACCGAAACCCCTATACCCTATAACCCAACACCCACCACCCCACCACCCCACACCACCCACCCACCACCCCACCCACCCACCACCACCCACCCACACCCACCCACCCACACCCACACCACAACCCACCACACCCACACCCACCACCCACCCACACCCCACACCCACCCCACACCCACCACCCACCCCAACACCCACACCCACCCACCCACACCCACCCCACACCCCAACCCCACCCACCCACACCCACCACCCACCACCCACCAACCCACACCAACACCCACACCCACACCCACCCACACCCACCACCCCAACCCACCACCCACCCACAACCCCACACCCACACCCACACCCACACACCACAACCCACCCCACCCACAACCCCACCACCAACCACCCCACCACCAACCCCACCACCCCAAACACCAACCCAACCCAAACCACACACCCCACCCCAACCACCACCCAACACCACACAACCCTAAACCCTACACACCCTACCAACCCCTACACCCTACACCCAAACCCACAACCCACACCTAACCCTAAACCCTAACCCACCCCTAAACCCTAAACCCTAAACCCTACCCTAAACCCTAAACCCTAAACCCTAAACCCTAACCCTAACAACCTAAACCCAAACCCTAAACCCTAACCCTAACCCTAACCCTAAACCCTAAACCCTAACCTAAACCCTAACCTAAACCCTAAACCCTAAACCCTAAACCCTAACCCTAAACCCTAAACCCTAAACCCTAAACCCTAAACCCTAAACCCTAAACCCTAACCCTAAACCCTAAACCCTAAACCTAACCCTAAACCCTAAACCCTAAACCCTAAACCCTAACCCTAAACCCTAAACCCTAAACCTAAACCCTAAACCCTAAACCCTAACCCTAAACCCTAAAACCCTAAACCCTAAACCCTAAACCCTAAACCCTAAACCCTAAACCCTAAACCCTAAACCCTAAACCCTAAACCCTAAACCCTAAACCCTAAACCCCTAAAACCTAAACCCTAAACCCTAAACCCTAAACCCTAAACCCTAACCCTAAACCCTAAACCCTAAACCCTAAACCCTATCCCCTAAACCCTAACCCCTATCCCCTAAACCCTAAACCCTAACCCCTAAACCCTAAACCCTAAATTCTAAACCCTAGTTTTTCTTCTTATATCGCAACTTTCGTATATTTTCTTGAAAAAAAGTAATTTTGTCTTTTTAGTTGAGTATTTCTCAGTGGAAAAGAGTAATTGAGGGTTTTTTTCTCCTCAGTTTTATAAAATAACATTTTTATTTTTATAATTGTTAGAATTTGTTCGGTTGTGTGCTTCTTAAAAAACGTTAACTAGTTATTCTTTGGTTAGATTGTATAAGAATAATTTAGGGTTTGTTCGAGTCTTGGAAACTAATTCTCGTGGGTTGCTTATGTGCCTTTTTTAAGGATCTGTATAATTGTTTGCTAGGGTTTGTTCGTTTCTCCTATTCATTTGATAATTATATTATATTTCATGGTTTTATGTCTCTTATAGTTTCTTTTGAGATGGATCATCGTATTCAAGTTATACAAGATATTGAGAATTTTACGAAAGCTAAGACAATGATTCATGCAAGCTTATCGGCGATAAGATTGTGGTAACTATTGTGAAACCTTATTTGTTTGACCAATATATATATATTTCTGATTTGAGTTATCTTTATTGTTTACGAACTTGTGAATCAGAATGTGAATGAGTATCAAGATCAATACATTACGGATTTTCTTGAGTCATTTAATAAAGCAGAAGTTGATATCTACAAACAAATTGGTGTGAATGTTATGGTTAAGTTTTTTTATCCTAATTCTAAAGAATTTTTGTTGTCTATATTATATTTGATTCTATTTCATTTTTTAAACTTCTTTTTGTTGTTTAGAATCATTACCGCCAAGGGCATGTTGGAGGTCGTCAGGGGGATCGCATTACCGATCAGCGCCAAAATGCATCTACGTTAGAATTATATGATACTTATGAGAGTTTTACCAATCAGCGCCATAATGCTGCTACTCTAGTTACAAATGATACTTATGAGGGTTTATCGACCTTTTCCATTATCCCCTCACTCACTCTCTTCAACTAAGTCTTGAAAATTCGTAATGCCACATATAAATCAAACCGTAATGTGAGGTGGCTGCCGGTTAGCTTTGTTGATCAAAAAAAATTTTCTTGAAAGCAAACCGTAATATTTTATAAGGAAATTTTAAAAAGTAGAAAATTCAGAAGCGAGAAATGGATAATACTATCGAATCGGGAACCTTGTGAAGGGGGAGATTGGAGGGTTAGGAACTCAATTAGAGAAGCGATGTCAGAAGAAATCCAAGAAACGTCATCAAAAAAAGGAGGGAAAGGATATTTGTCGTAGTATGAAGCGAGAAAAGCACAGGTTATAGGCACAAGGCCTTCCGTTGACGCCATTTTTAAACTATTTGCGCGATCTACTCATTCACATACATACATACGGTTTGGTATAAAAAAATTTGTTTGAATTTGGTCCGATTTAAAGTAAAATTAGGCAAATGTACATAATTAATTTAAAAACATATGGATTTTTTTTAAATAGATAATAAGCCAAGTCTATTTTGGAGTTGTTGGAGTTGAAAGATGTATATGAGAATTGAAGACTAATTGAAAATGAAACGATCAACTATTGAACGACGACAAGGCATATTCGTTCTTCAGCATCTTTCTACACACTATGAACCCAAAAGGCTTATACAAAGCCCACTGGGCCTTTATTTAGATTTTAATCTACAGAAGAAAAAAAGAGAGAGATAGGGATATTGTCGTCGTCCATGTTTAATGTTTATGATGATGAATCGAAGAGTGCGCAGAAATTCTTACAATCTAGTTTCTACGCATATAATGTGATGTTGGTAGAAGAAAAAATAGAGTTAAATGGAGCAAGATGTACAATGGCATGACTTGGGTACAAAGGCGCAAACGCCAAACGGCTTGTTGGGAAGTTGGCAATTAATCCCGAAACAGCAAGGCATGGTGGCACAGCCGGTGGAAGAGCAGCATTTGCACTCCAAGCACAGCTCCAATGGCGTCATCAGCTTTCTCCCCCATACTCTGTACTCCATCTCCATCTCCACCTCTACTGGCCACATTTCTTCTCCATTTTTCCCCACCCCGTCTCCTGCACATGACCCCAGATGAGGTCCGATCCACCACTAGTTTTTTATCCAATGACAAAAAGAAATAATCTATACATAATCACCTTGGCCATGGGTCGTAACCAGAATCGTCGCAATCAAACCAAACATAATCGCACTATGTAAGCTACACTCCATATTTCTCTCCCTAGTCGGCTAGAAAGATTAGGCGATACCAAGATCTGTGTGGTGGATAAAAAGAGAGAGGGTTTAGTGGGTCACTCCACCACGTCATGATTCCAGCCATATGCGTATTAATTATGGTTACGTTCATTTGTAAGCTACAGGAGGCTGCGGCCAAATCTAACAAGAGATTGCGGCCAAATGTTGCATCAAACGCATATTGATGCATCAGAAATTTTTAGCTGACAAAAAAATCTGGCAGTTCGTGTAATACTATTGTATCTACTATCGTTGCGATTGCGACTGCGGCTAATTGGTGTTCGTGTACATGCTACATGAGGTTGCGGTTATCACTGTGACCAAACGCACGACTGTTAAACGTACAAGAACCGCAGCGTCTGGTCACAACCGCAGCCGCATGCGACTATCAAACGAACATATTCTAAAAAGAGAGAGGGTTTGCCAGCCGCATGAGGTTTCGGCCAAACGCTACGACAGAGGCAAATCACTACGACAGAGGCAGATCAATGTGTCAGAAATTTTTAGCCGCGAAAGAAATCTGGTGATATGTTTAGTAATGTTGCGGATACGGCCAATCGATGTTTATTTGTCTGGTACTTGTAATTGCGGCTGCCGTTGCGATCAGCCAACTATTATTTATCGCTATGCTATTTTTTCTTCACCAGCAAATGCTATGTGCACCATTACCAAACCTTCATGGCGAGTGAAAGTCCACTTGTTAGAAAACCATTACTGCTAACACAAAAAAATCCACCTTGGAGTGAATAAGTGTCGACTACTACAACCACACTATTACAGAGTGGGGATTAAACAAGAACAATCAACCATAATCATACAAGACTCTAGACAGATCAACACAGTAAAGTGGCAATAAACAACAGCAACAACAACAAAAACAATGTGTATCCACGAATTTTAGCAACAAGATGGCTCTGAGAGAAATTATGCAAGACGCAGCGAAACGGATTATGTACACTTGACACTAATCACCGAACTCTGCATGCTGCAGGTCCACCTGGTGAACAATTTGGATTGGGTGACCTGCAAATCGCACCAGGCCCAACATTCTTCGCAAACCTCCGGTGCATTCTGTAATCAGGCACCCCTCCCATTGCAAATGCAGCTCCAGCCGCAGTTGTTGCACCAGAGACCAGGGCATCACCTGTACACTGCAAAGGTTCCAAAGTCTCAACCACATCGCTCATCAATGGCCTAGCTTTCGGGTTCTGGCTAAGACAATAATACGCCAAGCTGCATGCCTTCTGAGCTGCCCTGACAGAGTATTGGTTCTCCAGTCTTGGGTCAATTATTTGCAGCAGTTTCCTTTTATCATTCAGCTTCGGCCGAGCCCAGTCAACCAGGTTCTGCTCTTTGCTAGGTCTTGTCTTGTCCACTGATTTTCTCCCAGTCAACATCTCCAGAAGAACAACTCCAAAGCTGTACACATCACTTCTGGCCGTCAGGTGTCCTAGTTCATTAGTGATCGAGTCAAGTTAGTGTTTATTTGTGTAATGGTTTAAGCACTTATTGTCATGGAAAGGAGAGACTATGTTGCTAGAAATAATACTGTTGTGAAATACGAGTGCATATAGATGCATGGTTCAACATCTCATAAGCCATAGTCCTATATGTCAAATAATAGCAAACTTCAAAAGCAGAGAGGTAGAGGTAGCAGACAACGCAGTGGCTGATTTGGGGTAGAAATAGAAACCTATATTCAGTTAACAACTTAAGCAATTTAAAGGTAGGACCTCAATAAACAGACAATTGATCGCTAAGACATTGCAGGAACTACTTCGTCAAGATTGTCAATGCATCTTAAAAAATAAGTTGAAGGGGATACGTCCCGCTATAATATGAATGCCATACCGGTCATCACATATTCAGGGGCAGCATAGCCATAAGTACCCATTACTCGAGTTGATACATGGGTTTCATCACCCTGGGGCCCAGCTTTAGCTAAGCCAAAATCTGAAAGCTTGGCTGTGTAGTCCTGCAAGTTCCGCCCAAGCAAGGATATATTAATTGTGGAAAGGTAATCCCAACATCTTGGAGGAAATTTGCAGCGATGAAAGAAAGAAATAAGTAGTTACCGAGTCAAGCAGTATATTGGAAGTCTTGAAATCCCTATATATAACCGGTCTTTCCGCATTGTGGAGGAAAGCAAGCCCTTTCGCAGCTCCAAGCGCAATCATCATCCTTCTAGACCAAGATATAGGAGCTGTGGTTTCTGAAGAGAGGCCATGGTGACTTGGTTAATTATAGACATTAAAATAAAGGACTAAGCTAAATTCAAAAATGTGCAACTCTTGGGGGTATATGAAGCGATCAACAGACATGGGCTTACTTCGAAAGAGGTGATTCTCAAGGCTGCCTCGCAGCATGAACTCATAAACAAGCAATCGGTGGTCGTCCTCGCAGCAGTAACCAATAAGCTTGACGAGGTTGGGATGACGGAGCTGGCCGAGGAAGTTGACCTCGGTAAGCCATTCACGGTGGCCCTGGAGGCCCTCCTTATTGAGGACCTTGACAGCAACAGGTAGAGACTTGAGGCCGACGCGGAGATTGTCATCAATGTAGCCCTTGTAGACGGTGCCAAAGCCGCCTTCTCCGAGTATATAGTCTGGGCGGAAGCTCTTGGTGATGGTCTCAAGCTCAAACAAAGTGAAGGGGATGAATTGGGCATACGAAAGAGGAGTGCGAGAGTCGTCCAGAAAGCGAGGAGTAGATGGATCGCTCAGATCTGAGACGGAGAGGGAGTGCTTCCTCTGGAGCTGTTGGGCTGCGAAGTGAACCAAAGAGAAAGAGATCAGGAAAAAGGGAAGAAAAGAGAGAGATATAGATATAGAAGGGATGAGAGCGACAAGGAGAGAGAGACCTTGAGCTTGAGGAGTGAAGACGGCAGCCTCGTCTCTAGTACCGCAGTTGCCCATCGTCAGCAAGGCAGTGGAAAGGATCTCATTCTCAATCTCAAGCTGCACCACCGAACCGATTACCAATTTTAAACCCTGATTGCAATCGGAGAAGACAACGAAGCTCTCCTCACCTCACCACTGGGGACTGGAAGTAGTTTTCTCTGCCTTTACAGATTACAGGCAGGAAGTTGACAGTCCACTCCATGTTGCCGGCAGCAATTAGGCTTTTATATGGGCCTTATTAATGGGCCTGCTTAGTACTCGTTGATACTAGGCCGATTGAGTTTTTCATTTTCTTCCGTTATAGGTGCTCTTCTAATATATAAGAACCACTATTATATATATTGCCTTGGTGTAAGAAAGACGACTGCAATACAGTGAAACCATCCATGATTAGAAAATCAGGCTAAATAACTTCAGCCTTTTGTTATACTAAATTCCTAATTTAATACTTTGCCGGATGGTGACAAGCCGACCTTAGCCAGTCCAACAGACAAACTTGTATCTTATAAACTAATTAGCTTGACCATATTCTGAGAACGAGTGGTTGTAGATGAAAGAGGAATGGGTCATCTTGAGCCACGCAAGTCCGAGGGACATGTCATACTTGTAATCTAATAAAGTTTATTGAAGAACAAATACCATCATGTGGGGGGTCGTACCCAAAAGAGAGTTGAAAGGGTAGGGTCCCATGAGATGATATAAAAGGGCAAGTACCTCTTGCTATTTTGTTTGGTAAGCTCGTCTACTCGCCTTATGATTTCTCTTTAAACTGTAAACTCAAACAATAGTAAATAATCATCAAGGAAATGGCAAAGGTTCATCCCAAGTCACTAAAAACGGGCGGACATGCGGTTTGGAAGAAGTCTTTGATGTTCAACTGCAACGGGTTCTAAAGGAGATCTTGTTTTCCGAGTGGATAACTATATGCACGGCAACAGAGGCCAGATCCTTCTCATGGAAGCGGCCAGCAAGCCTCTCCTTAGCATTTGCCGCAAGGTATCTATCATCTTGTTCAACAGATCCACACTTGACACAACACACACACTTACTTATGTTTCGTTACAAATACTCATTTCGATTTAACAAGGAGACAAGTATGAATGTATGGGGAATAGAAATACATAATGACATATGAATGTTTCATATTAGGGTAGTAGCAAATGGTTTCTTTAACAAGTATACATTTTAGCTCCTAAATACAGATATGGGGTCACACGGTTCATTTACTAATTTTCGTGTCATGATTTTCAAGATTGTTTTTTGTACGAATAACATTGGTCTAGTCTTGTTTCCACTATCATGTACGAGTGGGAGATGTTGGTTTAGAATGGATTATGCTCATAATTAAGGAATAATATCGAGTCGATTTTGACAGTTATGGAAGCTACTTCTATTAAACTAACAAATGTTTTTTTGTTTTTGTGTCTCTTGATCATGTCTCATATGCTATATATAACAGATATTGGAGACAAAAAAAAGATGATTTGAGTTCGTAAGAAGAACAAAACAGAGATGTTAGGAAAAACAGTTAAGAGGATGGGAGAGACACTTGTTCGGTGATAAGTGGTTGACATCCGCTTTGTGATATCTTCCCCGACTTCTTCCAATTCCATATTACATCCAAGTTATATTTATTGATAAGGTAAGTTTTCGGTTTAAACGCTTACGCAACGTTAAACTCCAATATATGTCACCAGAACCAATTCCCTAACAACGTACAACATCCAAGGATCATACTCCCGGCGATGCTGCATGGTGTACGACACTAAGCAGAGGAAAGTGGGTGACCTGATAAGAGAAGAGGCGTGGGAGAATATGTGTTCCGCCTCGTCGTCCACTCTTCGCTCCAATCTCCCATCGCCATGGCCCTCGTTATAATCCTCGACCAGATGTTCGGTGGTTCCTAGACACTTTATCACCCCCTCACCATGTGCTTCTTGGGTCTTCTCAGGCCTCCAAGTACGTTAATATCTTGCCTCCCTTCCCTCTGGCGGCAAACTCTTGAACGGGGTAATTCTCCGCTCCTCTTCCCACGTTTTTGGCTTTTGGAAAAAAAAAAACCTAAACTTTGAACCTGTCTCCTCTTCATGCAGTTGGTCTTCTCGCTTTTGCTTCCTTGCTTGGTCTTTTCCCAGCTCGGACAAGCCGTCACTCTCCACAAAATGCTTCAGTTGTTTGTTTCCTTCTTAGTCTCTCCATAGTCTATGTAGTTCTTGTATAGACCATAGATCTCTGTAACGCATCTTCTTTTGGGCTGCTCCATCTATCAGATGGTTCATTCCGTTGAACGACGTTCTTGGCACAATCTCAGGCTCTATAATCGGTTTTATAGTTGCTACCATTATTCGCCCGCCTTACCCTTATTTCAAGTTTACAATCATACAAATCGGAGTTGGTTAGACCCTTTTTCCCTGGGTTCTATGCTCTGACACTAATCTCACTTTATATGCCTTATTTGTTTCAGGTAACGTTGGCAATGTGCCTCTTGTTTTACTAGCGGCTCTGTGTAGGGACACCTCCAACCCTTTTGGCGACCTCGAAAAATGTAGCATTGATGGCACTGCTTATATCTCTTTTGGTCAGTGGGTACCCTTTTCTCTCTCTTAAACTGCCTCTTTACTAATGCACGGCTATTATACTTACTAGAAATTCTTGCCTTCTGCCTTCTCTATTTTGATGAAAGAGGAGCTCCATGTATGCAAACTGTAGCCGTATTGAAACCATTTTATACAGGATCTTTAGTTCCAGCCTACTATTTTTTTTTCATCAGTGTCTATGGATTTTTGGATGTTGTTTCGGTTCCCTTTGGTAGTTTCCATGATGATTCTCTCCGAGGGACTTGAATTAACAGGGAGGTTTAACTTTTATGTTAGGTTGGTGCTATCACCCTATACACATGTGTACCAGATGTTTGCTCCTCCTCCAGAAGGGTTTGATGGTGAAGAGGAAAATCTTCCAGTAGATGCTGCTCCAGAGCAAGTCCCCTTGCTTACTCAAAATTTTCCCAGGGACATTTCGCCTTCTCAAGTTCGCATGCCTATACAGAGCACCGAACCTCGAGGAAGAGGGGATTCAATTATGGATTTTAATTCTGTGATTCCCGAGTTCTTTTAGCTGATACATAGCCGGACCTTACGAATTTGTATATTTTGCTCTGTGATGTAGATTACACAGATCTTTGTTTTCCTTTATGAGAAGTTGAAACTGAAGCAAATTGTCCAGCCTGCAATAATTGCTTCCGTAAGTATCTTGTCTGTTTTATTTTCCGATGAAGAAGAGACCTTGTGATTGCCTTTACCATGTAACTAAATTAGACTTGTGTTTGTTTACTTCAGATCCTTGCCATGAAGAGGTTGATATTCACAAATGGTGCACCTCTTTTCTTCTTCACAGACAGCTGCATGATTCTTGGGTAAGCACACTCTTTATTTGTCTTCTAGGAAGCAGCCACTTGGGGGGAATCTCATTAACGGTAGGGTGGTTTGATACTGACTTTGTTTTGAGCCCCATCCATCATAGGGTACTTAGTAAACTTGGTTTCAAGACAACAGCGGCTATTATATTTGCACGGTTGGTGTTGTTGCCACCAGCAGGACTAGGAATAGTGACATTAGCAGACAAACTTGGGTTCCTTACTGCTGATGACAAGATGTTCCGATTTGTGTTACTCCTTCAGCACACAATGCCAACATCAATACTCTCAGGAGCTGTTGCCAACCTTAGAGGCTGTGGTAGGGAGTCGGCTGCTGTACTCTTCTGGGTTCACATTTTCGCCATCTTCTCAAGGGCTGGATAGATGGTGCTGTATATCAACATACTCTTCTTCTTCTTCTTCTTCTTGACACATTCATCTGCTAATAGTTATACTTTGGTGTAAATACAGGGACATCTCATACCAACCAAAAGTCATTTTCTCTCTTTCCTGTGTAAATGCGATTTTATAACTCTTGTCAACTAATGGGCACACCCTTTTCTCTGAATATATCGAGAATATTTGCAACACACGACATACAGCACAACTTTGGTAACACTTCAATTAAACTAACATGTGGAAACAGCACAAGACAATATTCATTAGATGAAACAGAAACAGAAACTCAAAGACCTTTTTAGGGTCTGAAAGATTCAGATTCTGGAGGCACCTACGGAACTAGTCATCAGTCAGAAAAACGGTAGCCATCTCCTGGTTCTGTTCCTCCTTTGGCTATGAGAGATTGTTATATCCCTCCTCTGTGGGTTGCTTAGCCACATTGCCAACACAACGCCCACCAGACTCACAACTGGTGCAGCAGCTAAAAACAGCCATCTTCCGCTGCTAACTCTGCTCACACCAGCCTCGCTCTTACCTCTCTCTAGATATTCCTCTTCCCCCGCTTCTGTGCCACCATCAGAGGAGGAGCTATCCTCACTCACATCCAGCACATTCTGCTTTCTCTCCTCGTAATCTTTGTCATCTGTTGGGAGCTCGTAACGGCAGAGTGGGCAGGAGTTACAGGCACTCAGCCAAGGTACTATACAATGAGCTTGGTATAGATGGAGACATGGAAGCTGCATGGTTTCACTGCCGAAGGTGAAAAGCTCCTTGCAGATCGCACAGACTAGCCCCTTCTTAACATATTCATCTCCAATGATAATCCTTGGTAGATTCCTGACGCATGACACAGATGCAGGTGGTGCACCTCTTCTTGAATTGTCAGACTCAGCAAGTTGCTCAAGCAGTTCCTCAAAGCCTCTCTCATCAAGATAATCCCCAACATTTGCAGCATAGGGAGAGAACTCCATATCTTCCAAACCAGTGAAGATGTTACGAGATAACGCCTGCCTCCTCTCTATAATTCTTTGACGAATCCCTCTCTCTAACTCAGGTGAATCAAACCGAGTCATGGAGCTGTAGCTCTCACTAGGACTTGCCAAATAATTTCTATACCGTGTTCCGGAAACGCCAGATGGACCAGCTCCTTTCCTGCCATTCCCTGTCTTCTTCGTCTGAGTTCCACTGGTTCAGACGAGCATGCATGGGGTCGATGTCAGTGTCAAAATCAATGTCGCTTCTGTCATCGGGTTGAACAAAGATTTCCGGATCCAGGAAACCATGCCTGTCGGTGGAAGCATCGGAGTCTCCACCGTAAGCACTAAAAGAAACGGCATCATTATCACCATGGGAAAATCTGTAGAGGCTAAAACTAGCGTTTGATTCGGTTTCTCCAAAATTGCCAACATCTTCACTTTCGGATTCTGAGAAAAATCACCATCTTGTAGAAGCGCTTGGAGTGGTATGGGAGCTAGTTCGCTGGTCATCACGTTGACCCTCACTACCATGAACCGTTGAAAGGCTTTTCCTTGCCATCCTTCTGCCTCCGGGGAAAGGGAGGTGGGGCGGGGGTGCCGAAATCTTCAAGCAACAAAAACTTACAGTCTACACATAAGCTGAAGATTTCAAGATCATCGGAACCAGATTGAACGACTCTTCCGCAGAGATTACACGCCGAGGATGATACTGAATTGGTATCCATATCAGAAGGTCCCTGAGGTTGTGATTCCATCGTATCCAAGGCGGCAACTTTGAGGTCTGAAAAAGGGTGGGAAATTCATATAAGCATGACCAGGCTGGGTTAGATCACACAAAATGAAAGAGGGGATACACTTGCGCTATGTCAATTTGCTCGAATTTCAGAAAACTTAACAAAAATCCTCAGGAAATTTGAAGAGAAAAAGATTACCGAAGAAAAACGCCGGATCTTCAAAACCCTAGGAAGGAGTCATCTCTCCAAGCAAACAAGGACGGTCTCGGTGAAGGAGATTGAAGCAAATGGCAGAAACAGGCGTCGGGATGTTAATGGCGGAAATGGGTCAACGACGACGCCGTATGGGGTGTTGTGTAAATTTCGCAGGAGAGACATCTTTTTCTCACGGCTATCTCTGTCTAGCTTTAGACTTTTAGTAAGTCTCCGAATCATAAAGAGGATCTTGAAATTCTGCTACTTTCCTAATAATTTATTCTGAGAAACTAGGATTAAGCCCGGACTACGTCCAGGTCAAAAATAATTTGATAAATTTTGAAATGATCAACCTGATAACTCGAATCATTGACCAAAGTTTAAAAGTTTATATCGTATCAAACATTCACCAGTCCACATATTTCTAATCACCTCAATGCTTTTTGAGAACTTTGAAGATGGAAGTCATGCTCTTTTTGAGAACTTTGAAGATGTTCATCTCGATACATTTATTTGTCTTTTTGTTGCTTCTGCTTTCGTTTGTCAAATAGTCTGATTAGTTTATTCTACGCTAATGTTTTTTACTGCCAATTTTTTCAAAAACCGTCATAATTTTTCCCCTAAACACCAGTTACAATAACCGAGAGTTAGTAAGTTGTACAAAAGGGAAAAGTGAGTTTTTTTTTCTTTTGCAGCAGAGAAAATAGAGACTATATATATATACAGCTCGAGTAATCTTACATTACAGATGCTTAAAACAAAGAGAAGCAAATAATTTTTTTAAAAAAGAGAAGCAAATGATACAGAAGTATGGTTCAGAATATTTGTATGCTTCGTGAAGGAAATTGTAAAAGTAAGGTTGCTTGAATGCAATCTATATTTTTATCAAGTATATTTAAGTGTTTATCCATACGACCTCCCTAAACTTTAGTCGTTCCGGATTTGAGTCCCCATTTTACTGATGTGACGTTTCCTAGTACGTACATAATTGCTGGGTTAAAATGCTCCCTCTAATTATGATGTTCATTGTGTCGGGACTATAAAATATCCTTTTAGAAAGCCCATAAATATAAGTAGTTAACTGGTAAGTGGACCTGAATTTGCTTGGAGCCATGGTTCATAAAGATAGTAAAGCAGATCGTAAAGCGGAGACTGCAAATGGAAAAGATAGTTGATAATCAATTGAGTCTCTCTTCCTGAAGTAAATCTGGAAGCAGTAGTAACGTTGTCATGAACAGAAGAAAACAAGTATAAAAGTGGAGTCACCTTCTGAAGGGTCTGTCCTCTGTGCATCGGTAAGAAGAAGGAGGCAGCAACACGCAGCAAGGAGCGGGTGTAGATAGATTCTTTGAGGCAACACCATGATGCCTTTGGAGAGGTATCTGCGTAAGAAGCAAGGTCAGTCAAGAAACCCAGTGCGCGACTCAGATGATATCAATAAGTGAGCATATATGGTTCCAAAATTCAGCGAATTTAATCTCCCTCCCTGATATCAATCCAACAGCAAAAGGCGGTCGTATTTATGACAGAAATAGACACAGAGCTAACGCATTCATTAGCTCACAGCCAAGATCATTACCTCACTCTTTAGATCAGCTCGGATAAGAATCCCCCCCCCCCCCAAAAAAAGCTACATGGCGGGCAAGTCTGCAGAGACCCTGAAACCCGCGACAGTCAGTATATGTAGACGACAATGCAGATCAAATCAGACGGCACTAATCATCGGGAAAATGATAGGAGGGGGCGGCGCAAGCAATTAAACCAAGAAGAAGAAATGACCTTGATGGGTTCTTGACTTTTCTGCCATTAAAATATAGAGATCCAAAAAGCTTAAAGCTTTTCACCCCGAAGTGGTAAAATTTCTTAACTGGGTTGACTCTACCTGCTCCACAAGTCCGATCGTGCTTCGTGCGTGAGAAACCCAATTATTATCCGATTGAGAGCGAAACCAAGAGACGCGCCGTTTGTGGTTGTGGGTCCCTTTTCTTCTCATTGTCAACTCCTTTCTCAGTCTTCGTTAACGTGTGACTGCGAACAGAGAGGCACCGTAAATAAAAAAACAAGTGTATTTAATTTAGTAGGCTTTTATACATAAAAGGATTCAGATATCAAGAGGATTTTTTCTGTCTCCCAGATGATAATCGGATCATACATATATAGCTAGCTGCTGAACCGAAGTCAGAAATCAGGACTATCTATTTTAGTTACAACGATATCGTAATATCCATTTACAAACAAGAGAATATACCGAGATTATAAAATCAAATGTAAACCAGCAATGACCGGTTGTACCGAACTCCAATAATACATATTCGTCATAGAAGCCCATTTATGTATATATGCATATAAGCCCATTTAGGGATGGATGGGCTGTGTCTTAAAGAAGTCGGTCGCTTCCTTAAGTCAACCCTTTGGATTGGATCCACAATGCAAATTCCAATTCCATTCACAGCCGTTGATTCATTCACCAAGATCAGAATACGCAATTCATTTCTTTTCTCTCTCTCTCCGGAGCTCGCCGGATCTCCGTTTTCTTCTTCCTCCGGGCTCTGTCAACCCCCTTTTCTCTCTCCGTGGCAGATGCGCGACTCGATCAGGGTTTGAGACCCTATTCAAAGCAATCGCCTACCTTTTTCTTTCATTTCCCCTCTTTGTCCATTGGCTTTTAGGGTTTCCTACACGATATGAGCTAAATAAATACGATTTGGTTTCACCCAAAGCTCCTCTATTTGCAGGTACGGTGATCGATTTCTTGCACGTTTCATTCCTTTTTTTGTTCTAAACAAAAAACGCGTTTTCCCCTGCCCCCCACAAAAGTGTTAATAATCCATCATGTTCGATTCATTTTCATATGTTTTTAGGGTTTTCTATATGGAAACGCCCGGCACCAATCATGACGGCTTTAGGGGTTCTCCTCTAAGAAACTCCATCCTCTCAGCTTCTAACATCATCCAGGCCCCTATATCAACCTTGTTAGAGTATTCGGGTCTCTTTAGTACAAGGACAAGTCCTAGTCTCGAGGCCGAAACGCTGCTTACTGATGATTCTCCACCGGGAATCTCCAGTGGGGAGGTTGCCATTAGGATCATTGGGAACAGTGAGCAGGATGCTCAAACTGATAATAATGCTCTCAGGGATGCCGCTGCCCATGGACAGACTCAAGTCTTGGGTTCTGCTTCTCAGGCTGATCCCATGGCTGCTGCAGAAGGTGCCTCTCAGCCTACTCCAGCTGAATCTGTAGCTGGAGACGCGGCATCCCGGGATTCACCTTACCAAAGATATGATATTCAGCAGGCTGCGCGCTGGATCGAGCAAATTCTTCCCTTTTCTTTGCTTCTCTTGGTTGTTTTTATCCGCCAGCATCTCCAGGGTATATATATATATATATATATATATATATATATCTTTGTATTTGCATTTTCTTGTCTATTCTCATCCCCACTTGTTTTGTTATTTGACTTCTCCTACTTATCTCTCAGGGTTCTTTGTCGCAATTTGGATTGCTGCTGTCATGTTCAAGTCAAATGAGATTCTGAAGAAGCAAACAGCTTTGAAGGTTTTTAACATTGCGTTTACTTATTTCTTCTTTAATTCCAAGTTCAAAAGGGTTAGTCTAAGTCTCAAGCATGTGCCTGATATTGATTACAGGGTGAGAGGCATATCTCGGCATTAATCGGAATCTCTGTAGCGTTTACGGCCCATGTTGTTGGTGTTTATTGGTGGTTTCGCAAGGATGACCTCTTGTATCCTTTGATCATGCTGCCTCCCAAGTCCATACCACCTTTTTGGCATGCTATTTTTATCATAGTGGTGAATGGTCTGTACCTTCTCTAGCGCATTGTTTCCCTTGTCTTTACTTGTCTCGTTTCATTAGCTAACATTTAATCTCTTCTTTATCTTTGTTATCACTAAATAATTAGCAATTATCTGTTCATGCATTATTCCCTACATGTTTCATTGCTGTATCCTGTTGGATCATTTAGTGCTTACACAACTTCTACTTGTGCCTATTTTCCTCAGATACACTTGCTCGGCAGGCGTCAATGATATTCAAGTGTTTTCTCTTGATGTACTACAAAAACAGTAGAGGTCAAAATTATCGTAAACAGGTGATGTAGAAAAAAGTTCTTGTCTGTCCCCTTTAGCTTGTATTCAGTTTAACCGCCTGTGTGATATACCTTTGGCAAGCAATTGCTAACTTTGGTTATTCACTTTTTATGCAGGGTCAATTGCTAACTTTGGTAGAATATTTGATGCTTCTGTATCGCTCTTTACTGCCTACCCCTGTATGGTACCGTTTCTTTTTGAACAAGGATTATGGAAGCCTCTTCTCCTCTCTTATGACGGGATTGTATCTGACTTTCAAGCTCACTTCGGTAGTTGAGAAGGTATCTAGAATTTTAGCCTCTTCTCTTTTTTTTTCCTTGAAAGCTGAGGGGGAAATTGGCAATGAATTTCAGGTTCAATCCTTCTTTACAGTATTGAAGGCTTTGTCACGTAAAGAGGTGCACTATGGATCGTATGCAACTACAGAGCAGGTATAGTTTAATTTCTTGCATATTCAAATGTAGCTACTGCCTCTTAAGATTCAAGCCCACATGAGCAAAGAAGTGGCCTTCTGTTGTGTGCAGTTAAATGCGGCAGGCGACCTGTGTGCCATCTGCCAGGAGAAGATGCACACCCCAATTCTTCTTCGCTGCAAACACATGTTTTGTGAAGATTGCGTTTCAGAGTGGTGAGGTGTTTGTGCATATGGCAGTTATCTTTGTGTATGAATCTGGATTGAAGGAATATGATTATGACTGGGCAGGTTTGAGAGAGAACGGACGTGTCCTCTGTGCAGGGCCTTGGTCAAACCAGCAGATCTGAAATCATTCGGTGATGGATCCACCAGCCTTTTCTTCCAGATTTTCTGATTAAAACACATACAAGACTCCAAAGTAAAAAAATCCTGAACATTCACTTGCTCACTCGATAGTTTTCTAAGAGAGTATTTTCTATACAATGCCATTCAAGGTATGATAGAAACACAGCACTGATGCCTTGAAGATGTTCATACAATGTCATTTGTTAATATGAAATCGCCTTTTATAATATTCATTCCTTAGCCAAAAAAAAAAATTGATTTCATGGTGAATGCACGAGCACGACAAGAAGAAATAAATAAATAAAAAGAATGAAATAAAGAAGTTGAAACCACACTTGAACACACTGAGCTCTCTTCTGCTACTACAAGAATCTCTTTAATCATTTCACTCGGAGACTGCGTGCGCTCAGCAGGTGAAGAAGACACCAAAGTAGATACAAAAGGGTAAACTTGTGTCACCTCTTCACTGCCTTCGTCTATATACACAAGTTCCTGCATAGTAAACTGGTGGTACTCTACAATCTCCCTCAAGAACCGGTTCCCTTGCGTACACCGAGTTTTCATGTGCCAACCGTGCTTTCTCTGCCAGTTGGCTCTCCAGCTGGAGCCGAATCTGATACAACAGCATCCACACCGAGTTATTAGATGGGATGCAACACACAAGTTAGAAGATGAGCTCACTATATTATTTACCAAATCTTTGTCAGCAGGGTTGCTTTCTCGCGGTGGTTCTCCCTTTGATGGTTGTTCTCTTTTTCAAGCTGAGCACAATGCTCGTTTGCAAATGCAAGATCTACTTTCACGGTTTTCAGCTCACGGAGAAGGAGCTTTGCTTTAGTACCCGTGGCCATCGCCACCTAGAGTTCATGCAAGAAACTATCAACGTACAAAGCTAACAGAAATGCCCAATCAACCATCAAGACTGGACCTTACATCGCGAGATGCCTTGAGCTGAGTCTCATGTTCCAAATAAAACGTATGCAATGAAAATTGATGATTTAAATGATTTATAACAACTTCATGTTTTAAATGGCCTAAATTTGAAAATTTATGATTTTATTGACATTTTTCTCTCTTTCAAAACGACGTCATTTTGTTACTAACGGATAGTGGTTAACGACAGATTAATGTCTGTTAGTTTATCTGTTATCGGATTTAACCTTGTGTCTTGTTTGGCCGGGTCAACGAAAATTCATGTCTCAAAACATTAGTCAACGCAAATTCATGATTTAAATGGCGTACAACAAAGTTCGTGTTTTAAATGGTCTAAATATGTAAGTTCTTGATTTTTTTGACATTTTTCCCTAAAAAAAATCCTAATAAAAGTTACATATTTGTGAGGGAGCGAAGTCACAGCCTACTTAATACCGTAAAAGAAACTCAACCGTCGATATTGAAGTAGAACGAAATGCTACTTTTAAAATGGGTTGGGATCTACACGTCTATCTATAACCATATTAACCATTTTGATTGTGGACAAAATAGTTAGATCGTTCTGTTAACTATCGTATCCAAATGGATTGTCCATTGAACAAAATATAATGTATTTTGTAAAAATTAAAAATTAAAAATAATTTTTATTAATAGTTTTATTTTTATTAACCCCTTTTTCACCAAAAAGAATAAAGAATATTTTAAAATTTAACAATTATTTGAAAACATGTTTTTGAGTTTTTTGTGGAAAAACATGTTTTCATGTTTTTAGTGGAAAAATGTTTTCCGCATTTTTGGCAGGAAATTTTGTTTTCGTGGTTTGAGGGAAAATGTGATTTTGTGTTTTTTGTGAGAAATGTGTTTCCGCGTTTTTGGCGGAAATTATGTTCTAGCATTTTTGGTGGGAAAATGTATTGCAAGGAAGTCATGAAGACAAAGAATGATATTGAAGAAAAGTAGAAAAAATTGCGAGAAAAATCACCGGAAAAAAGCTTTCTGATTTCAATTTTAAGAATTTGAGAGTAAGTTTCGATTTTTTACAAAATCGATTTTTATCTAGATTTCTAGGTAATATGAGCCAATCATTGTTCAATTGTGTCCAACCCGTTTTGTCCGTGAACGAAATTGAACCTAAACTATTTTAATTCAATCTGTAAATAGATTATTCTATAAGCCGTCAATTATGTATTGGATATGGAAAGAACACGTCTAACCATTTTGAACATATGTAGCTAGTTTAATTGTGATTAGTATAATTCTTCTTTCTTTAATTAATAGGTTATATATAAAAAGGACGAAAGAGAAAAAGAGAAATAAAAAAAGTTGAAGCTATATAATACATACTAGGTCTAGACACTTAGTATAAGAACGGAACATAAAGGCATCGCCAATGAGTGCTTTTAAAAAGTTTTTAAAAGGAGTTTTTATGATTAAAAAAATATAAACTGCTTAAATAAACGTATTTTTAAGAATTGATTTTTAAACAAAAGTTTTTAAAATCTGTTCTTAAAAAAAAAAATTTTAAACATATTTACCGATACAGTTTATTACAAAAATATTGGTAAAAACTCTATAAAAATATTTTACCAAGATGACCTAAGTAGAAATCCAAAAAAAAACACAGGCGGATTACCGCTTATTTAATTACAAAATCTTCTGCAGCAATTGATCTCCATCGTTGGATTGATGGACGGTGAGAGTAGATTGGATTAATGCATTCTATGATCTGTCATCCATAATTTCAACCATCCATGACGTCACGTTCCCTACGTCACTTATGACGGAACTCCCTTACGCCGTTTAAAGTGGCTCCACCGTTTTCTACGCCCGATTAATTCGGCGTTCCATCTTCTCAGGTGCGTGCCACATGATGACTTATAGACTCGTCTTATTGTCAGAGATATTATAAGATTTGAGAATTTACTCTAAATTTTATTAACTGATATAATATTTTTATTTTTTAAAAATTTGATCGTAAAGAACTATTTATACACAACTTCTTGTTGATACAAATTTCTAAGAAACGCTTGGTCAAAAATGTTCTCAAAACTAGTTAATAGAATTATATTTTCCGAATTTTATTTCTGAAATAAGTAGAGATCCAAAAAGTCTTCACATATGAGAGTTTACACATAATTGTTAAACTAATTTACTTATCTGAGGGATAAGCTAACGAAGGAGTGTATAGTAATTAACTTAACTCTCACATATAAACTTCTTAATAACATCCTCATCTCGTCTTATCGACCTATCAACATATAAAAGGCATCATCAAAAGGCTATCGACCTAAACCCAAAGAAGATATACTCCAACAAAATTAACAAAATCAAAAGATGAACTCTTGCCAGCAAAAGGCTATGGAGAAGCTGCTTCAGGGCCGTGGCTGTGCCAACCAGCTCAAGCTCATCATGGACCACACCGAGTCAGACGACTCGTCCATGGAAAGGGAGGATTTGGCCAAGTCCGTCCTCCATTGTTTCGCAGATGCTCTCTCCATCTTGATCGATACTAATGAGCACCAAGATGATCAATTCAATAACTCATATCCCCAGGACTCTTCTCATGTTCTTGGGAGCAGCAAGAAACCACTTCACAAAAGGGGAAGGTATGAATGTAATATATAAATTGAAATTTTCAAGAATCATAGAATGATGCTCATCGAGAGCCTGGTGGTTGCAGAAAGACATCGATATCAGAGAGCTCAGCCTATCATAGACGCGAATCCCCAAACCCTTTCTACCACGACGGCTTTCTCTGGAGGAAATACGGAAAAAAGCAGATCAAAGAGTCCGATCACCAAAGGAGTTACTACAAGTGTGCGTACACAAAGGACCGAACTGTGAAGCAAAGAAACAGATTCAAAAGATCCAACACAGTCCTCCATTTTACTCAACCACTTACTTCGGTCACCACACATGCCAGCTTCATCAAGCTTATGCAACTTTCCCCATCGACACCTCTGATCCTGAAGATCACGAGGGATCCCACATGATCCGATTTGATCACCCCAACTCCACCACTAGCCTGCGTAACCATCAGAATCTGAATCACATCATAGACGATGCATGACAATGGAGAAAGCAGAAAAGTGGTCTCCGTCCCAATGGATGACGTCCGAGGTTGCCCACGCAGTGGAGGCTTTCGAATTTAACCCTTTTTGAACATCTTATGACTTATCATGACCATATATTCCATCTGTTATCATACATAGCTTCTTTAATCCTGAATCCTATATATCCTTCTGTTACTTTAAAAAAAAATATTTATACTATGTACTTGCGTAACCCTTAATACGTTTCAATCTCTACCTAAAGCTTTTGTTTTGAATTAATATTGACCTATAATATTACATGAAGGTTGTACTCTTGGCAGCTTTCTTTTTTCTTCATACCGGAATCTTTGATAAACATATATATCTCTTCGATTATTTAAATTGATGACTCCAAAAGCTTAGGTTAACAAGAGCTAAGAGTGAAAGCAACGTCCGTGTGGAAAAAATAAGACTCATTCTTGATTAAATTGATGGGTTGGTTACGTATAAACACGCTGGAACATTCACACTTTGCTCTCTCCTTCCTGGTCAAAATCGTCTTCACTTTCTTCCGTCATCATATCCTAATTTACTAACTGAAATATCGTTTTAATGTAATTAATTTCTTCCATCTCCATCCTTCTTCTAGTCAAACAAATATATTCCATCTATTAGTATTAAGTTCCAGAAAATATGGAAAACAAATGTTATAATTTGAAGTTTAATTACGCCACCAACATTCAAATCTATGCGTGTTTTCTCAATGTTTTTTAAAATATATATTTTCTGTATTATAGATTTAGGATTTAAGACCGGATTACAGATTGATTTTAATTTGGGTTGTACTTTTATAAGCTAAAGTACGATGCGTGGAATACGAATGTCAAAAACTTGACCAAATAAATTACTGGTTCGGGCATTACTCATAAGGCCGTTTCGTTCAAAGAAAGAAGTACTTCGTCGGTCTGATTTTCTAAATGTCAATTTACAAATGAACTATGATGCCTGAAGCATTGACATCAACAATTTTAGGTCAGGGTCAGCCCTTGTAAAAACACCCATACGAGTGAAACACAGATAAAAATAAATTAAAATTCATATTAGTTTTATTTGAATACCATGTAACTGTAATAGCTTAAACTTATTAAATTACAATTGTTGATATTGAGAGATCGGTGAGATCGACCAAATCAAATCGAAATTGATCAAACCGAGATCAAGAAATATCTAGAAAATTGTTGATAAATGTCAATATTTAGATTAGGAAGTTTAACATTATCTCTAAATATATTTTTTACATTTATCTTTCCATTAAATTAGGTAATTAGATTTATCTCTACTTCTATATAAGTCGATGTATTATGTAACCATTATTCTTATGAGAGTATTATAATTCTTTCCTAAACTCATTTGTGTTCTTACTCTCATCGAATTTATCATGGTATCAGAGCCATAGATCCAATTTTGGTTTCGTTATTTTCCGTACTAAAAAATAAAATTCCACTTGTTCTTCTTCTTTTCCTCTTCACTTCTATTTCTGTCAAAAAAAATCAAACACATTTCATTGATTTTCTGGTTTTTCTTCTTCATTTTCTTACCAATTTTCATGTGGATTCATTTACACTACGAACAAGATGGAGACCACGAAGATAATACTAAAGTGACGACTACGACGAATACGATGTTGATTTGTCGGTGACGAACTCACGATACACAAGTTTTTTCATGAACAAGATGTTCGAAGAACGATCCAGACGTGATTTAAAGATGATGAAACTACATGACTACACATATGTATTTTTCATCAAACCGATGACCCCACAGCCGGGTATAAACGCCGTTGATGACTCTATGGCCAGGTATAAACGCCACGAAGATGAACCCACGGTCAGGTATAAATATCGTTGATGATCCTATGGTGGGGTATAAACGCCACGAAGATGACCCTACGATCAGGTATAAACATCGATGATGATCCGACGGTCGGATAATGCCGATACTTTGAAGAATTGTCCAATCTCACACGTGTTACCACGTATGAGTTTGTTAGAGGGTATTGGGAGATCGGTGAAATCGACCAAACCGAATCAAGATTGACCAAACCGACATAAAAAAATATCTAGAAAATTGTTGATAAATGTTAATATTTAGATTAAAAAATTTAACATTATCTCTAAATATATTATTTATATTTATCTTTCCATTATATTAGATAATTAGATTTATCATTACTTCTATATAAATAACCATTATTCTTATGAAAATCTATTATAATTCTTTCCTAAACAAATTTGTGTTCTTATGATACACGTTATTTAAAAACTACTATAGAAATGGATAAGAGCTTTGAGTGACTTTGCATGGAAATTAAATGCATCGAAAAGGCTTGCGTGAATAAAGCTTATAAATTTTGAGAGATTCGAATGGCCTAATATTTAGAATAAAATAGCCCATTAAGTAGGTGTTTAAGCCCGAATTCTCTAAAGCTTTTTGTGGCGGTCTCTTGCCACGTCAAGCAATAGAAGCGGAAGATGTATTTTCTCATTGAATGACAGTTTCAATTCTCTTATGGTTGGGAAAGTGAAGCTTTGACGTTGTGAATCTTATGACTGCCCAATGGTTGGAATTTTAACCAAACCGAATCTAAACCTATCCAAACCAAACCAATATTTATGCACAAATCATTTAGTTAATCTTTTATTCAATCTGAACGGTTCGGTTTTTACCAAAGCGAGCCAATAACCCAATACGCTTGTTTTAATTATTACTTAAATAAATAAAATAATTACTAATTTGTGGTTTAGTGTTAATAATTTAGTATTATTTAATAATTATAAATATAGATTAACAAGTATGTTCATGGTTTGTCTCTTATGTATTTTGTTTGAATAATTTAGTTTGTAGTTTTTTATAGAAAAAGTAACTAAAAATCAATGCATAGAAGAAAAAAAAAAGCGTCATACGCTACGGAGAATAGGATGAATGTAAGTGTGATACATGTTAACATAATAATGTGAAGTGGTGAAATATTGCTTGGGAATGAAACAAAGGTCGAGTCTTGACTCTTGAGTTCATTTGGTAGGCATGTTTTTATCCTCATCATATTTCACTCATTATCCCTGTTTTTTTGTTTCTTTCACGTTTTCTCTCTACGAATAATACTTATTTTCTAACTGGAGTAATTTTCCATTCAACTAGTATGTTACACACAGAAAAGCCAATAAATATTGTAGATTGTTAAATGGAAATTGGAAAAAAAAAAGAAGCGAGAAAGTCAACGGGATGATTCTGAGATGGAGTGAGCACCGTTTACGCCACGTCTCTACTGTGTGCATTGAAGTGATTTTAATTAAATGTAACTAAAATCTTTAAAAAGAAATGTTTTATATAATAAACACAGATTAGTAACACAGATGCGTAAGTGGTACGACTAGAGTAGTAGTGGTTGAGGTGTGGAAGCGGTAGACCATCTTCATAGATCGTCTAAATCATTTAAGTTAACTTTGTTAATAATAATAAATAAAGAAAAGAAAAGAAGAAAGGAAATGATGGCGTAGCATTGCATGCTTAAGGGACAAGAAATGCTTTGGGGAGATCTCTTCTCTTCTACTCCATCCTCTTTGCAGAAGAAGATGATCAGTTTTATTATTTTTATTTTTAATTTTGAAAAAGGTATAATAATACTAAAGAAATAAAAAGCGGGGAGAAGATTGTCTTCCGGACTCGAGTCCATAAGCCTCCTCTCCAGAGCTTACGCCGTTTACAAACTCTTTTATTCTCTATCTCTCCCTTTTCCTCTTTTTAACCTTTTTCTTCTTTCAGTCTCCCTTCTGTGCTGATTCTGATTCTAATTTACTAATAAAAAAACACATTCCACATAAATGCCCACTACCTTCCCTTTTACTCCTGCTCTGTTTTTTCTCTCTTTCCTTATTCAAACTTTGTCTCCTCCTTTTCTCTTGATGCTTTTGTTATAACTGCAACAACATCAACCTTACTTGATGGTTTTTTTTCATTCATCTCCAACTTCATTTTTTTAAATTTAGTATCCGCTTTGGTCTCAAGAAATGTTCGAGGACGCTATTTCACTCAGCTTCTTCTTCTTCCTCTTCCTCGCCGTTTCAGTCACGGCAGACCCGACATTCAACGACGACGTTTTGGGTCTCATCGTTTTCAAGGCTGGACTCCATGACCCACTCTCTAAGCTCGCATCTTGGAACGCCGAAGACACCGATCCCTGTAACTGGAATGGATGCATATGTGACCCGGCCACATTTCGTGTTACGGAGCTCCGACTTGACGCCTTCTCTCTCTCCGGTCACATCGGCCGCGGCCTTCTCCGTCTCCAGTTCCTCCACACCTTAGTCCTCTCCAACAACAACCTCACCGGAACCCTAAACCCTGAGTTCCCTCACCTCGCCAGCCTCCAAGTCGTTGATTTCAGCGGCAATAACCTGTCTGGTCGGATCCCAGACGGATTCTTCGAGCAATGCGGGTCTTTGAGGTCCGTTTCTTTGGCTAACAACAAACTCACAGGTGCTCTACCAGTCTCCATCAGCTACTGTTCAACTCTCTGCCATCTTAATCTCTCAAGCAATCAACTTTCTGGGAGATTACCTCGAGATATATGGTTCCTCAAAAGCTTAAAATCCCTCGATTTTTCTGATAATTTCCTCCAAGGTCAGATCCCCGATGGCCTCGGCGCTCTCTACGATCTCCATCTCATTAACTTGTCCAGTAACTGGTTTTCCGGTGACGTTCCTTCCGACATCGGGCGATGCTCTTCCCTGAAATCGATTGATTTTAGTGACAACTACTTGTCTGGGAATCTGCCGGAGTCGATGAAAACGCTAGGCTCCTGCATCTCTATTCGACTGCGAGGTAACTCTCTTATTGGAGAAATCCCTGATTGGATTGGTGACATTGCCACTCTCGAGACTCTGGATCTCTCCGCCAACAACTTCTCCGGCAACGTCCCCTTCTCCCTTGGAAATCTCGAGTTTTTGAAACAAGTCAATCTATCCGCAAACATGCTCACTGGGGAGCTCCCACATACCATCTCCAACTGCTCCAACTTAATTTCCATTGATGTCAGCAAGAATTCATTCACCGGAGATGTCCTTAAGTGGATGTTCTCTGAAAGTTCCTCGCTTCCCAGGTTTACTCTCCACAAAAGATCAGGGAACGACACCATTCTCCCCATCGTTGGGTTTCTTCAAGGTCTCCGGGTCCTAGATCTCTCGTCAAATGCGTTTTCCGGTGAGTTACCGTCTAACATTTGGATCCTCTCAAGTTTGGTGCAGCTTAATTTGTCCACCAACTCTCTCTTCGGTTCTATACCCACTGGCATTGGAGGACTGAAGCTCGTTGAGATTCTTGATTTCAGTAGTAATCTTTTCAACGGAACCATTCCTTCTGCAATCGGAGGAGCAGTCTCCCTCAAAGAACTTAACCTGCAGAGAAACCGCCTCTCCGGCCAGATTCCGGCGCATATCTCAAACTGTTCAGCTTTAAATGCAATGTAAGTAGTTTGTCAATTGCAATTGCTGTCACCTTTTAGCAAGCTTTTATCTTTTTGAATCTCGATAATATGTGGTTGTGCAGAGACCTGTCGGAGAATGAACTATCCGGTGGGATTCCGGAGAGCATTGGTAGTTTGAACAACCTTGAGTATATAGACCTCTCGAGAAACAATCTCTCGGGAAGCTTACCCAAAGAAATAGAGAAACTTTCGCACCTCGCGACCTTCAACATCTCCCACAACAGTATCACTGGGGAGCTGCCAGCTGGAGGTTTCTTCAACACCATCCCTCTCTCTGCCGTCACCGGAAACCCATCTCTTTGCGGCTCCGTTGTGAACCGCTCATGTCTCTCTGTCCATCCCAAACCAATCGTCCTCAATCCCAACTCATCTAATCCAACCAATGGTCCTGCTCTCAGCGGTCAGCTCAGGAAGAGCGTTCTGAGCATATCCGCGCTTATTGCCATTGGCGCAGCCGCCTTCATTGCCATCGGGGTGGTGGCCGTCACTCTTCTCAACGTTCACGCCAGATCTAACGTTGCTCGTCATGATACAGCTGCTGCTCTCGCTCTGTCGGTTGGAGAGACGTTCAGTTGTTCGCCAAGTAAAGATCAAGAATTCGGAAAACTGGTAATGTTCTCTGGCGAAGCGAACGTGTTTGACAGCACAGGTGCTGATGCGTTGCTTAACAAGGACTGTGAGCTAGGCCGTGGCGGGTTTGGAGTTGTCTACAGGACGAATCTCCAAGATGGGCGTCCTGTGGCAGTCAAGAAACTGACAGTTTCGGGTCTCATAAAGTCGCAGGAGGAGTTTGAGAGAGAGATGAGAAAACTCGGGAAGCTGAGGCACATGAATGTTGTGGAGATCAAAGGGTACTACTGGACACAATCGCTGCAGCTCCTGATCAATGAGTTTGTCTCAGGTGGAAGCTTATATAGACATCTCCACGGAGACGAGAGTGTTTGCCTAACGTGGCGTCAGCGCTTCAGCATCATTCTAGGTATAGCGAGAGGTCTGGCATACCTGCACGGCAATAACATCACTCATTACAACCTGAAAGCAACAAATGTGCTCATAGACGCCACAGGGGAGGCCAAAGTCTCTGACTTTGGGCTGGCTAGGCTCTTGACTTCGGCGCTGGACAGGTGTGTCTTGAGCGGCAAGGTACAGAGCGCGTTGGGGTACACAGCCCCGGAATTTGCCTGCCGAACAGTCAAGATAACTGACAAGTGCGATGTTTACGGGTTCGGGATCTTGGTGCTGGAGGTGGTTACAGGGAAGAGGCCAGTAGAGTACGCGGAGGACGACGTGGTGGTGCTGTGTGAGACGGTGAGAGAAGGGTTAGAGGAAGGGAGGGTGGAGGAGTGCGTTGACGGCCGGCTGAGAGGGAATTTTCCGGCGGAGGAGGCAATACCGGTGATAAAACTAGGGCTGGTATGTGGGTCCCAAGTGCCCTCGAATAGGCCGGAGATGGACGAAGTAGTGAAGATATTAGAGCTCATACAGTGTCCCTCTCATGACTTGGAGTGATATCTCCACTACAAATGAATCAATCCTTTTTTTGTATTTCTTCATTCCTTGTCCAGTTTTCATATTATCAGAATATAGTGATCATCTTTTCTAAAAATGTTTTTTCTTGTGAGTTCACTAGCTGGGTTGTGGACTCTTACACTTGGGATGTCATAGCAATCAAAATGTTCAAGGATTGAAAAGATCAACTTCTGTATGTCTGGAAAGAGTGTTGGTCAAAAAGAAGTCTTTATTCCACATGATTAACTCCTTGAAGCGTTTGTGTTAAGGTTTCTCGGTTTGATATGCCCTATTTTGACATTTTATCTGAATATGTTAACACATTACTATTTCCAGTAAGCATAATGGAAAAGAGAAGTGAAAAAACATGATTCTACACATTCATTTGAAAAGGCTACAAAGTCAGTCAGGCGCACTAAGCATTTACTCAAAGTCTCACACTGTCACAAATTTTTATTTAAGTTGGTATAAATCATTCCGTGGCTTTTTGATTGTTATTTCCATAAGAAAAAATAAAAATAAACGATAAAGCAAAAACAAAAGGGAAAAGAGAAGTCCCAGAGGGTCCAAGCATGAGCCTTTTCTGTTATGCTTTCATTATGTTTAAGTTAGGAAGTGCTCCCACACACAGACTCATTTCTCATCATTATTACTCCCAAAACCTTTACATTCTACTTTTGTCAGCTAATTTGCGTGCATTCATCATTCATTCATTTAAGCCATGAATATATCACTCATCACACATGGTGGTCCGGGGAAAAGTATATGTCTAATCTTAATGAAATTTATACATTAGGCGATTCTGATTTGAGACACAATCACCCATTAGCGTTTCTCATTTTTAGTGCATTTCACTATCATTATGTCTTCGCTTTTCTCATGTCGTGTCTCCCCTTTATTCTCCTCGTTAAACGCTAAAAGCACAGTACAAGATAAGTATACTGTAGTTTATCTGTATTCCTACCTTACCCTTTAAAAAAATATTATGTTACAATTTAAACCCCATAACAACTTTTGATATTCCACATTTTTGCTTCCACTCTCAAAAGCACCTTTGGGCTTCGGCTACATTTGCTTTGTTAAGACGCTATATTTTATAAGAAGATTTGTGCATGGATATGGACTAATGAACCAACATTTGGGCCGTTCTTCTCAAAGATCCAAACGATGCTCTAGTATTGTAGTTGTTTTAGTAAGCGCTGGACGACCTTGCAGATTGACGATCTAATATCAATGCTCTCTCTATCTAAGACGCGAAAATCCGGATGTGAAAACTGAAATTATGGGTCCAACTCTCCAGTCTCCACTAAAATGGAGTCTTGTGCAGGAATTGAACAACAAGCACAAAGGTTGTAGTGAGATATCTATTTGTTTCATTCTCTTTGCGTTCACAGTGATATGGTAAACACTGCACAGACCACAGAGCACGGATCGTCCTGAGCCACACAAGAACATGACAGAGACACAAGCAGAGGTCGCGAGCCACTGAGCTAACCCCTTTGGAATCAATCCAACCTCTTTAAATTTATTATTTATACAAGCTTCTTCAATGTTTCTTTCAAAGAGGAAATGAGGAATTTATTGCCTTCCGTTTTCATTTTAGTTTCGGGGATTATATGATGTTTGGTTTGGTGTGTGGTGATGAGACTTGAGAACTTGAAGAGGTTTAGGAGATTAAAATAGAAATTACATAATTGATTAATACTATGCCTTAACGATTGTAATATATACAAAATGAAGAGAAGCAATTATTTGTCAATACCCAAACACAAAAGGGCCTCGGCACTAGACATTATGCTAACTGCAAAGCTTAACCTAATTCGAATGGTATCAGTCAGCAGTGGCTACTCTCTTTTAATCCATCGATCGCAATAGAAAATTGAGGAGAATGATGATGATGATGAGAGTAACCACAGCCACAACTATTGCTTTCTTTGCCGTGGTTCCCACCTGTGCGATGAGTTTCTTCGAATGTACCTGCGGCTCCACTTCTCTCCGTCTCCGGAAGAGAACAAGACTCCGTAGGAATCTGACGCAATAGGGTTTAGATTGAGAATCGATTTTGAGATGATGCTTTCCGAATCTAAAGAGGAATGACAATCGATGAAGCTTCCAAGAAGAGAGTCGGTTCTGCAGAAGATTGAGCTTTAAATTAAGACCTCCCACTCTCAAACTAACTTTAAGCTTCCACACCAATCTCTGCTCTTCCATCACTCACTGCCTCACCTAACCTCACCGTCAGACATAACCCTACGCTACCCAAGATGGGCCTGTTAAACTTTTCCACTACGTGAATAAGCCCATATGAGTTTGATCATTCGGGCCCATTCGTTTGGTTTCATGTTTTTAGAACATAACACTCTTACATATAGGATGGCCCATAAACGCAACTAACATTCAAATTAAAATCTGATTAGTAGAACCGGAAACTAAAAAGATAAGATAAACTCCAATTATGATTACTGACCACCTAACTACAAATGATCAGTCTGATCCCACCACGTGGAGCTCGATGAGTGAATGTCGACAATTGGGACATGAAGAGTGAGAAACAAGCCACGTGTCGATGCAGGACTTGTGGAAACTGTGATTAGACGGTTTCGTACTCTCTCGCCGTCCCCAAACTCACTCAAACAGATTGCGCATTCCGTCACCGTTATCTCCACTTCGCTTGAGCCATACGCCGCCACAAGAAACTTTCTCAATTCTCGCTTCTTCAATCCCGTCCTTTGCGCCACCACCGCTGAAGATCCCATCACGCATCGGAGATTAGAATTAAGCCCAAGCGCAAGTATCAGCGCACAAAGCAGAGCCGCGAGTATGATCACCATGTTTGCGTCGAAGTTCATGTCCCTCAGGTACACCATCTCCGCCACTGCTACTCGTCTCGTTCCCGCCAGGGTGGGATTCCATAAGCAGTCGATGCATTCTTCGATGCCAAAAGGAATGACTTTGAGGCTCTCAGCTACTTTAAACAATATGTCGGAGAGACGTGATGATAACTCTTTATGTTGTTAACTGATTTGTCTCGATGATTGTCTTTGCGGTTTGTGGTTATCTGTTAAGACAAGGTGTGGGGACCTTCTTTTTCTACCATCTGTAATTTGTTCTCCTTTTATCTTTTCTTGGCATATATGTGGATGAACAATTTGTGCAGAAGTAATTACGGGAAAAATGTTTACAAACAAACAACAAAATGGGAGAAAAATAAAGAATAACTCACAAGTGAGTAGAAGACAATTGATGACAAACAAACAAAAAGAACAGAAGACAATTACAGGCAGATCTGTTCTTGGAACTTGGCAGATATTTTGTCTCTAAGAGAAGATATACATGGAACTTGCAGATATTTTGTCTCTAAGAGAAGATATACATGGAACTTGCAGATATTTTGTTTCTAACAGAATATACATGGACCTAAAATAAGAATTTTAATCGCCAAAATATATTAACAATTTACGGATATCAAATATTGTATAATTATTATAGTCTCATTTATGTGTATGAAATGCTGAGTTCGAGGCTTAATATGTTACTAATTCTAAAAAAAAATTAATTTTATATGTTAGTGAACTAAATAATTTTTTGATCAGATTTAGGTGTTAAATGAATTTGGATCCGTACTAAATGAATTTGGACCCGTCCTTTGGGTCAGTATCAAGTGTAAGTGTGTTGGGCCCCTCAAACCAGGATACGTACATGTAATCAGGATATATATTTGTATAATTAAAAATATAGGGGACTTAAAAAAAACAAAAAAGAAAGGACGGAGGTGAATAATACAACAACAACGCACTGAAGTAACAAGAATCTTTAAGGAAGAAATCATCAGAAGTGGCAACAAACTATTTGGTTAATCATAACAACGCCCACTACTCTCGCATTTCAATGATACAAATACCTGCGTCATTTCAATATAATTACTGATATTTTATTATAAAGTTAAGTAATTGAACCAGGTTTGTAAATCGCACGTTTTTTGGGTACTCATTTTAAATCCAAGAGTTTGATGTCTTGGTGAGATATTATTTATTTATTTATTTATGATTAGATAGTATGTTTATTTTAGTGAAAGATAACATCATATGCCATTATCTTTTTGTTTTGTCATAAAAATGAACCTTTTAAATGGGAAAATATGATTAGTACGAAAAATTGTAAAATGACAAACCTAAAGAAACGATCTTAGAGGAGTCTGAATCGTTTATTCCGGAGTCGGCAGCACATAGTTTCAGATTTTTCTTTAGCAAGAAGTTGGTTTTGCTTTTTGAAGCCTACCGAAGCAAATCTGTTAGTATTACGGACAAAAGAGTAAATCAATCAACTCGCTGACACGTGGCTAATGATTACAAAACTGGAGGCCCATTTATTTCCTTGACGTCCATATCGAAGGCCATATTCAACCCATAGGTAATTAGGATTCGTAAAAATGTGTAATTTAGGGTTTATCGCCTATTCGCGGATTGGTTTCTCGAACGATTTGACAGAGGTTATATATTGGATACCATCACTAGCTAGTTCATAGATTTAGTTACTGGCGGAGAAAAACAAGTCCCTGCTCCTGGACACTAAAATTTCCTTTTTAATTTAAAAGAAAAAGAAAAAAAAGCCTCCATTTATTCTTGGTCATTGCTGTAGCTTCTTTTCTCTCATTTGATGCTGTATAGATAGATAGAAGACTTATTAGAACGGATAATACATTATGTGTTTTTTAGTCTGAAGTGGTCAGTGAAAGCATTTTGTGTTTACCTGTTGCAGTTGATGGAAGGGTCGATCTTGTACGTACGATTGACACGGCACTTGGCTGGCAAAGTGGCAGCATTCTTGAGATTCTTGGAAGTGTAAGAGACTCCTCCCAAAGCAGACTTGACGCACCGACATATACCCTGCCGATCTGATGCGCTCTTTGCCTGTCCGTTGAGCCTCTTGATGCCCATGCAGCAGCTGCTTGGTATGGCTCCTCCCTGCGCCACGTACACAGCACACGGGTAAAGGTTGGCCACTACCGCGTTGCAAGACACTGCTGCTTCTGAAACCCTTGCCACAATGGAAGCAAGAATCAGGCATATCGTACCACAACTCTCATCATCTTTATCTCTCTCTCTTTACTCTGTTGCTTAGGAGTGAGTAGTCAGAGAAGGGTTTATATAATAACCTCATGAGGAGAGAAGAGTGTATGGTGGGTGGGTGGTTGAGGGACCAGCAGTAAATGCTATTAGTTGAGGGTAACTGAATGCAACATTCACCTACTAAGATCCAATTCCAAGCTCTTAATTTACACATTCATCCTAGAGCAACTTGTTTAGATACATACCAATGCCTACATATATTAGCCATTTTGTTAGAGGAACTTCTTTACTATTTACTTCAATAGAGATCACACAAGACTAACCTTTTCTTATAACTGTAAAATCCCATCCTAACTACAAGTTTTAACTCAAATCAGAGACTATATTAATTTTCCCACAACACTTCCACAACTTGCATTCTCATCTCTTCTAGGATCATATCCCTTTCTGTATTATTAAGGGAATTAAATGAAAAACCCTCAATTTTTGTCACATCCATTTTTAAACGGAAATTTATTTTTTAATAAAAAATTCTCTCAACTATTATTTGATAATAGATTTGACCCTCTTTAAACAATTTTCGTTTACGGTGAAGAAAAAGTTATTTTAAATGACATAAATCGTTAAGGTATTTGTATTTAGCAAAAAACAACAAGATTTTCATAGAAACAATAAAATTTGCAAAAATAACAACTATCTTAGGCATAATCATTGTCCAACATTTTCTCTCTCTTGTGTTGTTAAGTGGTGGCAGTCTAGTGATCTCTCTTCTCCATGGCGTAGAGGTGTGGTTGGCCAGCCGGCGAAACAATGTGAAAGCTTGTGGCTCGACGGAACCTATGGTGGTTCTACGTCTGTCTCAGTCCTTGCTAGAGGATGGTTAGGAAGCACGGCGGCAAGCTCACAATGGTGGCTCAGAGAGCTGCGAGATTCATCTCGCTTTTGGTTTTGTTTGGTGGGTTGTGCCGGTTGTCTTAGTGACGTAGTGGTTCGTTGACGGTTCTTTTGGAGGATGGCAGTTTGTTCAATTCCTCTTTTGAGAGTCCTTTGATAAATATAACTTAATTTGTTTATAAAAAACAATCCAAAAAATTAGACACAACATACGTTTATGCAAACGTGAAACGGTACTAAAACCATCCAAAAAACCTCAAAGAAGAGTAAGGAAAAAACAGAAGATTGTGCCTACCACTCAACCAACAAAATTTTTTCTTCAAATTTAATATTTTGGTAGTGTCTACATTAATATATATATATATATATATGTTGTATATTATGTTGCAATTGGTCGTACTTTGTATTTAGCCTTCTTTTTGTTAAACAATGTTGTTGGGTTTTTTTTTTGGTTTTTTGAAACATATTATTGTTCAACAGCTCTAATTGTTGAATATTTGTTCACATTATTGTATTTTTTTTTTACGGTTTCTAAAAAAATCACCAAATCAAAATTCTAAGTTTTCAATTTGAGATTTTACATGCATTTTATGTTTTTTTCATTAAAATCTTGCTGTTTTTATGATAAATATAAATTTTTCGATGTTTTCTGTTATTCAAAACAATATTCTATTACTGTAGATGGAAACTGTTTACGAAAAATTGAATCAATTGACGAATTATAGTTGAGGAGATTTTTTACTAAAAAAAAATTGATGATTTAAAAATAGATGGGACCAAAATTGAAAAAGTTTTTCATTAAATTCCCTATTATTAACTATGTACTCTGTCCGAAAAAAAAACTTGTATTCTGTCTGTACATATCCACAAGCTACATACAACAATAAGTTTTGTCTTGGAGAGGTCGAATAAATAATGAATTCTTTTAACAAGTATGTGTAGCTGTATAATAAGTGTCGGGTTTTTTTCTGCATATTTTGCTAACAGAAACACAATCAAATTAATAAATGATGGAAAGGATTACTCTCCCATATATGCTAGTCTTTTTTATTTAGTACTCAAAAAGCTGTTATCTACACGAAAACGCTTGCAAATTTTGAAATTTTGAGTTAACACAAATATTAATATAGAATCCAATATTTTTTTTATGGTATCAAGTAGAAGACCAGGGAATTCAAAGTCTCCTTATTTAAAAGAATTATATAAGCTTTAACATTACGAATTAAAAACACAATACGCAAGAAATGCTGAATCAAGAAACAGCTAGTAAAATATAGAAAATAAAATGCAATCTACAGCTTGAGAGACGAGTCTATTTCAGAATCCTTGGAAGTATCAGTCTCCGATTAATATTGTTTATGGCCTTGCTCGTTATTCATATGAATACTTCCCTCTAGGTTTGAAATCAAATTTTTGTATCGTCGGTCTTTTGAACCGAGAGGTGTGACAGCAGAGGGATATTAAGTCCTCTGTACCCTAATCGACATCTGAAGATGTTGAACGGGTAGGCCTTAGATTTAGCAATGTTAGGATTGTAACGAACCCCAAGATCATACTGAGAGGAGCTGCTGCTGTTGCAGGAAACACCACTTGGCGGGTACTGACTGTAGAAGGAGAGTCCAGGATAGTTGATTTCGATCTCTTTACACCTTTTAGCCAATGATCGCTCTTGCTTCTGAGCGTTCTGATGTCCTCCTAAGGCTTGCGAATTTAAGAACTCTTCTTGCAGAAGGTGCAAGCAAACACCCTCGCTTTAGCCTCCTTCTTCGTCCCTTCTTCCTCGTTTAAAACTCCAAAACCAGAGTTTCTTATATTCTCATTGAACATGAAGCGGAACTCCACCCTCGGAGCCTCAATCGATGGCTCAGCCGCAGTCATCTTCTCTTTCATTTTCCCCTTGGTATCGTTAAAAACCGGTCCTGGGGATGATATCATGCGAAGATGATGAGATACTACTGCTGGAGGAACATGATATGGGTGTTAGCGAGGTTGAGTTCCATGGTCAAAGAAACAAAAGAGTTTTTGGTTGTCTGAATATGAGATCAGAGAGGAACAAGAGAGCTTCTATTTTATTGTTCAATAGGGCTAATCATTATTAATGCTTTAAAATCTTCATAATTATGGTAGAGAATCCCATGTTTAGCAAGTAACATTCATGGAAACAGTTTATTGAGACTATTTTTTGCCTTCTGCCTTTGATTCTTTATATATCTTTCCTCAAGATTTATGCCTCATCACTTTTGTTCTTTCCCATTTTCATCCTTACTTTCATAATATCAATTTATCTCTTTATTTGGTAATATTTTCTTAACTTCTGTCGGTTTCAATTTACGCTTTCTTTATTTGAAATATTAATGATGTATTTGTCATTTTTTTGTTAGGAAACATAAGTCCACTCTTAACCAAGATTAAGCAAGTTGCATTTACTGATCTTTTTGTTTTGAATTCCAATATCGAAACTTAGTTTTTGATTTTTGTATTTAAGGATCCGTACGTTACTCTTTTTCCTCCATCTTACTTAGCTGGATGTTTTATTAAAGTGGAAAATATTTATGTGTTTGCTCTAAAAACAATAGTCATTTAAACCCATTTCTTACAAAATATATAGTAATTTTAAAGCTTAAACTTATCTATATATAGTCTTTAATTTGTTTATATTTATGTCAATGTCATCTTTAAAAAAGAAAATAAAACATTAAAGACTGGATAAGTATTAAATATAGTTAAAATATTACTCATTAGTACAATTTTTAAAAGGTTATAATTAAAGTAAAAAAATTGTAAGGTTAAACTCATTCAAGGCTTGATCCTACCAACCCGATCTCTAACCCCTATGGATTAAATATTTTGATTATAATGAGTTAATGGTCAAAAAAGTTTCCGACTCTAATAGATTATGAATCAAATGAATTGGGCTGTAATAGATGAATGGGTTTATCCATTTGATCCATCAAGTTAAAGAAAAAGAAAAAAAAAAAAACAAGACAAATTAACTCTTATTTGTTTGGGTCAGGCTCATCACATAATTATTTATCATGATAGCATCACTAATATCATCATCATGGTAGCATCAGCAGCACCATAGTAGTAGTGATTCAACGAGGCTTTACCATTACAACAATCGATTCTAGTCGAGGAATTTAGTGGATGATATACAAAGTTGATTTCATCTCTTTAAACAAAGGTTTTAAAATTTGAGCCATTAGTTTTGGCATGTGATGTGATGCTACCAGTTAATAACTTGACAAGAAGAAGAATTGAGGACTACTACTCTATAGACTTAACTTCTACTTCTCTGCTAATAACTTATTCACCAAAGCAGTGGCAGAATCCTTTGGAAGGCAACCTAAGAGTTTTTGTTCCTCTTAGCAGCAAAAAGCTGGCGAATGAAGGCAAATTTCCCTTTAGCGCGGCTCGAGAACTCAGTGATGCCTCCGCTGTTGGTCCTGTTGGTGTCAGTCTCAAGCAAAGGCTGAGGAGGAAGAGGAGAAAGGGTAAGGAGGAATTCATTGAGCAATCTGATAATCTGGCTGAAGCTTGGCCTCATGTTTGGGTCCTCCACCCAACATGATTGTACTATGAACGCCAGACTCGGAGATATTCCCTCTGGCATTCCGGGCCTCTCCTGCTGCAATGTTTTGTTTTCAACAACAAGAAACAGAGTTTGATTTCCGATTACTTGATGGAAGATGAACCTATGCGGGAAGAAGAAGAAGATTAAACCTTGAATGCTGCTGCATAGGCGGCTTGCAAGTTGGACATCCCCTCGAATGGCATCCGATTAGTCAGAAGCTCACATAGCACGATTCCAAAGCTGTAGACATCTACTTTGTTGTTGTAATGCTTCTTCTCTCCTTGACGCAGCGTCACTGTACTGTAGAGCTACGGATGCATTTGTTATAAAATGTTAGTAGAGTATATAAATGTGAATCATGTACAAAATTGAGAGAGCGGCCAAACCTCAGGAGCCATCCAACGGTATGTCCCAGTCTCAGCGGTCATCATCTCCGTGACGGTTTCCTCCCTAGCAAGCCCAAAATCAGCAAGCTTGACGGATTTGTGATTCTCCGTGAGCAATAAGTTGTCTGTGTCATGGGAGGAGGGTTTGAGTCCATCAAGCAGGCGGAAGAAAAATGATGAGAAAGAAGTAAGGTCCTAGTAGTCATACCAGGTTTGAGGTCTCTGTGTATGATCCCATTGGCGTGTAAGCAGTCCAAGGCCCGGGCAATGTCAAGGGCATAGGAGAGAACAAGAGGGAGATGGAGGAGCTGAGGGCGGATGGTGGTGAGATACTTACGGAGTGACATACCTGGGAGCAGCTCAGTTACAATGACCATCAAAGGGTCTTTGCAGGCTCCAATAAACTTGACAAGATTATGGTGTTGAACGCGGGACATCATATTAACTTCACGAATGAAACGGCTCTCGAGTGAAGATTTCTCGTCTGGTTTGGTGCCGCGGTGGAGCACTTTGATTGCAACAATCCTGCTACCATACCTGTGCTTAAAGAACAAACAAGGTCTTGGACTTTGATTCTATAAATATAGAAATATATAGAGAAAGAAAGAGGAAGACCTTCCTTTGTAGACTTTGCCGTGAGCACCTTCCCCAATTTTGGAGCCGATGAACAACAATTTGGGATCCACAAGCAAACTCTGGTCAATCCTCAATCCCTTTTCATCGCAATTCATACTTTTTCACTCTAAACTACATCCAAATATTCCTCTCTAGTCAAATCTTATCTTCTTATTAGTCTCTCTACCAACAAACTATAAACCCTAATTCCAAGCCCCCCTTTGCCTCTTTCCACCATTTTCTGCCCACTCTAATTACGATTTCCAGACTTGTTGTTTTCCTTTAAGCCTTTTTCCCTTAACGAATCCGGCTATAAAGTCAGTATTCTCTCTAGCAATCCTAAATCCGATGAGAAGACAGAGGTCGAGTGTAGAGCAAAACAATACACCGTAGAAAGCAAACAAACTGTTGTGTATATATATATATATAGTCTCTGAGCAGTTGTCAGAGGTGGAGGTGGAGATGTTTGTTCCCCGGCGAGGAATGTTTTTATCTTCTGAAAAGTAAACAAGAGAGACGATGCCAATGAAGAAGACGCTATACCCTTTTTCCATTATAGGGAGTATATATTAAAAAAAAAAACAAATTGGAGGGACCAACAAATGATTGAATGACACGTGGCTTGCTGCCGACTTGGACATTCTTTTTTTCTTTCTTGGTACTCGGCTCTATGAGTAAGTATTTATTGTGGCTTACTCAGAGGAGGTCGTGCTGATGCATCTTCGTCACTCTTGATGTTCCTTGTTTCTCGTCTTCTTTAACCACGTTTTTTTCATCATCTTTTTTCTTGAGAATCCTTAATGTGTCTTTTGTAATTTGGTCATTTGATATTTTGATGGGTTCCACTCCCTGACCTGGTTGATTCAAAAACACCAAAACCAACCTCTCTACATAAATGCCACGTGTCCTATTTCGGCAGGTCTCAGAGCTCCAATGGTGGTGGAATCAAGTTTACACGTGATGATTTATGGAGTTTGGAAATGATTCGAGTCTCATCAGTCATCAGTTTAGTGTCCCTACTACACGTTTGTGTTTCGATTTTTTGTCCTTCCACTCTTCTTTTATCATTCAACCATCTCTGTTTCATTTTGGAATTATATTCCATTTATTCATTTTTATACAATCCCCTTTATCTAATTAATCACTCTAACTCGTCAAATAAAATAAAATTCACTTTAGGAAAAATGACGTTACATGCTACCTATTTATACCTATATTAATTTCTTTAATCAAATGTAAACTGTTGAAAATGATACGCCTTAGAGTGAGCATAATGGTTGGTGTGATCAATTACAATTTATTCCATTTATATCGAATTATATTATTTTACTGAATAAACATATTTTAAATTTTCAAAAAATCCAACCTCCGAACGGTTGCGATATAGAAAAGTAAGGACAATTTTTTATATATATTCTCAACTTATTCGATATTTGTTTGGATGTGAACAAAAAAAAAAATCATACAATTTAAACTTGAAAATTGTATAGATCTACCATTTTGCATGAGAGAGGTTCTAAATATGCCATAAACAATGAACAGTGTAACAACAGCGACAAATTTTTTGACAAATTTACTATTACTGAGAAAAAATATTGGTGCACGTTCGTAATTTGGTATACAAAAACATTTATCGTTAACTACAATTAATAGAATTTTTTTGTAAACAAGTTACATTACATGTGTTAAATAGATGGATAAATTTACACATAAAAATTGAACCAAACATGAAAACTAAACATTAAATTATAAAATGGAGATCCAAACATTATAAAAGAAATTAAAAAAAAAAACTAAATCCTAAATTATAAAGAAAATTTTCAAACATTATAAAATTGATGACAAAAAAGATTAAAATAGATAAACCCTAAATTATAAAATAGATAACTCAAACCTTATAAAAAAATTAAAACAAAAACTAAATCCTAAATTATAATATAAAAAAGTCAAAATTTATTAAAAAAAATTTTAAAATTAAATCCTAAATTATAAAATAGGATCCAAACATTATAAAATTGATGACAAAAAAAGAACATTATAAAATAAATTTTAAAACGAAAACTAAAAAACCTAAATTGTAAAGGAAAAACCCAAACACAATAATTTTATGGACAAAAATATAACCTAAAAAAATTCAAACTGAACGGGAAAACAAAATAATCATTTTACACACCGAAAAAATGACATATTTTGAGGTTGGATCAAGAGTAGCGTTTTTCTAATGCCAAATATTCATCTGTGGCATCTATCTAATTAAGTCTTTAAATTTTACTTATAAAAATAATAAAGTGTAGATAAAAAGTGGGTGGGTGCCACGTAGAAGAAACTACCAATACCTTTTATGACGCGACCTTCTCCTAATTTTATTTTATTTTCATGGAGAAACACAACAACGATAAATGGAACAGGCCCAAATGTCCAATATCAACTAAACAGATGAGGGCCTTGTTGAACTTGGGTTTCAGTTTAAAGTCTTGGGTCGATACAATTCGTATTAAAATGGGGAAGAACATATCCTCCTATCAATCTAAATATGAAACTTTTAATGAAATCATATTGGAAAAAACTCTAACTCTAGTCTTTTTTTTTACATCGTCTTTTAATCTTTTACGCCGAATCTTATTTCTATTAGTTATAAAATTTTTTACAGAAATTGAATTATTGTGCGTCTCCTTTTTGTGGCGATTAAAAAAGGGCCGTATACCTGCCATCGTATTAGACGTCTTTTTATTTGTTACCGTAGCAAGCAAAGTTCTAAAATTTGGCCTAGGCGGCCGGAACAGCGCCATTCAACTTAAACCGTTGCATTCTGCTTCGAATCGGAGTGCCAAATCGGTGAGGCGGAAAGATCGGACGAAATCGGAGCTAATTGGCAGTAATCGGGGAAAATCAGAGCTAATCGGTCAGTCGGATAAATCGCAGTTTCAAACAATCACAGTTTTGTACGATAACAATGGTACTTACGGCGGTGGCAGAGGGAAAACATCAGCTTCGAATTACAACAATAGAAGAAGTTTCCTGTTAGTTGCGAGAAAACGACGACGTCGTAATTCGAGATCGGTGTCTGGTCGGAGTAGTGATCGAAGTGGGACTCGGAGATGTTGCTCCATTGGAGCTCAGGGGACTTGCTCGGATTTTCCTTTCGCCATCGGTACAGATTCAAGTGGAGAGTTTTTGGGCGAAGCGAATTGGGGTTCTGATGTGAGTGAGGCGGCGCGGAATTCACGGAGAGAGCGGCGAGATTCCGGCGGAGAGAAAGAAGCTTCCGGAGGATTCGGATTTGCCGTTGGAATCGATCCAGTGGGGAATGAATCTGGGTACGGGAGTGAACCTGGTTACAGAGGTGATGCTGAGTTTGGTTATGGTGATGATGATGAAGAAGAAGATGTGAAACCATTGTTTTTGGGGAGGTAAAGTTCAATACTTTTTTGTATCTTGAGACTGCTGATGCTGGTTAGTTAGATATGATATATAGTTTGAAGATGTAGATTGATTTTTTAATTGCCAAAGATGAAATTTTGGTGCTATTTGCCACTTCTTCTGCTCTGCCTTTGTCTATGGTCTTGCCTGATGTAGCTTTAAGGATGCTGCAAAACATAGAAATTGTTAGAAGTTGTTAAATTAAGGTTAGGGAATGATAAAAAATGGTGAAACATCAAATCTATTTTGAGCCAAAACACAATTTGATAATATATTGTGGAATTGTGAGTTATCGTGTTTGTCTGAAATGTATCTGCATCTTCTTTGTATATTGATTTGCTTGGTGATGGTTTTGGATTTGGAGCAGATGCAGATTCAATAACTGAGATGTCTGGTGATGCGAAATTCTCAGATAGTAAACCTCAATTCAGGTGCCGCCACAGAAGACAACATGACTACAAAACTGTTGATTCCATGAGATAACACACAACAAACACAATAATATCCAAGACGGACTTCCGGTTAAGGGGAAGTTTTTCCGGTTCAATCCAAACTTGATTAGCTCATCCGCGCTGATGATGATACACAACATTCTTACTGAAACATTTTAAAAGGAAATTTTTTTTAAGTATTATAAATTTATAATTTAATATATAAATATAAAAATATTTAAAAAATTATATAACGCTTAGGCTCCGATTAAGGTAGGCCCCTGGTGAACGCTTAGCAAGTGTGTTGGACGCAATTTAATATCTATATGATATTTTTGATTCGAATGGATTTCACAATCTTTTTCGAAAAGATTGATTGATGTTTATTTGTTTGCATGAATGATTGGTTTGAGGAGAATATGTGACTGTTGTTGGAGGTTAAAACAAATATGTATTACTCCCATGGCCTTCACGCCAATTTCTTTCTTTTTAATAATTAGAGATAATTGCACAAACAAACAAAAATAGAGATCAACCCGAACTAATCTTTTAAATGAATGCACCATCGAATAGCTTGTTTACCAAAGTTTTAATCAATCTAAAATATGATACTATTTTGACTATAGAAATAAGAATAAAAGATTTTAGGAGAAAATCAAATCCAAAAAACGAGTCTATGCCACAATCCCGAATCTATTACCATCAAACCACTATTACTTAGATTTTTACGTCATATTTTAATGTCTAACAGTTACAACCACTCCTTATTGTTAATCATAACTATAACTACTTATACCGTATCGTAGTTAACAGGCGATAGTATTCTGACTATTTACAGTTAAGTATATATATATATATATATGTATATATTTAATAAAATTTGTTGCATATATTGAAAATTTTATGGGTTTTTGCTTTAGTACAAAATATTTAAACCGGATAAAAAACCAAACCACAATCTTTAATAGGCCCAGTTAAGTACTAAAGACCGAGAAATGATTTCAGAGGGAAGAATCGGCATTGAACTGACCAAACCGAGAACCGAAAGGCAAATTTTACCAACGACAGAACAGAAACTGCCGCAACCAAGCTTGCCACCGCTCTATCCTCCGGGGAAATAGGACCACCACTAGAGGCAACGGAAAAACAGAGTTTTCTCCGTAGTCGATTCGCCACCATCCCACGCTGACGCGGAGAAGAAAGAATTTCACCGACATGACGCTTCAGAGCAGATGAGAAGAGAAGGTCGCAAGCCACCAAGACAAAGAACCAACATCCCAGCAATGAGATGACGACGGAAAAGTACTTTTGGAGAAAATTTCCGAGAAAACTTCGCCATTTCACGTATATATATACAATTAAATACTTTAAATTATATATATATATATATATTACATTATCAGGTCATGGTGGCACTATAACTGTTAATTAAACTGTAGTTCCGGAAAAGTAAATGTGAACTCCACCGGTATATAAAATAACTTGAGTGTAACCCGTAGGTTTTAATTTTGTAAACGATACAGAATTAAATGGCACGTTTGGTTTTTAATATATTGTTTATTGTGGAGACAGGAGAGAAATGGGTTGTTCAACTAATGATTGAATAACTACGCAGCAAAGTCCAATTATAGTTTTATTTATTCTAAAGGTGTTGGTTGAAGCATAAAATGTATTATTTATTCTAAAGTGCTCCTTGAATAACCAAAAGGGATTATTTAATGACCGATATTTTAGATAACGAATCAAAAAGTCAATAAAGTAGTAAAAATCATGAACTCGAATAAACTTTTGTTAATTATATTAGTGAGTTAAGTTTTATGAGTTTCTAATATAATTGAGTTAGGAATAAGTTAAGAAAATCATGTACTTTATATATTACATTCGATTATATCATTTTTGGTATAGGAATTTTTCTGATATAAAGTTTTTATTAGATTTTCAAAGAGATACCACAATCAGTTCAAATGTTCTATTTATTTTAAATTAAACTCCATGTTAGAGTCGACAATAATTTATTCCGACCACTTTATTTGGATCAATAATATGGATTATGAAATTGTTGAAAATTTTTATGGATTTATAATTCAAAATTTAATTGATAATGAATACATTGATTCATGTTTGTTATATATAACAATATATATGATCTCGTTTCTGATATGAGATTCTCACATTTTCATTCGAAACAAATATAAAAATTTGATCGAAATCTATAACTTTTTGGTAAAAAGCTAAAATTAATTTTAGTGTATGTAAATGGTTTTTTTTTACGGTGTAAATCAAACAACGACATTGAATTTATAATAAAAAGTCGCAGATTTTAAGGAAATAATAACATAAAATGAGTGGTCCAGTTCACGTAGCCCTGGTTATTCCTCGTGCCGTCCGTCTTCATCGTCTCTCGTTACAGATTTTGCATGGTCGTACCAAAGACACAACAACAACGGTGAAAGGTACACCCAGACGGGTTGTGTAATTGTCTTTATCCAAAGCAAGTAAGAAAATAATATTAAAATATGATTATTTCACTCAAGAATCAAATCCCAAAAAGATTTGACAAGTGACACACCGATGATAATAAATGACAATATAGACACTGGCCTTTTCTATTTCTTCCGCCTGCATTATTTTTTCTTTGATGACATTTATACATCAGCAAACCATTATTTAATTTTGTTATTTGTCATTTGGTTGGTAATATATTGTCACAAACTTGTTATGAAGTTCTTATAAATATATTGGAAAAAAGTTCTAATGTGCAAAGGCATGATAAAGTACATCACACGTGCAAAGTGGTAACTCGATTTTGTTTTTGGCACATTTTATTTGCCAAGTGATGACTAGCTACGACACTGATTTCAGTCTTTCAAATTAAACTATATATACAGTATGGGGAAAAAGAGTAAGAAACGAAGAAAACATCATTGTATTCAAAATTTTACATGGTTTTTTTCATACGATTGTGGTGAACTAGAATAACTCAACACACCATGTGACATTAATAGCCAATAAAACCGCTCGATTAAGTTCACTGAGAAATTGAAGTTCATTGACTTCCAAATTACGTATTCGCACTCGAGCGGCTTCTTAAATTATAACACGACCCCATGAATATTAAAATTTTACATAACTATTTGATAGTTTTCCAATTAATTTAATCCATAGATAGATCGTAGCTGAACCTTGAAGCATCAAGTAACGTTGTCCAATTCAGTTTTTGTTTATTAAAATTTAGAAACCTAGGCAACATATAATTTAGAAACCTAATATATACCACTTGGTTAGTTTTATACAGTTGTTACAGATCCGCTTTTCGTTTATATTCTCTTTTTTTTTTATGTTTTCATACATTTTAAGTTTTTCTTTATGTTTTGTTAAACAGAATTAAAATTCTTCAAATATATTGACAACAGATTTAACATTTTAGTTTTGAAAATATATATTAAAAGATGTGAATTATTTTATTTATTATTATTTTATCTTATAGAATACAAGTTTACCCGAAAAATTACGATAATATTACAATACTTTCAAGAGTAGTCAGGTGCCTTCTATCTTTGGTTTTGAGATGGACCAAATATTTGGTGTTAATATAAAAAACAAATAGTATATATATTTTTTTTGGTAAAAGGTTTTCGTAATATACTATTTGTTTTTTGTATTAACACCAGATATTCTATGTACCGATAATTTGAATATGCATTTTATTATTAGAATTTATATTTTGAAAAATTAGAATATATTATGAAAATTTAGGATTTCAAAAAAATAAGAAATAAATCTAAAATAAGAAAATTGAATCTATGATATTATGGAAATTCATATATCATAGATTTTTGAAACAATCTCCAAACATAAACACATTTTATTGACTTTTTACACTAATTGTCAACTTTCAAAAATATCAAATTGGTTCATACTATAGTGAAACAACTTTTGTCTCGTTACGGAAATTTACAAACCATCAAATTCAAATTGAACTTAAACCATCAAAATCAAAAGATATCAAGACCCGACAAATATATTGGATCCAATGTGATGAGCAAAGAATGCTCATATAGTAAAAAAAACATCGGTAAATTATGTTACATTAAAAGTTAAACCAAACGAAATACAATCATATAAATTATAAATATTAAAGAAAAGTTAAAAAAACTCATCGGCTTATTGTATGAAACTTCTAGACCTCAAACTAAGATACACTAATTAATCCAGATAACGGATGTACTTATTAAGATTGTCGAGTTTTGGATCTAAAGAAGTATGTCTAGAATTAAAGTTTCTGAAACAACGACTATTGCATATTAGTTCGACTATACCATTTTATTTTTGGACAATAACAGTCAGATGCAAACAAATTTTTTCAAAATAAAATTTGTGAAATTTAGATAAATTTTTGTGCTTTTTTCAACAAAAATATTATGGTGCTATTTTCTACTTATTATGCTAGTGTATATCAGAATTTATGATATAATGAACGAAAGTAGTTTTATTTGCAAATATTCGGTTGATTGCTGTTACCATTTCAATCAAAAATAAGTTAAAACTTTTTAAAAACATAATAAATCCGTTGACGTGTACTTCTCTATCTTGTGTCATTCTGAAATGGCCCTACTTTAAAAAATTTCACCAAAAAAGAAAGTCGTGCCATGTGGATTATTTACAACTTTATCTTAAAATGTGCTAGTGATCAGTAAGGAGAGACATCGAATGAAAACAACTTTTATATATCATTCCAAATAGCAGTTCTAACAAAATACTCTTCTTACTAATGGAACATAATGCCCAAGTAAGTATTCACACATGTTATTGTAGAATGCTATTAGTTATGAAATGAAATATACCATTACCGATCAAACAAGTAATTAATTGCATGTTGATGTGCTAGGGTAAAGTCAAGTCATAAAAACTAATATCATATTTGCATCGTACAAAACTACAAATGCTGATTTTGGATATTCATAGTGGCCATCACTAGTAAAGAAACACATTTCGTATTTATCATATATCTAATATCCCAGATCTGTTTATTTGTTAATTTTAGTCAAACTTACAAGTCCACGTTATAAAAAGAAATATGTGTATAAGAATTTGAATAAAACGGTTCACATATACATATAGCGTGTTCTAGTACTTGTGTGTTCTTCGATGTTGTCGAAGATTTTATTTTAAAGTTTTGTTGTACTTTTAATTAACCTTTGATAAATTAAATGAATTCGTTGAAGTATATGGCAGGCGTGCCCGACAAAGTCTTTTTTCTTTGGTGTTCTCATATATTGAAAAAGATAGATGGATTTTTGGTACCTTTTAATTCAACTTTTTTGGCCCCTGCTTTGAGCTTCAGTGTAATAGTCACTTTTGTGCAATAATAAACTCTGCAGATGTATATAACTTTTTATATATGTTGCACCAAAAATATGGTATAATTAAGGTTTTATTATTCCGTATATATTTGATGTTTTGTATATTTTAATGAAAAATTTACAACATTTTATAATTTTATCCATACATAATCATTATTCTTTCGTCTTATGTATAGTGTTTTATTAATAATTAATGTGAATATTTATAATAATAAAATATATTTGATTCAATATTATGAATCACTTTTTTTTGATAAAATACTAGTACTACTTTTTTGCCAACAAATAATATACGAATTACTACTATTATTTTTGTCATATTAAATTCATTAATTTCATTTTCCATTAGAAAATGAATATTAATCAATAATCGATATAAACGTCGTGTTGGTCTTGAAAAATCCATCATATACTAGTAAGAGTGAAAAAGGATAGGCAAACATCATCGATTGGCTTCTGAATTACATTCTGGATGATATCAAGGGCATGCAAGGTTGACCCTCCCACCAACTCCTTCCATCGATAATTGCTTTGAGCACTGTTTCTAATTACTATTTTTATCGTAAAAATTAAAGAGCAGGTTTTTTGTTATTATGTCAAGAGCAGGTTTCGTTTTAACATGTTTCTTTTCATGGAAACCCATAAGCTAAAATATAATTTGTCAATTAAATGCGCAGGCATTAGATCGATTCTTCTTTCTATTATTAAGAATTCCACTATTTTTTTTTTGTTAAAGAAGAATTCCACTATTTGCTTTAAAGATTGATGTTTACCTCTGATAACACCAATCCCATCGAAGATTACATAAAACAAAATGACATTAATAACATAAAAATGATACAAGTAGAAGACGGTAGCCAAGGTTTGCCATACAAACCATTCAACATTTTTTATCATTATTATATTCCCATTAGTTACAGTCTGTTTTTATATTTTCTATATGATTATATGTTATTTAATTTTCTATATATTCTTGTCGTTTGTCACCCATCACTGAAATAAATAAATAAAAATCGGGCCAATTGAATATTTGTTTTCTTCTTGCTTGTCGCACTCTAGTGATATGCAATCTGCATGCATATAAAATAATTATATACAAAACAATACGTGGAGGACAAAAAAAAAGAAGAAGAGAAAGTTACCTACACTGCAGATATAAATAAATAAATAAAAATGTGAAACTGAGAAATGCACACGAACGCACATATCCAAGTTAGGTCTGAAAATAGCGCAGATGCGGGTTTAATGAATTGTCGGTATCGTAGGTCTACAATGGATCTACTAAAATGTAGACTATTAGTCTATCGTTTTTGTCTCAACTACATAACATGTGAGTAACTGAAGTATAGTACTTTTCAATACACTTGCATACTGACGATCACGATGAGTTTCCAATAATTAAAAAAACCTCATTATTATTTAGATTCATGAGGGGGCTGACAAACAAATTAGGAGTATATGATTCATGAACAAAAAGTCGATTTTGTAATGTACTTAGTTATTGTTGACAACAGACGTAACTATGAGTATATTAATTAGTGATCGTCCACATAAATTTGATTTAAATGAACACTTTTGGCCGTGCAGTAAGATTCATAGAAGAGTACCAATTTGGGTAGAAATTCGTGTACTTGAATTCAAGGAATGACAGTCATACAACAAGTAGAAGACAATAGGCTCTCTAGAGACCATACATATTAATAGTTAGTACAAGAATAATAACATATATACAGATATATATATATATATATATCAAGGTGCTATAGCAGGGATTAATTAATTAATGAAGGAGTAATAAAAAAGATGGAATTAATGGGGTGGAAGATTAAGATCAATCCAGATTTGCTTGAAGACATTGATGATAATAGCGTGGTACTCGTCTGAATTGAGACAAAGATAGCAAGCTAGAAGCTCCTCTAGATCCTTTGAGGCTCTTATGTCGTTCTCAGCGATCATCTCCTCCATCGATTCCTTAAAGTCTCTCGTCGGATCCACCGACGCCTTCACCACCGCCATGCCCTGCCCTGCCGACGACCCATTTCTCCTTGCCCCGCTGCTCACCGATTTCCTCGTCGAGATCCTCGGCGACCGCAGTCTAAGTCTCACCCCCGCCGGAGAACTCACCGCCGTTTTCCGTACGGTGGCTGCCGGTTTGGTAATGATTGGTCGTAGATCGAGTTCCGGCGGCGGCGTAAAGGTTGCGGCTTTGGATAACTTGGAGCTGCAAGGGCTGTGGCAGGAGCTGTTTAATGACTCGTCAGGGAGGAGAACTTGATCTGAGCGAAAATCCGGTGAGAAAGACCCCGTTCCGGTGGCAGTGCTATCAGCGGAAGTCGTCGAGGACTTTGTGTCGACGGTGGCACGGTGGCCAAGATAGTTCCCGGAGGGTGGCGTTTTGCTTGGTCTTGATCGGTAAGAAGAGCGTCTAGGAGGCTTAGGAGTGCGTGCCGTTGTGGACGTAGGAGGAGGAACAGCGTGGTGTTTGTTGGTGGGGGAAAGAGACGCGGTGCTGTTTTGCTGCTTCCGCTGTTTCCCCGACTTGCCCATGTCTCTCAGTTTGTAAAACCAAGCGTTTGGGATTAACTCCGATAGCTTAAACCGATAATTACCCATCTCTCTTTTTTTGTTTGTGTTGAGAGAGTGTGAGACGAAAACGTGAGGGTTGAGGAATATAAAGGGAGAGACAGATGCTCACCATTTTTATTTGATTTTGTGTTAGATTATGTTCGCCCTTCAATTCCCCTAATTACATTGACATTTGACACTGACACTTTATTTTATTTTATAATGTCTACTATTCACATCAATAATAAACACACAAAGAGTGTCCATAGGTCTTTTGTACGTACTAGTTTAATTGTGCATCACGAGATGATAAAAAGTAGTATCGTAAATGTCAAAGAAAAGTGGTAACGCTGCAGTTTCCTAAATCAGCGTGATGCAAGTAAATGTTAAGTCTGATTTCAAACATTACAGAAAAGCCAACAATCTCATTCGTCCACGTCGGATTCGTTTCGCACGTTACGCCTACGAGTATGCTTATAATAAATTTGGGCTCTCTCTTAGAAACAAACACAATTTTCTAGTCTGAGAAATGGGCCTATATGTTATTTGGCCCAAGCATTGTCACCAAACGAAAGGACTTATCCTCTTCCTTTTTTACCCAACTAGAGAATCTATCAAACTTAAACCAAAGGATTTGAACATTTTAGAAAAGAACGGACACTAAACCCTCTGTTGAACACACAATTCACTGAATTATGTTGTATGTATACGAACACACGATACATTTTCTGTGTATGCTTTCCTTCTTTATGCTATATTTTTCTGATGGTTGTACAAACTTAATATATTCCAGAAGGGCCAAAAAGAATGGGGGACCATATAGAAATAAATAAAAGAGAATCTTTTGGGAATGCCCTTTCTTTTGATAGCTCTGTTAGCTGGATCATAATGGAACTTCGTCTTTTGGTTTAGGATTTTTGAGTTGTGAAGTTGAAACTAGCATATACTGCTGGTTTTGGTTCAATGCTTGGATTTCATTCAGAACTTCGTCTTTTTGCTTTCATTCGGAACCACTATCGTGGACTAATACATACAGTATCGATAAGTATTTTGAATTGGTTAACCACCTGCTCACCAAATTGGCACACTCGATACGTTTTTCATCTTGTGTTCCAAGACTTAATATAACGAGAAATAAACATTAAAATTCATACATGCAAGCAATTCGTGCGAAACTCCACATTTATCTCGTTTTTTGGTTTCAACATTTTCCATTTTTAACCGATTTGAAGTATCTCTCACTCGGTTTTATATATTAGTTAAAATTATATACTGCTTTATTGTTGTCATAATTTTGAAACCTTTTGTTTGTAATGATAATAATTTTGTGCTTTGAAAAGATTAAAAAAAATAAAAATTGCTTCTCTATGAAGAAAAGATTGTTGCCAATCAATTCCAGTTACCAATCATTGTCACTCGTTTTGTGTATATCTCGTGGAATTGCTCTGTCTTTTCTGTTGAAAGGCTGTGCCAATTCTTTTGTCTTTTACAAACACACATGATAACTATGTGTTTGATGCCAAAAAAAGATAATTTCCTTTGAAGATTAGTATAAAATTTGTTGTTAAATGATTTCCGGTCAAAACATTTATGAGAGATAACAACATCACAACTCTATCAACGTTTATACGGTAAAATTTTTTACATTGAGAAATAGAAAGAGAAGGGACTTGTGTTCTCGTTTACTTGAAGGAAAATCTTTTGTTTTCTCTAATTACATTTACAGTTACACCGTAATACTTACATAAGAATCACTTTCTTTTCAAATCTTCAGAAAACAAAAACAAAAAAAAACCTTTATACTTTACACAGAAGATGAGAGGGAAAATAGTAATAAAAAATCATGAAACAGGATTATAAATCCTACTTGGCCTTGGCACTACGATGCTCTGCGTCTCCGGTGCCGTCTCATGGGTATCTCCGGCAGCCCACCGCCTTAAATATCTCATCAACGACGCCGCCTTCCTCCCTCCCCTGGCCGTTCCTGTCCCTATCATCTCCCATATAACTCTCTCTATACCTGGAATCGCCGCCATCTCCGCCACTAGCTCCGACCCTCCTTTCCGGCACATCGTCACCAGTGTCGCTGCAGCGCCCTCCCTTGTCGTATCTGCTCCTTCCCTCATCACCTCTCCCAAAAGCCGTATCAGACTGAAAGCCGCTGACACCGCCATGAGCCCTCCTCTCCTCACCACCGCCTCCACGAGAGCCACGGCCTCCTCCGGTAACTCCCGGAATGCATCTTTGGATGCCTCCACTACCCCAGCTTCAATGAACCTCCCCACGTTCTCCCTCTCCGCCGCCAGGCTTAGGATAGCCACGAGCGCGTCTCTTTTAGAACTGGTGGGACCCTGCTTAGCCAAGTCAACCAATCCGCTCACGACACGTGCCTTTCTCCCTAGTCTTCTTCGGTAGGCCGAGACGGCAGCCAAACTGAAGAGAGTCGCGGCGGCGTTTGACTTAGCCTCCCACGTGGCGCCCGAACGCAGAACCTCGATGAGGCCGTTTAAAGCTCCGTCTGTTTCCATGATCCTCGTTTTGTTCTGTTCTAAGATGGAGAGGTTGAGGATAGTCGTCACGGCGTTTATCTGAAGGCTTTGGGACTCCGAACCTAGGTAGCCCACCAGCTTCGGTATTGCTCCAGCCTCGGCTATGCAGGCTCGGGCCACCGAATCCGACTTGGCGAGCGCGCGGAGCTCGAAAACGACAGCGTTTGAATCTGCCACAGAGAGCTTGCCGATCAGAAACGAAATCATCATCCTCGTAAACTCCACCGCCTCTTGGCACGACGCAGAATCTCCGGCACCGTCTCCGTATAACTCAAACGGTATCTTCTGATCGCGGCACCACATCAGGATCAGGTTCTTCAAGGCACGGTTTGGTACGAGGTTGGTGTGTTTGAGGACTTGACCTGTTTTGGGGCAGGTGTTGTGACCCGATTGGATCCAGAGATTGATCGAGTCTCGATCGTAGGTCTGACCGGTGGACACCACCACCGGATCCCGCATCAGCTCGAGCGTGATCGGACACCTGAAATCCGCCGGAATGTTAGCGTCTGATAAGGACTTGTAGCGGCGGAAATCAGGAGGCGGTGACGGCGTCGAGGGACCGTATAGCACGCAATTGGAGTAGCACAGGAGTCCGATGAGAGAGACGGCTATGGATTTGGATCTGTCGTCGATCTGATCCTGAGTTTGGTCCTGCAACCTCTGTTTTTCGTCAGTTAAGCTAGCAGAATCGGGAAAACCTAAGTCGTTGAAAAGCTCGATAAGCCTAGCATGATCCGGGGAGATCTGGTGCTTGATTCCGTCGATTGTATCGGTCACTTTGCGACGGAGAATATCGTCTCGGGGATCGACGAACTGACGCGATAGAGAGCATTGATTTCTGAGGAGAAGGATGAGATCTTGGACGTCGTCGCTGAGGATCAAGTCATGGAGAGGTAAAATATCGAGAACGGTGGATAAATCGGTGATAAGTTCGTGAAAGCTGAAGGCAACGTTGTGGATCTGCAAGAGTAACCAGAGTCTGCTAGCTCGTGAGCAGTCCTCGATCAAAGTCTTGATACGCTGCATCACGATTTGCATTTCCTCGAAACAGAGTTGAGCCGATTGGGTGTAAGCCATTTGGTATCGAAGAAGCTCCTCAAAGACAGCTGCCAATATCTTCACTTTGCGTATCAGAGACAGAGAATTCCGTCGTAGGATGAACCGGAGAGGCTGCATAGAAGAAATCTCATGAGAAGCGAGGAACAGAGACCGAGTTAATTTGGCATCTGACAGCTTGGGAGAATCCACGAAAGGCCGCCGTTTTCTGGCGGGGAAAACGTCAAGAGTAACAGCCATGAGGACTAGAGGAAGGATTGGCCGGAGAAGATATCGGAAAAATTCGGAAGCTTGAGAGTTATAGGCTTGGTAGTAGTAGTTGTTGGGGTTACAGAATGGAAGAGAGAAAAAGAGAGCTGAGCGCTTTCAATTTCTTTTTTTTTTGGGTGCTTTGTATAATTTCAAAAGGTAATTAATCAAATACGTAACGGAAAAAGGCACGACGGCGCAATGAATTAGCCGTCAGAAGAAGTCAGTCGCCGCCTCTAAGAGCCTTGTTGAGGATGCGAGAGAAAGAGAGAGTCAACTAAACCTTTTCATTCTATATTCAAGTTTGTTTTATTATGGACTAGTTGTATGTCTTCTTCTCAAAAACAGACATTCTTTGCATTGACTTTTTCCCGTCTTCTAATTGCATTTCTCAAAATATGGATATGCTTTGCCAAAATTAAACCAAGTTTATTCCTAAACTATCCCAATAGATGCTTAAGTAGGTTTCAACCCGTAGGTTAGGCTAAAAATTTTACACACAAATTTTTAACCCGTTTGATCCATATATCAAAATCGGTCAATTCGTACCTATCTAATTTAAAACCCGGAAAATTTACGGATAATCTGTTAATCCATTTTTTTTAAAAAAAATTATAAATTAATTTATGTTTTTTAGTTTGAATCCGTCAATCTGCTATTCAACCCGCTAAATATCTATTTTAAAAACAATCATATTTGCAGATAATCCACAGATTTTGATCCGACAACCCGCATTCATCATGTAATCCAAATTTTTAATCCACATTCGTAAATGACCCGTAAAAATTCTCCCTTCATCGGTCTACGACAGATCAAATCCTGCATATCGAATTATATTTTGACAAGCCTATGCCTAAATGACTGCTTCGTTCTCTTCTTTATTATATAAAATATAGTACACACGCCTCACGAGTCGTCGAGCAACGCTGAATTGAAGAAAAAAAACTAAATTAATGTAAAGATGAAGATAAGGTCTTCATTTTCATGACATAAGATTGCAACAGTTGGTACAAGTTTGTTAGAGAATTGATCCGGTCTTCCATTCATATACTCCATAACTAATCATTCTACCTTTTTTTTAATTCACCTAATAGCCTGTGCTGGCCTCTCCACTTTTTTCGTTAATAATTGACTTTTTTAAATATATATATATAACAATCTTTCCATTAACAAGTTTATTCCCTTTAATTTAATAAGTAATTTCCCTCTTAAGCAATCTATTATATGTTTGCATTATATATATATATATATATATGAATTTCACATAAAAAGGTAATTGGTTAAATCAATTTAATTTTCATTTCAAGGAAAACAAATCTATAAAACAGAATTAAGAATCAACCCTATTTATACAGTTTAATGCCTTAATGCACACACTAAGCTTTATAAAATTTGGTTCATTTTATTATATTCCAAAGTGAACAATTATTGTAATGTTGCCTTCCAAGTATTTTTTTATAAAGAGGTTTTGATGTCTTCCAAATTTTGGTCAGGGTACCTTCTAGAGTCGGCAAGAGCACGTAGACCAAAATCAGACACCTTGAGATTCCCTTCCTCATCCAACAACAAATTCTCTGGCTTTAAGTCCCTGTGGCATACTCCACGGCTGTGACAGTAGTCGACAGAGCGTACAAGCTGTTTAGTACTTTCTAGCAACGTCTTCTCTGACCTTCCCAGTTGAGACTTTGTTGAAGAGCTCACCACCCTTAACATGCTCCATGACAAAGTATATTTTAGATTTAGTGGCCATGACTTCATGGAGCTCTACAATATTGGGATGTCTCAAGAGTCTCATGACAGAGATCTATCGCTTGATCTGGTCGGTCATACCAACTTTGAGGATTCTTTCTTTCTCGGTGACCTTAACAGCAACACTATCAGCAGTTTTCAAATTCCGAGCATGGTATACCTTAGCAAAGGTACCCTGACCAAGTAACTTTCCAACCTCGTGTTGGACCCATAATTAACATAAATGTGTATCATTTTTGTTGAACCCATATTCATATGGTTATGGGTAAAAAATGTGAATAAGAATTTGAGACCCAATGTGGTTTCATGATAAAACATGAAAATGTTCCACATTGGAACTTGGGAAAATTCTTCTCAAGTATAAATATAGGATTGTCTCTAGCATTGGTTAACATGCTATGGAGACACAAAGGGGGTTATGCAAAATACCACACACGCGCGCGCCGTGCCGTGCCGAGCCGAGCTCGAGCTCGAGCTCGGGCTTGGGTCTTGGGTCTTGGTGAATGTGGGCCTTCGGCCCACGTCAAAGATATTCTTTTTGGGCCAAGTTTTGGACCCAATTAGTCCACACTTTTCGTTGACTTTTAGTCAACACTTGCCAAGATATTTTGCATACGAAATTTGAATTAATCTCGAGTTAAAGTTTTGATCAAACCGAGTCAATCAAATCCCAGATTTTTCGCCACAGATCTCACCACATGTGTGAGTGCGCGAAACCGCCGACCTCCTCCTATAATTTTTTCGTCGCCTCATTCTTCGAGTTTGATCGTTTTTCCAAACGAAGAAACTCTCTAAAAACTTTCACAGCAAACTCCCTCTCGTCTTTCTCTTCATCAAAACGTAAGTGTCTCGAGAGTATACCATAGATTCGTTGTTCGCATACTCCGTTTATCGAGTGTTGCGATTACGGTTTCCTCGTGGTTGTATCCTGGGATTCTTAATCGTTGAAAACCGTCACACTACGGGTGATTATAAGAATTAAGGAAAGAGATCAAATCTCGCCTCCACATTTTTTCGGTTTCTGAAAAACGTTTTTGTCTCGTTTTCTTTCCATAATTCAAAGTTTTATTTCGCAGTTTTCACATCCAGATTTTCGCATCCTACAATCTTAATTCTTATAAATCCGCTTTCTGCTTATCGCTTAAAATGGATTTAGAATTGCGAACAATTCTTCAAAGTTTTACGAAAACGAAAACAAAATTTTTAGAAATTTTCTTACGGTTTTTACAAAACGTTTCCCAAATCTTACGGATTTTAAAAACGTTTTCAAAAAACCATTTACGATTTATTTCGGTTTACTTACGGATTTTCAAAACGTTTCTGGATTTTGATTTAACTGGTGGTTATTTTGAAATCCCGAAACGAATTTTTATTCGGATTATTAATCGATTCAACGCTTCTGCGGTTGCTTTTTAGCGATTTGGCAGAACGTTATAAATCATAAACGCTACTATTATTTTGACGAAACGGTTTACGCGGTTTGTTTCGCGAAACGCATTCTCAAAATAGGATCCTCGTGATCTGAGAGAAAAAAAAAATATTATCGTTAGAATTACGCTTAATTGCGAATTTGGAAACGATATTTATTTATTTTCCAAAGAGAGAAAAAAAAAATACTCGTTTGAATTACGCTTTATCGCGAATTCTAAAAACGTTATTTATTCTCGAAAAAAAATAAAAAATTAACGATTTGTAGAAACAAACGTTATTTTTTTGGAAAAAATAAATAAATATATTTAATATTAAATACGTTTTGAAAAACGCATTTAATTTTTTATTTTTAGCGATTTAAATACTTTAAACGCTATTTAATTATTTTTCCTTTCTCAATTTTGACATTTATTTTTCTTTTGTGAAAAAAAGAAAAAAATGTCTACCAGAACCGTTGATGTGACTAACGGAGGTCCTGATGCTGGAAATCAAATAAGTGAGACGACGACCCTACATGGGAAAGATCTTCCACTTACCGCGCCTGATGTCCCGAATGTTCCGAGTGCTATTGTGACACCGGAAAAATTCGATGGCTCCAACTTCAAGTCGTGGCAGCAAAAGATGCATTTCTTTCTAACTACGCTAAATTGGAGAGGTATCTCACCGAGGTTCAACCTGTTGTGCCTCCCGGGAATACTGACGTACACATTTTGGCTAGTGTCGATATGTGGCTCCATGGGGACTACCTGTGCAGAGGCTACATTAAAGCTCGCCTGGTGGATCAGCTGTACAACGTTTACAGTGAGGCCAAAACTTCCAAGGAAATTTGGGATTCCTTGGATAAGAAGTACAAGTCTTTCAATGTAGGCTCGGGAAAGCTCGCTACGGCGAAATTCCTGAACTTCAAAATGGTGGACTCTAGGCCCATCATGGAGCAAGTTCATGAGCTGCAACTGATAATCCAAGAGATAGCTGATGAGGGCATGAAGATCTGTGAAACATTCACAGTGAACTGCATCATGGAAAAGCTACCTCCGTGCTGGGTTGACTTCAAAAATTATCTCGGCCACAAGCAAAAGGCTTTAACTTTGGCAAATCTCATTTCCAGGCTGCAAAATGAGTCGTTCAAACGCAGGGTTGAACCGACTTTCACTCACAATGCTAATGTAGCTGAGTACAAGAACAAAGGCAAAGGAAAATTTATGCCAAATTCAAGCAAGGGGCCGCCTAAAAAGGTTGCACCTCAAGCCTCCACGAGCTTCAAGAAGCAAGGTGCACCAAGCAAGTTCACCGGAAAATGCTCTTATTGCCACAAGAAAGGGCACAAAGCCGAGGAGTGCTTCAAAAAGGCTAAAACGCTCAATCAAGCCAATTTGACGAAAAATGACCTGTGTGCTGTGGTTATGGAAGCAAATGTGGTTGATGAAGAGACCAAAGAGTGGTTTTATGACACGGGTGCAACTACTCACATCTGTTTTGACAAGACAATGTTCAACACCTATCAGAAGACCAAGTCTGATGCTGGTATGAAGATAGGTAACAAGTCTGTCTCCAAGATTGAATGCACTGGCAAAGTGGTGTTGAAGTTCACCTCTGGACATGCCATAACTCTCACCAACGTGAGGCACGTGCCAGACATGAGGAAGAATCTCATCTCCGGATCTCTACTGAGTAAGCATGGCTTCGCCACGAGCTTTGAGTCCGACCAGCTGATTCTTAGGAAGAATGGGGTGTTTCTGGGTAAGGGGTATGTTAAGGAAGAACTTGTGAAAATGTGTTGTATCACAGTCCTTAAGAACTCTGATGTATCCGTTTCTGAAGTTTCAATGAATAAGAAACCAGTTGCTTACTTGGTCGAGTCTTTTAATATTTGGCATGAACGGTTAGGACATGTGAATTATAAATCTTTACAAAGATTAATTAATTTGAACTTAATTCCGAAATGCAAATTTATCAAAGATAAATGTGAGGTATGCGTTCAAGCGAAACTCACTAAAACACCTTCACCTCAAGTCGAAAGAACAACCGAACCTCTTGGTTTAATCCACACAGATTTGTGCGATTTAAAGTATATACAAACCAGAGGCGGTAAAAAGTATTTTGTAACTTTCATAGACGATTGTACAAGATACTGCTATGTATACTTACTACGTAGTAAAGATGAAGTCTTGGAAAAATTCAGATAATATAAACTTGAAGTCGAAAATCAACTTCAGAAAACTATTAAAATAGTTCGAAGTGATAGAGGAGGCGAATATGATGGTCCATTTAATGCATTTTGTCAAGAACAAAACATTATTCATCAAACAACCGCTCCCTACTCACCGGAATCTAACGGAGTTGCGGAACGGAAAAACCAAACTCTGAAAGAAATGATGAATGCAATATTGCAGGAATCTGGGTTACCCCAGAACCTGTGGGGGGAAGCACTCCTTACCACAAATTATATCCTCAACAAAATACCGCACAAAGTAACTGGCAAAATGCCATATGAACTCTGGACGGGTAAAGTACCTTCGTACAAATACCTGAAAGTGTGGGGGTGCCTCGCAAAAGTCGCAGTGCCGCCTCCCAAAAAGGTTTCAATAGGACCTAAAACCGTAGATTGTATTTTCATCGGATATGCACACAATAGCAGTGCTTACCGGTTTCTGGTCCATAAATCAGATATACCGGATATTCATGTAAACACAATTATGGAATCAAGAAATGTATCATTTTTTGAAAACATTTTTCCGTGTAAAGATAAACAAAATCCAAAACGAACTCGCGAAGAGGTTGAACCAACGAACGTGGCAAGCACTTCTGGTACTTCATTTAATGAATCACAAGAGGTTGACGATGAACCTCGACGGAGCAAAAGAGCCCAAAAGGAAAAATCTTTTGGTGATGATTTTTTAATGGTATTTCTCGCAGATAATGAACCAAAAACGTTCATAGAGGCCATGTCTACTCCGGACGCACCTTCATGGAAAGAAGCCGTCAGTAGTGAGATCGACTCCATTATGCAAAACCATACATGGAAAATAACCGATCTACCCCAAGGGTTTAAATCACTAGGGTGTAAATGGATTTTCAAAACCAAGTTGAAAACCGATGGTTCAATTGATAAATACAAGGCTAGGCTTGTGGTGCAAGGATTCCGGCAAAAAGAAGGCCTGGATTTCTTTGACACTTATTCTCCGGTGACGAGAATAACCTCCATCAGAATGCTGATAGGAATTTCAGCATTGAGAAACCTAGAGATACATCAAATGGATGTTAAAACCGCTTTTCTAAATGGTGATTTAGAAGAGGAAATTTACATGAAACAACCTGAAGGGTTTGTCGTTCCTGGACAAGAACACAAAGTCTATAGACTTGTGAAGTCATTATATGGACTTAAACAAGCTCCAAAACAGTGGCATGAAAAATTTGACAACGTAATGATGTCAAATGGCTTCAGCATTAATGAATGTGATAAGTGCATTTACATCAAAGTTACTCCTAGCGGGTATATTTTGTTATGCCTATACGTGGATGACATGCTCATTATTAGTAGCAATAAAGACATAATCCAACAAACTAAGAACATGCTTAGCGGCCAGTTCGACATGAAAGACATGGGTTTCACAGATGTAATCCTAGGGATCAAGATCACTAGAACTTCTGACGGAATCACCTTGTCTCAAACTCATTATGCTGAAAAGATTCTTGATAGATTCAAGAAATACACAACCGGGACTGCAAAAACTCCTGTTGATTCTCAACTCCACTTGACCAAGAACTCGGGTGAAGCAATTTCTCAAGTGGAATATGCTCATGTTATCGGAAGTCTTATCTACTTAACAAATTGCACAAGACCCGATTTAGCACATGCGGTAAACGTATTAAGTCGCTACACGAGTAATCCAGGTCATAAACACTTGAAAGCCATAACAAGAGTATTAAATTACTTACAATATACAAAAAGTTATGGGCTGCACTACGGTAAAGAACCGGCAGTTCTGGAAGGATACAGTGACGCAAACTGGATTTCAGATTCCAAGAACTCGAAATCCACGAGTGGATACGTCTTTACTTTAGAAGGTGCAGCGGTATCTTGGAAATCTTCCAAACAAACCCTGCTGGCTAGATCAACCATGGAGTCAGAGTTCATAGCTCTTGACAAAGCCGCAGAAGAAGCATAATGGCTTCGGAACTTCCTGGAAAATATTCCACTGTGTAAGAAACCAGTTCCGGCATTACGTGTACACTGTGATAGCCAATCGACCATAGCCCGGTCACTGAGTAACCTCTATAATGGTAAATCTCGTCACATCAGAAGACGACACAAAACCATTAGACACTTGATCTCAAGCGGTGTAATAACGATCGATTACATCAAATCAGCCGATAACCTAGCGGATCCATTTACTAAAGGTTTGGCTCGTGATCAAGTTTTAAAATCATCAAAGGGAATGGGTTTATTGCCTACAAACTAAAGATGATGTTTGATGGAAACTCCACCTACGTGATTGGAGATCCCAAGATGTAGGTTCAAAGAGATAACTAAATCAAACAAAATCTAAAAGCACTGATAGACTTTTATGTCATTACTCAATTCCCAAGATGATAAGCAGTGCTTCCTGTATATAAATAAGGATAAGCGTTAGCTTTTAATGATTCGAGTCCATGGCTTTGTATGTGGAGTATTACAGGATACTTCTTAAAACAAAGATTTATGGGGAACACCTAGTGAGTGTGAAATGAGGCCGTTTCTAGGAGAATGAAGTTCAGGCTATATTCTCTAAGTTTACTCACGAATAACCAGGCAAGTTCACGGCCAAAAATGAACACAATAGAGAACAAAGTTCTACGAGAAAATGAGCTGCGTTATAACTGTTGTTTCGGTTTACATAAATATCCGGGTGGTTCAAGACATCATGTTCACCTCCTGGCCAGTAAACCCGACAGATATTAACAATGAGTGGTTCAAGGCTGAAATATGCTACCATCTGAGACACAGTAAATTTTCGTTTATACTCTCGAAAAGTCCTTTTATCGAGTCTGTCTAGTCTGTCAAGTCTGTCCAGTCAGTAGAGTTAGTCGAGTCTTCATATGTTTAGAGTAATTCCTATTCATGTGGGGGATTGTTGGACCCATAATTAACATAAATGGGTATCACTTTTGTTGAACCCATATTCATATGGTTATGGGTAAAAAATGTGAATAAGAATTTGAGGCCCAATGTGGTTTCATGATAAAACATGAAAATATCCCACATTGGAACTTGGGAAAATTCTTCTCAAGTATAAATATAGGATTGTCTCTAGCATTGGTTAACATGCTATGGAGACACAAAGGGGGTTATGCAAAATACCACACACGCGCGCGCCGTGCCGTGCCGAGCCGAGCTCGGGCTTGGGTCTTGGGTCTTGGGTCTTGGGTCTTGGGTCTTGGTGAATGTGGGCTTTCGGCCCACGTCAAAGATATTCTTTTTGGGCCAAGTTTTGGACCCAATTAGTCCACACTTTTCGTTGACTTTTAGTCAACACTTGCCAAGATATTTTGCATACAAAATTTGAATTAATCTCGAGTTAAAGTTTTGATCAAACCGAGTCAATCAAATCCCAGATTTTTCGCCACAGATCTCGCCACATGTGTGAGTGCGCAAAACCGCCAACCTCCTCCTATAATTTTTTCGTCGCCTCATTCTTCGAGTTTGATCGTTTTTCCAAACGAATAAACTCTCTAAAAACTTTCACAGCAAACTCCCTCTCGTCTTTCTCTTCATCAAAACGTAAGTGTCTCGAGAGTATACCGTAGATTCGTTGTTCGCATACTCCGTTTATCGAGTGTTGCGATTACGGTTTCCTCGTGGTTGTATCCTGGGATTCTTAATCGTTGAAAACTGTTACACTACGGGCGATTATAAGAATTAAGGAAAGAGATCAAATCTCGCCTCCACATTTTTTGGTTTCTGAAAAACGTTTTTGTCTCGTTTTCTTTCCGTAATTTAAAGTTTTATTTCGCAGTTTTCACATCCGGATTTTCGCATCCTACACCTCGTAACGGAGCATGCGCAATAATACTAAAAATAATGGTGACAACATAAAGCATTAGGTTAATGAACTCAAAGATGATCAACCGTCTTCGCAAAGATGATCATGCTTCCTTTTTCCAGCAGCATAGTGAGAAGAAGAAGAAGGCTGGAAGGAATGAAAGCAGGGGTGAAGGTTTAGAAAGCGGGACTCATGAGGGATTAGCAACAACAATGGCCCAAAGGGAGAAGGGACCTCTGACGATAAAGAGCAACTCTTGTGTTCAGCTTTTAAATACATGTCTCTGCATTCCCTACTTTCCTATTTCTACACTCTTTTTTAACAAGATATATCGCAACTGTTCAACCTGAAATGAATTTCAAACACACAATTCAAAATTTCAAGAGACAATTGTGCCTAGTTTGCTTCTAACACCGGAAAAATCATAAAATATAAACAAACAGATCAAATCGACCAGAGAATCAAGATATTCATATTTTGTTTCAAATCCAGACTTGAGAGTTGGTATAATATAACAAATAAATCGTTTTTTGCTCATGAATCACATAATTTTTACTATACGGTCAAAAGTTTAATGTAGTATACAATTTGTTTTTGAGTAGTTAAACCATCTGCAATGGTGAGAATTTGATGAGTCTCATCTAATAAAAAAATAGAAAAAAATCAAAGTTATAAGATTTTTAGGTGAAACAGTCTTAATCGGAGTCTCATACAATGCTACGTGTCATAATATTACTGATTTATTATTTAATTAATAATATTAATAAAATTAAATAAAAAAATATTTTTTATATTTTTTTTATGAGAGTTGATGATATCTTATCAGTGACTAGGTGACACGTAAGCAAGAATATCCTCTAAAATTAGCTTTAGAGATAGATACGGCAACAGACGTCAACTTGCTCTCTTTATCTTTACACGTGTCAGACAATTATTCGTTTGTGACTGGAACAGAAAACAGCTTAGCGCCTAGTTTTCCTAACCAGACTTTGAAATAATACACCCAACCTGAACCTAGCTTAGTATTCTCTAACCGACTTGTAGTTGTACAAGTTCTCTGAAAGGAAAATGGTGCCACTAAAATATAACGTTTACAGAAAAAAGGTTCGTTATGGAACCAAACCAATCCAATCAAAGGCCCGTACTCCACCACCCTCTTTTTGCACCATTCTCATCATAATCTGATCCACATATAAATAAATATCACAAAGATGCAAAACTCGCTTGAGAAAATCATTTTAGTATGTTCGAGATTTGCGGTATTCTTTGGTTAGCTATCTTGTCCTGGTAATTTTTTAGCGATTTGCATTCCTCCAGAAATAAGCCAATTATCTTCAGCTGAAGGGAACAAATTATCAAAACATATTGTAGCGGATATATCTCAACTGAGAATTTTAAGTTAAAGTTTATGACACAGAGTAGCTTATGAGAGTAGAGGAAGGTGGAAACCTTTGTCTCTGGATCTTTCATTTTGATGACAACATCTGAGATGGTCTCACGGCTTCCTTGATGGATGTTTGAAGCAAGGGCCATCACTGCTTGCCAGAGGTTAAACGCAGATCTGGTCTGATTTGATTAAATTCGAGTCAAAACCAATTAGGATAGAGATATTAAAATGGGTGGGTTGTTTATGATTTGTCCATGTCCATGTCCAATACATAATATGCGGTTTATTGACAAACCTATTTACGGAGTGGGTTAATATAGTTTAGACCCAACTTCGTCCGGACAAAACAAGTCGAACACTATTGGACAATGGACAACCCATGGTTCCTAAACATATAAATCAAAATCGAATTTCTCCAAATTAAAAATCGTGATTTCTGGCAATTTTCGACTATTTCTAACGATTTCCAGTAATTTTCAGTATTTTTCGGCGGTTTAATTAAAAATAAATAAAACGTACTAATGTTCATTTTCGACCTATAGACAACCCATTTGGAGGAGATATTAATGAATTTAGTCGTTAATAGACACAGATGTTAATAGACACGATTAGTATTTGGTACACAATAAAATAAAGAACATTGAACGGGATCAAAATAAAGGTGGATAGCTTATTTTGACACCACATATATAGTTAAACTCTAAGCGAGCGTTAATTTCAACTTTGTGAAACCCGCAATACCGGTAACTTATGTGCACCTCTATCTTACACGGACGGTCTCAAACTTCACATAAATAAACACGAAAAATATAAGATCCTCCATTAAATCCGTATAATTAATGACGTTATAATACACATGTGTGTTTATAACATTGAATCCCTGATGTGTACCTTTAAAAATATGGTTGTCCCTTTTTTATAACGTAAACCCCTAAAATATCTTTAAAAACTTTAAACGGCACTTGTGTTTCTTTTTTCATTGTCCACTGGATTATTAAGAGGTTGTATGTCGAGCTATGTACATTAGTTTCTCAACTCCTTGATCGTTTAATCAGAATTATCTTCACTTGAATTTAAATTCGGCCAAATATACTTTGTTAGCTTTTTTGAAAAAAAAGAGATATTATTTCCTTCCTACACACATACGTATATTTAATCTTTCTCCAATTTCCCACGCAAGTAACAATAACGTTTCTTGGAAATTGAAGCAACGTAATAATGAAGAAATGTGGAGTATATTGTAAATAGGGGTATGACATTCAAAGAAATTAAATGAATGCAATAGAATGGACCGACCATGGGGTGTATCAGTGTATGTGTATGAAGGAAAGGAATACCCGGTGGTATGTGGAGCACATGTATGATGCATTGTTCGTTGCTCATTTAGTCGTACTGCTTTCCTATTTAATTAGAAAAACCCAATTATTCCATTCATTTTGTTTTCATCCGTGGCCCTGCGTATGGAAGTAAATGCTTCTTCGATCACCTTGTGGCATGCTCTGATCTCAAGTAGACTTTCACAAAGAAATGCATTACGGAATGGAATATCTAAGAGAAATACACATTTCCAAAAAGGAATATTAACTCGATATAACTCCCTTCCATAAAAAAGAAGAAGCAGAGGAAGATACTTCTTTCTAAAATGGAGGAAGATGATAATAATGATTTCTCCAAACTAGAAAAAATTGATGACAAAACTCTCTTCCCAAGAGAGGAATTTGATAATTTAGACAAGCCAAAAGCGTTACAAACTAAATAATTGATTTAACAAAATTCAGCTTGGGTTTAACATTTAATAGGTTAAAATGAGGGTATTACATCTTAAGGGGCTCACTAGACCCATTAAGTGAGCATATGGAAGTTGGCCCATCCCAGCCAATGCTGAACAAACGGTGAAGCGAGGAGTGCGAGTCAAGGAGATATCGCGACGGCATATGAATGCCGGAGAAGATCTCTGGTACGCTACACCGGTAGAGGAGGAACTGTTTATCTGAGACCTCGCCGACGGAAAGACAGAATCTGGCCGTGAAGTGTGAGGAAAAACGTGAAACGAATGGTGACTGAAAGTTTGGGTGAGGCGGCGTTTGAACGTCAGAGAAGATCTCCGGTTAGGTGAGATAGATCTCAGCCGCGGTGGAAGGTGAGGAATTTCTCCTATGAGAACTCGCCGGTAAAAAGAACGATTCAGACGATGAGAAAGGACGTAAAGCGAACAGTGACAAAAAGCTCAGGATTGAAGTGAAGGGAAGACTGAGATGAATCTGGCCGATCAGGCGGCGCCGATGAATGCAGAGGGGTCAACCACGCTGAGAAGGTCTTCACCAAATGGTGAAGAAGTAGGTGGATCCGATCTGAAACAATCCGCGATTGATTAGGTGAGATCGAAAGTACAAACTCGATTTGAAACCATTTCGATAAAAACATGATATGAGATGTCCAAGCGGGTTGGAGTTAGAAGAGATCTCGCCGGTAACGAAACCAAACTGGCGTAAAGTTGACAAAAAAATACTTTGGATCTTGTCTAACTGGGCCCGAAAAAGACTAAGCATTCCGTTTAGAGGGAGATCCGGTTGAGAGAGAGACGTCGGTGGAGAAGTCTCTGCTTGAGATTGAGAAGAATTGTTGATGGCTACCTCGTTCTTCCTATCCAAAAGAAAGGCGAAACAACAACAAGATAGATATAATTCTTCACACAGAGTGAAATAGGAGAAAACAATTCTCGCTAAAACTTCACACACAAGTAACAAAAGCTTTAGTAGAACTTGTTACAGTGATATCGGGAGGGAGGGCTGAAGCAGTGACGGAAACAAAAACTCATTCTAAGCCAGATTTATTATTTCGCGGCGGCTACCTCGAACTCCGTGCTTTTTGCTTTGATTTGCGTTTTGCCCGAAATGATTGTTTTTTGTCTAGTTATTATGCCGAGAAGATGAGCGAGCCTACGGTCTTATCATTTGTAAAATAAATATCTGGATCGAATATGTTGACTTTATTTTAAACTTTTTTTCGAGGAGCATATAAATTGTTTTTTCTATAATAAAATTCCAACATAAACTTTTCCTCTATATTAAATAAAGAATTTAACGGCTATTTAATTAGTGTCCGTTTTTCTATTTTTCTTATTTATGAAGTAGACGAACATAATAAAATGTTGCAGTAACGATGAAATTAAGTTAGGAACATATAGATTTGTTAAGCTTTTTTATCAAAAAAAAAACATATAGATTTGTTCGTGATAGCAAATGTCAAACAAATTTCCAGAATCCTATTGAATTAAAATCGCACTAAAACTAAATTATGATCTCCTACCTCTGAAACAAAAAATTTAACCACTAAACCAACCAACCAACCAAATAAAACTCATCGTAATTTGTCCGATTGAAACCTTTTGTATGGTTTATTACTAAATAAAAATCTACCAAATGTCACATGATTTAAGGCCCAATTAACAACTGTTCATATCGAGCCCACTTACTATTTACTAATGTTGGCCTAATGAAGATATATTAGCCCAATAAATAAGATGTTTAGAATATGTGTTTTGCGTCGACATTTTTGCTAAACAATATATGCTAAAAAGATGATAAATATGTCGAAAACGTTGATAATACACACATTATATTTAATATTTTCCAGATAAAATTACAGATTATACATTGAGAGAATTAATATAAACTAGTAGAATCAATTATATAATTAACAAAAAAAAAATCAATTATCTAACCAAAAATCATTAGTACGACTGAAAGATATCCTTATATATTAAGCATACATTTCAAAAACATAGTTATAGTTCTGTACAATAATTGTTTGCTAAACACTGAAAAATACCAATTAACCGGAGTTTTAACATAATAACTTGTAATAGTGCGATGTCTTATTAATTGGATTCAAATTCACTAGACGATTAAAAAGAAGATAAAACTGAAAAACCATTTTAACAGGAGCGGTATGAAAATTAGGAATCTGAAATGTGTGATTTTACATATAGCTGGTATCTCGCACCCTTGAAAGTGTACGTGCATCGTGTATGTGTAATGTTATTTAAGCCCCCCAAAAGAAACATTTCTATCATCCCAGCACTATACGTATATAATTGTTTTTTTTTTGATGAATTACGTATAATAATAGTTATTGTATTAATTTATATAAACGCGGGAGTGGAGTGGACGAACCCATAAAAGAGTAATGAAGGTAACAAACCTGCAAGTATAATCTAAAAAATTAACGCATGCTCCGCTGATCAATTAAATTACGTACGTACTCACCTTTACTCTCTAATCTTAGACATAAACTGTTAGTATATTATTTGATTATTTATATTAACCTCCTCGCCGACACAAAAATTTGTTAGGCCAGAATCACTTGGATTCAACTTTCAAGATGGTCGGTATTACTCAATGTATAAATTAAAGGAACGTGATTGTTAATACTATAGTAATTTACCCTTTGCTTAAAATGATATGTTAGATAGTAAAATCATATCTGATTGTAAAAATTCACTTAATTAAAGAAAAAAGACTTCAATAGTCGGATCTCCTGTTTAATACTCATTAACCAAAAAGTACCATATGTTCATTATGACATGAAAATACTTGAGACTGTGGTGGCATTAGCTAGTGTTAAATTAACGAACGGATAATATATTGTTTATGAACAACCTATACATATATAAGTGACTTCAATCAAGATGGGGGATAATATATATAATTACACATATAACTTTATTAGACATACCTGAAACTAAAAGGTTCTTTTCGAAGTATCTACTTCCTGTAAATACGTTTCTCGATCGTACACACAAATAGACTCGTAGCGAACACACACGTGTGTTTATCGATATAAATATATTCCCACGTACGTCAATATATGACTAATACTACTGGAATCGTCGCCGTCATATCATCAAGGTGAAGTGGTCATGATGGGGAAGATGGGCACATGAAGAACTAACTCAATTATCATCATGCTCCAATACATCTATATCACCATATATATATACATCATATATATGCAAAAGAGATGAGCTAGTAATGCACGTGCCCTGCTTCTCCATCTTGCTCAGCACACACCTTCTTCATCATTCACTTCTATCTCTCCGATCACATAACAAGGGTATGAGAGAGGGAGATAAAGAGAGAGGGAGAGATAGACAGAAAAGAGAGAGAGAGAAGCCTCGGTGACAGGTAGAGACAACTAAATGTACTAAGTGCTCTTTTTCCATAAGTGCTTTCTCATTTATAGCAACTGGAAATATAAATTTATTTTAATTACCAACAATATTTTATTTAACTAATTAGGGTATGATTCGTGGGTATTAAACATGCTTTTTGTTTTCATGTACGATAGTATATAAGATATTTTATTTAACTTTAGGGTATGATTTGTTTGTGTGTGTGACACTATACTTTTTTGATAGACCTACATGACAGATCTCTCTTTAAATAACTTAGCAAATCTTGTAGGTTCGATATTAGAAAACGTGATTCCAAAATTCATAATTCAGCATTTACTTTTGCGGTTGGTTTTAATTATTAGATAACACCATTTATTTGAATTTTTCACAATAACCTAAAAGCACATAAAAAAAAAAGACAATGGAGACAGCATGCTGACCCATGAACATGCTACCCAAAACCCCCAAAAGAAAGTGTGTATGTTTTCATATATATATACGTATATATATATATATACATTTATAATAATTTTATTGAGGACCACAAGACTGCACCTATATTTATTAGTTTAGGTGAAACAAACTGTAGATTATATAACCCATCCGTATATTTTTATGTAAACATCAATTACTATACGAGGTTTCTTTTGATAGTTACATACTTGCATGTTTTGAACGAATTGTAGCTGAAAAAAGTGATGTAAAAATTGGAATTAGGTAGGATATTTTAATTTTTCTCTATAATATAGAGAAATATTTCTGGTGAAATCATTAAATAGTACCATCTGACAGCTCAATGACTTTCTTTTTCGACATTAAGGTAGGGCTTGCGAGAATCATGTTGTCTTATATATTTTTCTTTATCTAATTTATCTAACGAATAACTTTGTTTTTTTTTTTTGCAAACTCATCGTTTAGTTTTCTAATTTGGTATATTTTTAAAATTGAAGAATATTTATATTTTAATCAATTTCCTTGCCTACACTCTATATATATTTACCATTGGGTTTCTTTTGCATTGGTGATATTAAATGGTAATTTATAATTTTGTGAAAACGAATTTTTCGATAACAAACGATCGGGAAAGTCTTTTGACCCAACGTTGCTATTTTTCTCTTCTTGTATATTATAAAAGTGATTAAAAAATCCACTTTATTGTTTATACAAAATAGTTTTATGTCGAAAGAATTTTTCATCGAAAACTATTTTATTGGGTATATATACCCGCAGTTACCATTGTTTGTTACATACATTTAATTCGAATCTAACTGTATAACATTACGTTGGGACCATATTAAATAGTTTTTGGGTACTTTGTACCGTATATGATAGATGTTTATGTAGAACTTTGAATATCTCTTTTGGCGAGTCAGTTTCGGAATCTTCGGAAAATCGATCGTGTTAGAAACTTGATCTCTAGAAAATAAATTACCATGGGCAAGATGCCAAATGATCGAAAGCTACTGAATACTAGTGTGATGTATTTTGAGAACATTCCGACGTTAATTAAGTTATTTAAGAAAAATAGATAATTCCTCTTAAGAATCTTAAGAGTGTATATATATTTGTTACATGGGTAAAAGACATATTTATTATTTTTATTACTCCGTAATTTGTCAATCTATAACAGAATCAAATGTCACACACCATATGTATTTGTTTCATCAACGTTTAGAGCTTGACTGGTTCTATATATATCTTAATTAAATGATTAGAGACATAGAAAAAGCTGTATTAGTAGACTAATGTCAGATAATATCTTCAAATTATCCATTAATTCCACAAATTAGGTAGTAAACCTTGAATCCTTCAATTCAATCCACGGGTGCAACAGTGCAACTTATATGAAAAGAAAAAAAATTAAAATTAAAAGATCTCGTATATATTCGTGGAAAAGAAACTAGTACTTTCGGTTGGTAATTTGCATATGCAATTTTCTTTTTGAGTGATACTTTTAATTCATCTTTTCCTTTCCCTCCCCAAGCGGGATATGTTTTCGAGTTTACAAGATGAGTAGTAATGCAGTGGTGAATTTGATCTAAACAGATGATCATAGTAAGAAGAAAACGAAACTTATGTAAACCAAGATTTAAGCGAAGTTGAGATCGAACAGGTCCGATTAGTATTGAATATAGCGGAATTAAGTGGGAAGGTATGTTTCCTCTGCTTTTGCCGTCAATGAGGAAGGCGGTCTTGGTCCGATTATGCATATCCAACTTGATACATGCATGTATGTCGTCAAAGTCGTCAATATATATAATTCTTAATAATTATGTTATTTATTTATTTATTTCCTTTATTAAAAAGTTATATATATATATATATAGTATTTTTTTGCAATAATAGTGGTGAATATTATTGTCAAGTGAACAGATTTAGTCAGTAAAACTATTTTACATTTTCTTTTAAATGGTTCTAATTTCTACAATGACGTCAAAAAAAAAAAAACAATTCTACCATGAAATAGTAGAAAAAGGTGATTGTTGGTGAGGAATGGAGAAACGACAGTGTGGGACTCAAAATTGCCCACCCCTAATTAAAGTCGTAATCAAAGTCCACTTTAAGTTCTAGGTCCTATCTCGTGAAAATCATTGAGATGCTTTTCTTGTCTTCAAACAGTTTTTGTGTGTGTGTGTACGTTGTCTTTTTCTCTTTTCCTATTATTTACCCCTAAGTTTCACCATTCATGACTTGAACAAGTCAGGTCAACTTTTTTTTTGTCTCATAATGTAAACCTTTTACTCAGTTTTTGTTCTAAAATTTTATGAGAATTGTCTAAACATTCATATTGTTAGACCCTTGAAGAGGAGGAATTTGAGACGTCCTCCTCAACCAAGAAAAATATATTTGTGGGAAATCTCAAGAGAGTCATTGTAAAATTATATTTATCTTTCCAAATAGGAGAGAGTATTCCTAATCCAATATTGGATTAGTTAACTTGTCATGGATATTTTTTAAGATCAAGACGACAAGAAACTGAAATAAAGAAGAAAGTCGTCTCCTTCAGTCAAATGCAGTTGTCTTTGTACAAAGAGAAGGGAATATTTATTCTGCCTCCATTAAAAAAAAAAAAGAGAAAAAGAAACCGGAATCGTCTTGAGAGCTTTCTCTAGAATTCCAAGATGTGCATTTGATAACAAGAGAGGAGAAGCTCACTAGGAGGAAAAAGAAAAGGTCCACATATCATATTATCTACATGATGCACCCTTTAACTTATTTCCAAGTCATATCCTCACGTGTTGTGAACGGTCTTGACCGTTTTCTCCGTGGTACAAATACGTTTACTCTACAACGGCTGGCCTTCGATAGTCCTACACGTATCATAAACATGATTCCGACGATCAAAATTATGTATAAATTATATCATCATACATATTTTTGTGTGTGTTTTTAACTTTTCATTTATATGTTGATAGATGAGCTATACTGATAATTATCAATGATTACAATGGAATGTTCAGACTACTGCCAATATTTTATCACAATTGAATGTATGTGAATTAATTTTGTCAAACCTGGTAGGCTAAGATTAATCTAATTTAATTACTTGTTATGGAGTTGATAGAATTAAAGAAAATTCAACGTCTCTCATCATAAGCTACTTGTTTTTTGTCAACGGTTCTCATCATAATGTCCAAATCAGCTAATTATCCAAGAGTCTATGACCATAAGGATTAATTCACACTCTACGTTTTCTTATATACACTTTTTCGCTTTCTCGAAAAAAGGAAGAAAATGTGAAAAGAAAAAGACAACACAGATGGGTTGTAGTGACTGGAATACAAGTCCCATTCAAAAGATCAATATAAATCTTTACCAGCCTATGAGCATTCGATTCAACAATGACTCGATTTTCAAAAGTTTTATTGCATTGCATGGACCTGAATACGTGACCATATATATGTTTTTTACGAATATCTTTTTGTTCATACATAAATGGCCATTCATTTCTAAATTCTCCACCCCACGGTTATTTAAAGTTCATATATACTTTGATTTATTCAACAAATAATTTTTTTTAAATGAATGAAAAAATACAAATTACCTTGCATGATCAAATAGAGAAACATCAGGCTAGTTTCGAGGAAAAAATAATATGCGACTAGTTATAACAAAATATATAATTTTAACAAATGTTTTTAGCAATAAAAAGATTTGTTATTTTAACATAATATTTTAATTTTATTCTGGAATCTAGCTTCTAAAAGAAAATGAGAAGACCATGCCACATATTATTGATCTATGAGTGACATAAATTACTTAGGTTGATATTTGTTAGGATTTTCCCACATCCGAAAGCAAAATAGAATTTCAGTCAAAAAAAAGAATCTTGATTTAACTGCCTACAACAGATTTCTTTCTTTTAATCTTTTTAACAAAAAAAACAGATTTCTTTTAATCTTATATATTCTTGATTTTTTGTGTGAAAATTTGTCGGGGCATTTCAAAATGTGTGCTACTGCTAGCTGTAAGAGAATATTCTGCTTGAATTATGGAAACGGCACGTGGCATTCCACTGTAAAAGAGAAGAGTCATGGAGATGTGAGGGGAGAGAATACAGTCTGTGATATAAATTAGAATAATTCCATAACCGAAGTCGCGCCAAAAAGTTTTTTTTTAGTGCAAAAGACAAAAACACTTTCAAATTTACATACATCTAATTGATTATTTATATTGGTAAAGTAAAGTTGACATCACATTCCCATTCTAACAAATTAAACTTGATAATTTTCTCGAAACTATTTAATCAACCAATTAAGAGTTTATTAAGAAAACACCTAAAGATTGATTAGTCAAGTATCCATAAAGAATTCTGGGGCATAAGTCAACAAGTAGATATACTTTATCTTCATTTTTCATGAACCAAACACCATTATAGATTACAAATCACGTCATGAAGCCTCTTATAAATCTTTAGTATGGTTGTTTGATATGACATTTGTATAGGAATTAGAGTAAGTGGAGGACTTTTCTAAGTAAATACTAAGATTTTCCTTGTTATAATCATTTCACTCAAAATTTGTAGATTTGATACTTTCATTAGTACCAATCAACTACTTTTGTGTCATCTTGATATAGAAAAATTTCTATTATATTCCTATTCTAGTTTTGGTTTATCACAACATCAGCATACTTAATCATCCAACTTGTATAGACAGTACGAATATTTTTAATCTTTCAATATGTATATCAAAGGTATTATATTTTCAAGTTAAAAAGGCATAATGATACTTTATGCATAAATTTACAAATATTATATGTTTGTATATTAGAACTTTAAACCAACAATATATAGTAAAATAATATATTATTGGTTTAAACACTGCCAAAGTACTCTATCGAAATTTTATTTTGAAAACAAATTGAAAGTATGTAACGAACTAACTTTAAGAATACTAGTTGTAAAAATTTTCGTTACCTATTATGAAATATTATGTTGCGTTTCATCGTTTGGTTACGAAATCATATGTTATTGCGATTAAATCCGTAACATACTTGTAATTGGCGATAACAAATTTAAAAAGTGATGGTTTTGACATATCCATCATCGTCTACTGGTATTTTGAAGAGATAACCATCATTAGTTCACAGCGTATCTTAGTATTAGATGATGAAACAAAACTATTGATATTTCGCTTTTCATATTGTAATGGTTACGGGGCTGGGTTCAAAAGTATAGAAGACAAAGTGTGTAACTATGCAAATAGTGGTTGTCATTCAGACAGATTTAATGGACATCTCACCAGCAAGCACATAACTCTTAACTGTCGGTTCAATTATTTAAAATATCTTCATAATTTCCTCACTTGTTTTGTTAGAAAAACCCAATATGTATAGGATTTTCAGAATCCTAGTCCTTTTGATCCAAAAAATTTATAGCGAGCCACAGATTGATTGAATTTATTAGTTCATATGTTTATAAGTATATTTATTATTACACTTTTTTTTATCAGTCATTTAAAAAATCATAAAGTTTGTAAACTACTACCTATCTGTAGGAAAAATGAAAATACAAGAAGCCTTGGTGAATAAAATTTCAATTAAGCTGCCATAGTAGTGAATATTGAAGAACTAAGAGACTAGCTAGGGATGATGTCGTTGTAGAGCGTAGAAAATGCTTCCAAACCATGTTGTATAGCCTTGTTTTGAATATATTATGTTTGGCCAAAAAAAAAGAATATATTATGAATAAAAATCAACAGAAATTAAATTTGATATAACAAAGTTATAGCTTGAAAATATAGATTTTGATTGGCAAAAGATAAGTAGATTATGAAGTTTCGATATCTCTACTGTATTTGAAGCATGTACAAAATATTTGATTAGGTAACTTAATTTAAAATTGATGAGAAAGCAGGTGGCAGACATGTATTACACGAAATCTGCCACTTACACAGATATGCGACCTTACCGTTGTGGCGCAAAATCAGATTTTATGTAATTAATCTATTATCACGCTTAGTTAGCCTCCAAAAACACATCCCTTAACTCGTGTCAAGTGCTAATTATATATCTATTCTTTTTTGGTTAGTCTGAGCTGTTCTCTTCTATCCATCTAATATCTATACATCTATAATAGATAATTATATGATTTTTCTTTATCAAACAGATAACTAGATGAATAAATACATGTATTCATGGTACGTCCCTAAAAGCCTGTTACTTCGTATTCAATTTTTTTAAAAAATATATAGAATGACAAATATTATCATGATTTATATCAAAATAAATAGCTAGAAACAATTTTGGCTACTTTCTATATAGATTTTGTTAACCATTGAAATATAAAATATCAATATTAATATAAATCACGATGTGACAAGTGACTTCGGATTGCCAGGAGATCTACCAAAGGCGTGTCTTCCAAGTTAAATTAGCACATATCGTTACTACTACACAAACTTTTTAAAAATTCAGTCAAAATCATCTTAAAATTGATCAAAACTTAAATTATACAAAATGTATGATCGAATGCACCCCATTAGGGTATTGAATGAAAAAATATTAAGTAGAATTTGAGTTATGCAAAGGTTATAGGTGATATTGGATAAATTTAGGAAAATTGTTATTTAAGTTTGAGATGTTTAGATGATTTTGAATCGGGCTTGGTAGAGAAACCCAACACTGATGTGTAACAAGAAGACTAAAAGTCAACCCTTTCTATTGAGGCCCAAATGAAGGCCCATAAAGAAGCCTCAATTGAGTCTTGTACACGCATCCAAAGAAACAGGAAATAATCATCGAAGCGGTAAACGAAAAATTTCCAAGATTCTGGGAGGCGGCATTGAACTGGATCCGACGCTGAGATCTGGGAGCGTCGGTAGTTTCCTAAGGTGAAAGGTAAATTGGATTCTGGAATTCTATAGCTCCGCCTTTGTTAGATTAGACAGGTTCTCTCAATCTCACTGCTTATGCAATTTCGTATTGTGATTTGAGATGTTCTATTAATTGTATCTTTCGTTTGGATTTCAAGCGAACTATATAGATCATTGCCACTGGAGTTTGTTTGTTAATGTACTATTAATAGTTTTTGTTGTAGCTGGAACTGATAACAAATAAATAGTTTTATTCACCTTCTTAAACCATTGTAGGTGTTGGCCATAGAGGTCTCTGAATCCACTAGTAACATTTCACTTTCCTAACTATCTCTCTACAGCTCCACTCATTGACATCCAACCATTTTGGCTTCAAACCTCTCAGGCATTAGCAGCTCGCTCTTTCAATTAAGTTTTCATCATTCTTTTTAGAAATCAAACTTCAAGGAACAGGATCATGTTTACTTCATTTATCTTTTAATTCTGAATTCAATTACACTTGCCTGGATGAGTCATGAACCTGAAAATTACTAGAACATTTTTTATAACAATATTATATACACAATCTTTTCAGTTTTCACTCGTCCCTTCACAACACACTGCTTACAACATCGGCTATTCATAAAAGTATAAAAAGACAAACTGTGTTTTTCTTTACTATTTGGTCTACTTAAATAGCTAAGAGCAAGCTAGGCAATGAACCACGAGCCACCTCCCTAGGTACGCTCTCTCAAACCGTAAACCTTCCCATGTCCCATCCTATTGCTCCAAGACTGTAGTCAGTAACTGTCAGCCATGTGTTGAAATACTCTCTTAGCTCTGTGACCACTCCGTATTTCAACTTCCACACGTGCACCCAGTACACCTGTGAACCCTCCCACCCTTCTGCAATTACGCACTCGTGACCAGGCACTACTACTTGTACACTGCTTGGTTCAAACCTGAACGATACCTGCCTTGGTGGTTCCCCTGTTAGTAGCCTCATCATGTGTTGGCAATGCTGCGGTCCATGGAACCACCATTCTACGTCACTGGCCACCACTTTGGCCACTGTCGAGGCGTCACCTTCCTGCAACGCTCTGTAGAGTAACTCTATGGTTCCCTGGTTTGTCAAAATCTCTACGTTGTGTGCTTCCATTTCTAAATTTCTTTCTTGAAACTGAGTACAGAGAGAGAGTTTTTTTGTCGGTGTGTTTCTGTCTAGTTTTCAGTCCTTTTTATAAACATAAGTCCTCGGTACAAACTACAAAGAATATATAAACATTTTGACATAACCTCGTATTTTGTTCCTAAAAGAATGTTGATAATTTAACCGTCTGACAAATTAAAGCTCGTATCGAAAGCTCTTACATCGTTCTATTAATGATGATCCGAGTAAGTTAGTTAGTAAGTGTGGTTAAGATAGTTCATAGTTAGAACCTGAACCAGATGCATACACTTCTATCTCTTTTGTCTCTAGTAAACGATCAGAATATGTCAACACTTGTATATATTTTTATGAAAACCACAAAATTATCTGTTGTATGTTTAATCTTTTCACGTAAACAAATACTGTAAATAAGTAAAATTAACTATTATAAATTAGTGATTTATACATCAGCATACATCGCCAATTCATCCTTCAATGTTTTCCCTTGTACGAACAAAATTAACAATCTGATAAGTAAAGACAAGATATAGATAACATATACACAAGAAAAAAAAAACGTGGGCTTTGTTGTAACTGATTGATTCGTTTAATAAACTTTTTAACTTTTAAGCCATGGAGTCGAATCCTACTTGTTGCTAGAAATTGTTATAAGAATTTTTATCCACGTATTGTATGAAGCTACTTGCACTATTTTTTCCAAGTTGGAAAAAATAGTGATAATAATAAAAGTCAATTCAAAGAGTTGATTTTTCTTCAAGTACCTTGGAAAAAATAGTGATAATAATAAAAGTCAATTCAAAGAGTTGATTTTTCTTCAAGTACAATTAGTGGAAGTGGTACGGTACGATCCGAGGAATATTCCGTACGATGGTTGAACCGGTCATGAGTCATGAATCGAGACTGGTGCCTATAACCTCGTCACTCGTTGACACGTACCATGAAGACTTGTTTCTCCAACTGTGTGCGCATATACCAAATTACTAACCGGATTGGACAGCCTATATTTAACAAGGTTAGTATGGTCATTCCAGGAATAATAGGTGCAGCCTCGGGTCGTCCAAATTCCACCGCACAGTTTTGTGTTATCAACGAAGTGTCTTTTTTTTTTCTTTGATTACACGATCACTAATTATTTTTTCTTTCGCGAAAGTCCAAACTTCCTTTTGTCCTTGTGCAGGTTTTTTCTTAGAGTTCCACCTCTTCTGCCTTGTTTTGGCATGTCTCTAGCTGTTTTAGTCGCCATGATAACTCAGGTTCCCTCTTATAGGCGTCTGTTTTAATAATGGACGACTCAAAATCCTATATATGAAACATATGTGTATATATTCTGCAATTTCACATGCATTTCATTTTCTGGTTGTCCATATTACACCCTCTTCCTGTTTCTCCTTCTTGTCCAACTTAGCTTTTCTTGATTCCAAAATTTGGTATTTGTTCTTTTGAAAAGTTTTTTTTTTTTTTGGGATGATAGCGAAGAAATATTCTAGAAATTCACATGCCTTTTTCTAAAAACAAAATCATAATTAGAAAATGGAAGAGCCTGACTTGGCTACGTGTCAGCAAGTAGTAATAACTCTGTCAAGTTATTTTGATTATTACACGTATGATGTGTGCCGAAATATTTTTATACGTGTACTCATATCCTGCCTCTTATAAACTATAGAATTCGATGAGACCTAAAATAGTTTTGTTATAAGTACGGTCACAGCCTTGGGTTTGCAATAATATTTTCTCTGTTCACATTTACTGTTTTGTCTTTGGTGCGCACTCATCGTCCATAGAATAATATTTGGTTTTTGTCAACTTGTCAATATGATAATTAAGTACTTTGACTTTTAGCTCCCTTGCATATTACATAACCAAATATTAGGTCAGGACGGAAGAAAAGCGCACTTATTGTTTTTTTTTTACTCAGAGAATTAATTAAAATGATGAAGATAAACAATTTGAGATATCGAATATTTCAGCGTTAATGGACAATCACTAGTTTTAAAGTTCAAGACAAGAATAGATGATTTGATGACAAAAGAAAATAAAGAAGAACATATATCTCCCGAATATTTTCTTCGTCTTTTTGACGTCATATATAATTTGATGTACATGTATATTTGTTTAATCGAGAGAGTATTTATAGACATAAGGATAATACCATTTTGAGATGGTGTTGGAAAATATGGAAATTTATAAATTCATTATATTCAGCCGAGTGAAGTTTTAGAATAAGAAAAAGTAGAGATTAGAAAGAATAGGAAATAAAAAGGAAAGAAAGAAAATAAGGAGAAAGATAAGAGGAAGTTTGGGTGCTCGTACAGTCCGCACTCGAATCTGTTCTTCCTCGCATGCTTACTCCACCATATACTTCTTCCATTGTAGTTGATTGCCCTTTTTACTCTTTTGCCCTTTTCCGTCCTTCACCGTACGGTTCTATATTTAATAACCTTTCTCGCAATTACACAAATACCCCACTCCCAAAGTTAGGTAGAAAGGGTAATTGTGTAATCTGGAAAGATGCTTCTCCTTTTAAGGCTTTTCAACCCACAGAAACAAACTGTTTAATCTGCTCACTGTGGTTTTCTTCTTCATAACTCTTTTTTTCTCCTTCAAATTACTCCAAACACAGAAAGAAGATCTCTCCATGAAGAAGGTTAGGCAGATTCTAATCTCTAAGCCTGTTGATCTTCTCTCGGAGGAGCTGGTATTCATAATCCTGGACCTCATCGCTCCCAATCCTTCCGATCTCAAATCCTTCTCTCTTACTTGTAAATGGTTTTACCATGTCGAGGCCAAGCACCGCAAATCCCTTAAACCTCTCCGCGCCGAATATCTCCCTCGAATTTTGACCAGGTACCGCAACATCGCCGATCTCGATCTGACCTTCTGCCCTCGCGTCACTGACTACGCGCTTAGCGTTGTTGGCTGTCTCTCCGGACCTACGCTTCACTCCCTCGACCTCTCGCGTTCAGGATCCTTCTCCGCCGCCGGACTGCTGAGATTGGCTGTGAAGTGTGTGAATCTACTGGAGATTGACCTGTCGAACGCGACGGAGATGAGAGACTCGGATGCAGCTGTGGTGGCGGAGGCGAGGAGTCTGGAGCGGTTGAAGCTAGGGAGATGCAAGATGCTGACGGATATGGGAATCGGATGTATAGCAGTTGGATGTAGGAAGCTGAATATGGTAAGCTTGAAATGGTGTGTAGGCGTCGGAGATTTGGGCGTTGGTTTGCTTGCCGTCAAATGCAAGGAGCTTCGGAGCTTAGACCTCTCCTACTTGCCGGTAATTTTTCCTTTTCAATATACATTTGTTTCTTCTCCTTTGAATTTCCCGGAGAAATCTTCAGAACCAAATTTCGATCAATATGGTAACTTGGTCGAATTAGAACTACTTCTAATTGGGGATTCAATTTTTGTCGTTTCTAAATTGTTCTTATGTGACCCGTGGCTCAATTTGAAGTTAACAACAAGTGTTTGGTTCCTGAATTGAAAATCCTCAAGTAAATTGATTATACATTGGTTTGGTCTCTGGTCTTTGAACATTCTATATAGTATACGTTTCCCTTCAACAATCAATATATCCGAATTCAACGCGTAGGTTTCATATGTTTGGATTTCATCTTGAAAGAATTCTGGAAATTTTAAACCTGTTTTTCTTGGATGCTATTTTTATTAACTTTGTTCCATATGTTGTACAGATCACAGGCAATTGTTTACACGATATTCTGAAACTTCAACACCTTGAAGAACTTCTTCTAGAAGGGTGTTTTGGAGTAGATGATGACACTCTCAAATCACTCAGACATGATTGCAAGTCATTGAAGGTAACCTCTTCTCCAAGAAATGTGTTTGATTCTTCTACATGATGCATTAACAGTATTGAACTCGACTTGAAAGACAAATTTTTTTACTTGATATTTTAGAACCGAATAAAACTTCATATCCTCAGAATATGGCTTGGAAAATATGTTCTGGTTCTTCCTGCCCGCTGCATTTATTCTGGAAACATGTAACTTTTTCGAGAGAGGATGTATAAACTGGTCTGGTGGACACTTTCAACGTCAGTCTGAATGTAATATCAGATGGATGTATTTTAAGGCTTTATTTAATACACTATATCCGGTTTCATATTTTCCTAGACTCAGAGAGGGATTTATTATTGAGAGTCTCTGATCATTGGAAGACTATAGTTGATTGTTCTAATCACCATCTTATCCATGGACATTTACTTACCAAAAACTTGTGTTTCTGCAGAAGCTCGATGCATCCAGCTGCCAGAATTTAACTCATAGAGGACTAACCTCACTTTTGAGCGGGGCAGGATGTCTTCAGCGGCTAGATCTAGCTCATTGTTCTTCTGTAAGTTCTTCGTTTACTCATTATGACCAGAGCATGCTTTGTTCTCTGGTTATGGCCTTAGCAAAGCTTAGTTTTGGCATTAAAAGGGATTAGTAGTAGCAACAACGGAAACTGCACCTACTACTGAAAAGACCATTTGAGTCATGGATCAATAAAAGTGCACAGACCCACTGTCAGTCTATGATGCCTTATATGATGTTTATTTGCTGATTCAGGTGATATCATTGGATTTCTCGAGTAGCTTGAAGAAGGTTTCAGCATTACAGTCAATCAGGTTGGATGGTTGTTCTGTTACTTCTGATGGTTTGAAGGCGATAGGCACTTTGTGCAGTTCCCTGAAAGAGCTTAGCCTAAGCAAATGCGTTACCGTAACTGATGAAGGTCTCTCTTCTCTAGTAATGAAACTGAAAGACCTCAGAAAACTTGACATCACATGTTGCCGGAAACTAACTAGAATTTCAATCACCCAAATCGCCAATTCATGTCCCTTACTAGTCTCTTTGAAGATGGAGTCTTGTTCTCTTGTTTCCAGAGAAGCCTTTTGGTTGATCGGACAGAAGTGTCGGCTACTTGAAGAGCTTGACTTAACTGACAACGAGATCGATGATGAAGGTTCTTTCTTTTCTTTAGATTAATTCTCTGAACTATCATTTCTGGACTATATAACTTATTGTGTTTTTCTTTCCTCGTATGATGCAGGACTGAAATCCATATCTAGTTGTCTTAGTCTTTCCTCGTTAAAGCTGGGTATTTGTCTTAACATAACAGACAAAGGGCTCTCGTACATTGGGATGGGCTGCTCAAATCTCCGTGAACTTGATCTCTATAGGTTTGTATCATAGAAACTTAATTCTTAGAGGGTTAATAGATCTCTCCAATCTCAATCTAGTCTTATCTACTCCAGGTCAGTGAGAATAACAGACATAGGCATCTCCTCAATCGCCCAAGGCTGCTTTCATCTCGAAACAATTAACATATCATACTGCAAAGACATCACAGACAAGTCCCTGCTTTCATTGTCCAAATGCTCGTTGTTGCAAACATTCGAGAGCCGGGGATGTCCTAGCATCACGTCCCAAGGACTTGCAGCCATTGCTGTTCGATGCAAGCGACTCACCAAGCTCGACCTGAAGAAGTGCCCATTCATCAATGATTCTGGGCTTCTCACTCTCGCTCACTTCTCACAGAGTCTAAAACAGGTAAAGACTCGGAATCTTTCCACTGACAGCTGAAAAGTATAAGAAACCGTAGAATCTTGATGTTATTGCGGAACCATGTTGCAGATAAACGTGTCGGACACAGCTGTGACTGATGTTGGACTTCTCTCACTAGCCAACATTGGGTGTTTACAGAACATAGCGGTTGTGAACTCGAGCGGTTTAAGCCCGAGCGGAGTGGCAGCAGCATTGCTAGGGTGTGGAGGATTAAGGAAAGCGAAACTCCATGCTTCCCTGAGAACACTCCTTTCTCTGTCTCTTATCCACCACATGGAAACTCGTGGTTGTGCCTTCCTCTGGAAAGACAATACCCTTCAGGTATTTCTATTAAGTAATGAATATATCTGTAGATTACTACTCTTAATAGCCGCAAAAATTTGGTGAAGTTTTTCATGATTACAGTTTATTATAAACTTGGACCGACCCTTTTTCATGACATTTGGGATTATATAATGTGATGGTTCCAGGCGGAGTTAGATCCCAAGTATTGGAAGCTACAGCTGGAAGATGTTGTGCCTTAAAAGTGTAAAACATTCTATAGGGAAAAGAGACAATGGTTTCTATTGGGTTGGTAGTAGTGGAAAGAGACGGATCCAGACAGGCCCATGTTGGAACATTTTTTGTTGTCTCTGTGTTGACGGCGCGTGTTATCCACTTACCCTAGATTAGCACATGGTGATGGTCGTTATAATTTGTTTTTTCTGTGCCGAAATTAACAGACAACAGAGTCACAAGGGCTGCCTCTGATCCTTTTTTGACTTTTTCTCCCAGTTTATTTTTCTTTCTATGTAATGTAATCATATGACTATGAAATTTAATGCCTCATCAACTTGCCGCGTTTGCCTTTTTTTTTTTTCCGTCAAATTCTATATATTAAAACTTTGATTTAATGATTCTCTGCTTGAAAATTTTAAATAATCAACCGATATGATTACATTGGAAAAGGAGAGCACAAATTAATACGATCCTATAAAATAGGATAAAAAAAAAGATCGTGACTGTTCATATCCGCGTTTGCGTTCATAAGTTGGCGTCGTACAAAAAGAGACTGTGACTTAGTGGGGTCTACCACTGATCCACTCCAGGCTCTCACCACCTGTACAAAAAAACGAGTCAGCGACTCGGTGTGACAGCAACAACCCTTCCTCTTTGCAATAGCGGCTACTGCGCCGTTCGGTGCGCGGTCGCCCAACCTTGTCCATTAAAGTATTCGACTCTTCTTCTTCTTCTTCTTCTTCTTCTTCTTCTCATTTCTCTCGTCTCTTCCCTCTCTTCCTTCTTCCAAGCTCTTCTTCGTCCTCTCGCAAACGTCGACTTTGTCACTCAAATTCTGGTAACCAAATGAATCACTTTTTTTTTTCATTATTTCTTCAAAAGGTTTAAACTTTTTATAAGTGTGATAGATCTTGTTATTATATGAAACAGTGTGGGATATTCTTAGGCCACTCAGTTTTGGGAAAAATATAGATTTAGTGAAAAACTTTTTAACACAAGAAGCTTCTTCATAATCGAATCATTAGAGGCAATATCCTTCATGTTCATCTCAGTACATAAGCACAGCTCAAGTGGACAAGGGAGTTATAAAGCGAGGAGGCAAACTCGCAATCGTCAATGGATTCTCTTTTTCTGGTTCTTTATGCGGTAGGATCCATGGCAGGTAGCATTATCACGAGCAACATACGTGGAAGCGTCGCTAAAACTAAGCCCAGGCAGCTCCACAATTTGCTGACAAACCAATCTGCAGTGTATTTTCAAGTTGCGTATTCGGTTTTATCAAATCTCAAGATGCTAAACTCGGAGCCCGGAAGGTTAGCCCTCTCCTCCATTATGGTGGCTAACTGCTTCGGCTGGGGATTTTTCCTTATTTTAATTACTTTTGATTGTTTCTTGAAACACAAATACGCCAAGTTCATTTATCTGCCTACCGTCACAAAGGCATGTGAGTACATTTCTTCTTCCCTTTGCGTTTGCAATTTTCAAAAATGTTTGATAAAAACTTTAAGATGGTACGACCCCTTTGATGATGATAAGCACAATAACTTAACATTTAAAAGCAGAAAAATTATCGGACTTATTTGCTTTCTTCATCTTCGTCAATTATCGTAGAGGTGATACATATATACAATTTACTACGAAAATATATATATTTGCAAATGATTAGGTACTACTGATCGTTGGTATAGTAGCTGTGTGCGGACCAATATTCAAATGGATGGTGAAGAGAACACCTCAAGGAAAGAAACTGAAGGGTTCACATCTATGCATCATCTGCGTTATGTTGTGTATCATCACTTTCCTGTCCGAAACCGTAGGGTTTCCGAGAGAAGGTACAACTGCGGTTTTCTTGGGGAATTGTAAGATCTCTCGGAACTGATAGCTGGAGATGAGAAGCAATACATGATTTGATGGACGATACGACAGAATTTTGGATCTCATCTTTGTCGATGAGAAGGTGTTGTTTGCTTGGCGAAGGTGTAAATGAACCCAAAACAGAGCTTTGTCGTCTCTTGTGAAATGAAGAGACAAAAAATTTCATAGTCGGAGGTGTAACTCCGGTCAACAAATCCATAAATTGTCTAAAAGTATCCCAAATAAAACAAGAAACTATTATATGTAAAGAATAATTACACTTCAGATCTCGCTAAAAAAAAAAACAGAGCAAACTTTAATGACTTACCGATAACTTCGAGGCCACGGAAGCGGAGCTACTTAACAATATAAATTTGTATATCAACTTGTAAATAATCATACAGAATACATTAACTGAAATTATAACAATTTTTTTTTTTTAAATCTGTTTGTTAGTATTAAATTCTTGTTAATTGAAAATACTATTTATTTTTACTAATATCTCATTTAAAGGCCACGGAACGGAAGTAACATTTCATGACAAAAATATTGGATTATAATAGAGCCCCAAAGTTCCCCGCCACGCGTACGGTTCATTTATAAATATTAGTTTTGATCTAATAGTTTTATTCTTAATGGAAGTTTATTCGAAACGTTTCGGGCGGGTTTATATAAAAAAGCACTAAAATAGACGCGTAGGGGAAGATAGAGAGAGAGAGAGGTAACTAGATCTGTAGATGTATGCATGTGAAGAAGTTGATAGATCTGGTCACAGAGTGTTACAGAGAAGAAGAGGAATGAAAAATGGAGTTTTTACATATATGAAGATTAGATAAATACACTTATTTATCAATCTGGTTAAGCTTTCCAAGTCCATTGCAATTAGCGCAGACGATCTGAGGAAGATCCTTACGTGCCGCATTGGCCGACAAAGCCGCTCCTCACAAATCCTGCTCCGTCACATACCGGACACCTAAACCACATTTCACTACAAATTCAGCATCTCCCTTTCGGTTAAGAGTTTACATATGTTTAGTTCGGTTTATTCAGAATCAGCTATGGTTAAACTTATAGTAATCCCAATGTTGAACCGGGCAATTAATTAAAGAAACTGAGTCCAATTTGGTTTAACGATCATCAAAACCGGTTTAATTCAAAAGTCAAGAAGATGAGAGTGGTTTACATGTCGTTGCGTTTGAAGAGGATTGGAAATGCAGTCCCGACGAGTGTAACGGCAATGGCTCCGCTGATCAGGTAGATGATTCCGTCAGAAGAGACATCATCTACTGTTTGGGAAGACTATCACTACGGAGGCGACAACTACGGAGGAAGACGATCTCCTGTTTGGGAAGGATCACATTATTCGGTGATGATCCCCACGAAGAAGAAGAAGAAGATCTCGCTTGTTTCAGAAAGTTCGTCGATGGCACGAACGTCGTCTGCAATGCCGGTGCGATCGCCACGGTTTAAGGTTTTAAGTGGCTCTGATTTGGGGGAGTAAGATGTGATTTTGATTTATGGAAACTGGAAAGCTTTCTGAATTTGGATTTGCTTCGTGACGTGTCACTCTCTCGAAATGGATAACGTTTCAGTTGATTCTTCAGTTCTTCTGTGGGTGGAGAAGGTGGGCCGCTTCAAGATATTTCGACTTGACAATTAGGCCCATCTAAGTAAGCCTATTATGATATAATAATAAATATGGACCTTCAAGGCCCAAACTATTTGTATAATTGTCTATCTCTTTCACAGACTCTCTTTTGTAGCTACAATGGCGGAAGACGGACCTAACTGGGATGGACTGCTCAAATGGAGTCTCTCTCACGCCGATGGTACTCGACCTACTCGCCAATTGAGGTATGAAGTTCTTTGTAACTTCGATTTTGTTGGTTATCTAATTGCATTCTGATAAAATTAAGATTTTCCATTTATTATAAATTTATGTGGTTCTGAATCAGTTTGCATACGGTGAGATGAACCATGTAAAGAAATTTGGGTTCGTAGAAATTTGGGTTCTTTGGGCTTTCGTGCTACTTTTTTAGGTTTGGTATATCGATTTAAACTTTAAAGCATTCTGCAGCATTTGTAGATGAAAAGTATCTATTTTTTTGGTCTTCCAGTCGATTCCAACATTATGATCATTGAATATTCCATATAAATTTGGTTAGGATTAAGGGAACCCATCTGTTGTTTAGAAAACATGTTTGGAGGTTTGTGGTGGATACTTTTGTTGATTTAGATTTTTTTTTCTGTAAATCAGTGAGGAGGATCGAAAATGGTTTACGGAGGCTATGAAATCGCAAACCGTAGATGTAGTCAAGCGGATGAAGGAGATTACACAAGTAATGCAGACACCTCAACAAGTTTTGGAGGCTCACGAAGTAACACCTCAAGATATTGAAGGTTTAAAATTCAATTCATAATTTCCCTCTTATTGGTTACTAAATTTGAGTTATGATGTTTTGGTAGATTTGCTGGATGAGTTGCAGAATCATGTTGAATCCATCGATATGGCTAATGGTGAGTCTTTTCTTACTTTGACCTTTTAATTTTCTCCTTATGTTTTTTCATATGTTCCTGGCTTAACATGTAAATCTTTGAATGTATGGGATCAGATCTTCATTCTATTGGAGGCTTGGTACCTCTTCTTGGCTACCTCAAAAACTCCAATGCTAATATCCGGGCAAAGTCTGCTGATGTCTTAAGCACAATAGTTGAGAACAATCCTCCAAGTCAAGAATCGGTTATGGGAGCCAATGGTTTGGAGTCATTACTTTTGAACTTTACTTCAGACACCGATATGCATTCTCGAACACAGGCGCTCGGTGCAATATCATGTAAGCTACTCTGAGTCCTAGTAAATTTAGATGATCAAATGACTTCTTTTTTTTCCAACTCGGTTCATGGTAAATCTGATGAATGTATTGCGGTAAATTTGGTGTACAGCTTTGATTCGCAATAATGAACCTGGGATCACGGGTTTCCGGATTGCAAATGGTTACACTCGTTTAAGATATGCTTTGGAATCTGATAGTGTGAGATTTCAAAGGTAATACGCTGCACTTTTTATATACTTGGATTCCATTGAACTTCGAGTGAACACACAAGTTGTAAACTTTGTTCTGCTTTTGCGTAATTTTCAACTTTTTGTCATTGCTTTCTCAGGAAAGCTTTAAACTTGTTGCATTATCTTCTACAAGACAATGACTCAGACTGCAATATTGCTATAGGACTTGGGCTTCACCATTTGATGATGCACCTCGTGTCTAGCATTGATGCTGATATAAGAGAAGCTGCTCTTCGAGGGCTGCTTGTGCTCGCCAAAGGTAGAAAAAACTGTAGTACTTGTGGTTCTAGCATAGAGAAAGGCGATGAGAAATTGAGACAGATTCTAGAAGATCGGATCAAAGGAATCAGCTTGATGTCACAAGAAGATCTCTCAGCGGCTAAAGAGGAGAGACAGCTATTGGATTCACTGTGGATCACCTTCTATAACGAACCTTCTTCTCTTTAGGCCTCGTTGTGGATGAAACTGACCCACCAGCTAAAGCTCTTGTCTTCGTTTTTATTATTACAGCACTAAAGCTTTTATCTTTAGAACACGAGTTAGGCTTTAAACAAATTTTAATTCGATTTTTCTGTTCCAAATTTTGGTTTGCGTGTCTACCCTTAAGGCGTTGTCATCTGTGTGATCTAATTTTTCTCATTCAATGACCTTAAAAACTAGAACATACAATACAAAATCAAGCAATGCATTATAAAGCAAAACAAACCCCAAATAATCATCACCCATCATTTTGGAGGACAGAAAGTGATAACATAACGAGAAGCTCTACACTTATTCAAACTACTTGAATCATCAAACGCATAACTATAAGCTTTAGGACAAATCGCTTTAAACAGATTCGCAAACAGCGTCGGCTTACAAGCCTTAGGATTCGAATATTCTCCAGTGCAACAATACTTAGCCGATTGCATCGCCAAGCAAGCACTTTTACAACCAATAACTTTACCATCTCTCTTAACTTCCAAAGCCGATGGACAACAAACATTCAAATCCACTTCACAAGCCGCCACGCCACATCCTACTCCACCGCCGATTGGTTTCATCGACACCGGAAGATTGAATCCGTCAACGAGACTTACGTCGTAGAAATGAAGCGGCGAGGAAGATGAGCCTAATGTCATTTCCACGACTGTTGCTGGTGGTACACCTCCAGTTCCTTGGCAGCTGATTGAACCGCCGTTGCAATCTCCGGTTTGGCATGAGCCTTTACCGTTTTGGTTGAAAATGCAGCCTTGTCGACCCCAAATTCGACCTGACCATTTATCCGGTACGTCTATTATGGTTTCTTCGCCGCTTCCCATGTGGAAACCGCCGTTTCTCGGCGTGATTTGGCCTCCGCCGCCGAGTATTCCCGGCCATATGCTCTCCTGGCAGTTATTCACTAGTATAAGCTGAGCTCCATCTGCTAAAATAAATTAAAACAGATTTTTTACGAATTTTGATAAAAACACATTTAGGAGGAAGATTGAAAAACAACAAACAAAGACGCCATTTTTATGCATTTTAACCAAAAAAATTGAAAATTTGAAATTGACCCATTTGAGAGTAAGAAAAGTAGAGGAGGAGAAGATATCAACATCGTACCGATGAAGGAGGATAAGAAGGCTGAGATAGTGATAAAGAGAAGGAAGAGAGTTGCAGAATTCGCCATTGTTGTTGTTCTGCGTGAATCTTTCACTCTAAAGTTTGTTTGGGTGTGTGGGGGGAGGGGGGGGGGGTGTAATTTTCAAGAGAATATTAATAAAGGAAATGGAGGACGTGGTGGTTGAGGAAGAAGTGGAAACTTGAGTTGCAAGGCTAATTGGTGTGGTGAAGTGGATTGGTTTGTAGGGAACTGCCAAGTGCTAACCTTTTTATAAACTGAGTCTTTCATGGGATTAGTGGAAAAGAGAAAGATAAGGGAAGCTTGATTATGAGCCTTCTATAAAGATATTTTTTTATACTTATTCATTTTAAGAATGGGTTAAAGTAGGATTAAAAGAAAAAGATAAGATTCATATCTCTCAATGTTTACTATTGGTATTAGATAAAGATTAACACTCATAGATCACTTCATCAGTTCCTTATATCAAATAGTTTGAGAGTTCTTCTATAGTTTGATTTAGAAAATAAATATAACTTTTATATGTATTTTTCAAAAATTATGTTTATATGTTTATTTATGCGTATAAACTTCACCACATGTATTCCCCGACATTTCATACTTTGGCGATTGGCTTGTCACTTTGTAGAGCATATATGCATTGCTTCAATGTGGGGATTTGCTTTCTTTTAAACAAAGGCTATATTTGCACAAAACAAATTATTACACTCTTTTTTTTTCTGTTATATAAAATTTGGTTGTTCTTAGTAGGCAAGAAGAGAGATTGAAGCCAAGAATTTCACTAGACTCTCTAGACTTTGATCTTTATAACAAGTGGGGAGGTTAGAGGTGTTGGACCCATAATTTATATCACATGGTTCATACTATATGCAAATGGGTCTAAAATGTGAATAAGAATGAGAGGCCCAATGCGAGTTAATGACAAAACATGAGAAATTATCCCACATTGAAACTTAGAGAAATTTTTCCTCAAATATAAATATAGGTGTGTCTCCAACATGGTTTAACATGTTATGGAGACACAAAGTGAGTTATGTAAAATACCACACACGCACGTGCGCCGTCTCGGGCTTGGGCTCGGGCTCGGGTCTCAAAGATATTCTTTTTGGATCCAATTAAACCATATTTTCGTTGATTTATTTCGATTTCAAATTCGGGTTAACCGAGTCAATAACTGACTCGAATATTTCGCCTCAAATCTCACTCCTCAAGATCGTGCGAAAACCACCCTTTCTCTCCTTTATTTTTTCGCCGTCATTCTTCTTCGAGTTTCATCGTTTCCAACGAAAAAACTCTTACGAAAAAATTCACAGAAACATCCAAAATCTCTTTCGTCTTTCTTTTCATCCAAACGTAAGTTGTCTCGAGAGTATACCGTAGTTTTGAGTTCGCATACTCCGTTTATCGAGTGTTGCGATTACAGTTTCTTCGTGGTTGTATTCTAGGATTCTTAATCGTTGAAAACCGTCACACTACGAGCGATTATAAGAATTAAGGAAAGAAATCAAATCTCGCCTCCACGTTTTTTCGGTTTCTAAAAAACGTTTTCAACTTGGTTTTTTCCGTAATTCTAAGTTTTATTCGCAGTTTTTCACAATCCGGATTTTCGCGTCCTACAAAGAGGTTTTGGTAGATAGGTATCTAAATTATAATTAATCGCACCACGTAACTTCACGCTGTAGTAAAATAACAAATGAGATCGAATTGAGTTTCTTTGTTTCCCGCTGGAATTATGCTTATATTGAATAAAGGGAACAAAATTAAAATACAGATAACTGAAAACAGGCCAAGACAGGGCCCAAGAATGACAGCAACCCAAAAGACATAAAAGGGAAATAGAAAAAAAGAATTGCCCAGCAGCGGATAGAAGACGAAGTCATATCGATATTGCTGCGCATGTTTAAGTTTAAACTTGAAAAGAAAATCAAAATGAATAATATATAACACACCAGAGTTTCGATAAATCGACTTCAAAAGTTTTTTCCTCTTTTGGAACATTCTTTCAAATTTCTGTATTGCAGTTAATGGAAGAGATCGCTGTATCTTCAAGTAGATTCGAGCTCTACGATCAATTTGAATTTGGAGATGGATAATGTCTCGATGGTGATAACGGAATCCAAAACCGTTCTCTGATTATGAAGGTGTTGAAGATGGAGAATTGGTGATGCACAGAGATTGGTATGAGGACAATCTCCACTTGTCTGGTTTGAATGAGAATCTGAATTGAGTAAGTCAGGAATCATGACCAGATCTTGAACAGTGCCTTGGGAATCAACCCAACGATGATCAGGTTTCTCAAGATTCTAAAGCAACAGTCTTGCTTGCCATGTCTGATCTTTTATGCGAAAGGTTTCATTTTTTAAAATCCTTTTCTCTCTCAACTTAATTTTTTAATTATCTTCAGCTAAAGATTTTATATAAACGTCTAGTGTTTAGTCATCTATGTTACAGTGGGAACAGTGGTGATGCCATTGAACGCCTCAAGCAAGTCATGACTCTGACACTATCTTCGTTGGCTATTAGAGGTTTGAGTGTTTTTCTGTTATCTGTGTCTGAAGCTTTCTTTTGTTGTGTAGTTGTTGCTTTGGAATCCCTTGTTGGTCTGCTGATTCAGTCAGGACAGGTTTGTTCAAAACCCAACACTGCTACTATGCTTGTGTCTCTACATTTAGGTACTTATGTTAGAAATTTGATTATATCTTTCCTGTTTAGGATGATGCTTCATTGAATGTTGCTGACGAGTTTCTAGAACTGGTAAAAGAGAGTGGTTATGACAATCTTCAAGGTGTGGCTGCTACAGCTAAAGCGACCAAAGGCCTTGTTCAGCTAGTGAAAGGAAATGTTGAATCCGGTAGACAAACTCGCCTCAATTTTCATATTTGTATGTCTATTTCCTTATTTTGTCCTTAGTTTGTGTATAGCTTAATGTTAAGGTTGTTTGTGCAGCCGAATCTTTATTTCGAGGTCTTGAAAATCATGAGATCTGCAAATGTACAGACTAGTCTGTTTCTTTTAATCTGGAGCTAGACCTGTCATGGTGCAACTTGATTCTTGGGACCTTTGATGACTACGTAAAAATAGGTAATACTGCACTTTCTTATAGTGAGTTCTTGCACACTACCGGGAACTTTGAAATGGCAAAGGAGATGTATCAAAGGAAAATTCAAGGAGTGACGGACACCAAAGAATCTATGTGTTCTTGTAACATGAATTTGAAGGCTGTTTCGATGGCAGCCAAATTTTCTCTTGGACAGCTCTAGTCACACATGGGGTAGGCTTTGAGTTTGTGTCAGATGGATCCTCGTTTGAATTCTTGGTTTATTTCCATTAGTCCGTGTGTGTTTGCTTTTGTTAGAAACTTTAAAGATGCGCAGACAGAACTGACAAGTGCATTGACAAGCGCTGAGGAACATTACGGTACTGTGTGGTGTGGTATTTTTCATCAAATCTCAATAGTTAAAGCACCACTGTTAACAGATTCTGCACTTTTATGATCCTCTTTTGTCCGATCAGGAGACAATCATCCTAAAGTTGGTGTGATTTTAACTGGAGTAGCTCTGATGTATTGCAACAAAGCAAAGCAAGAACGCTCGAGTTTTATCCTGATTCAAGGGTCAGAAAGAAGTTTCTTTAGACTTGTAAAATTTGAAATTCCTCGAACCTTTTTTTTTTTTTTTTCATCTCAGGGCCTCTTTAGAAAAGCTTTGGATCTCATGAAAACACCTCCTCTGGATTCAGAAGGTAACAAATAACTACGTCAGCAGCGATACATAATCTCAAAATCTACAATGCTCGTCATACGTCACCATCTATTTTGTATTCTATAGGTATACTAAAAATAGAAACTCAAGAAGTAATGGCCCTAGCAAGAGGTAAAGGTTAGCTCGTTGTTATTACAAACAAAACAATGGCTAAATTTAGCTAAAAAGCTTGTTGGAATTTTGGTTATGCGGAGCAACTACTGATTCAAGAGAACAGAAAAAGCAAAGGAGAGAAAATGAAAACATGGGCTGAATCTGCGTGGAGAAACAAACGCATCTCTCTTTCAGAAGCATTGTCTCTCTCTGAGCAGCCATTAGGTAAAGTAGCAATCATCGATGCTCCGGCCTCTCGTGTCCTCTAAAGCCCCTAACAGTAATGGTTGTGAAGAATCTCGAAAGATTCAGACTTTCATAACAAAGTTTACATTTTGATGGTTTGTGGGGAAGAACAAAGACATTATAGAGGAAGATCAAGTCCTTTCCCAATCTCTACACCAATCACCTCAAGTAATCCCTTGTTCAGAACCTGGAATACGAAAAATTATGTTCGGTTTTGTTTCCGTTTAAATCGTTATTGCAAAAAACTAATCTGGAACTCACAACTCACCAGTTCGACAATGAAAGTACCGATGAGACCAATCATGCAAGCTCTTGAGTTCCATATCTCAGCTGTTTGTGTGAATCCAAGAAACGCAGGTTGAGATTTGGGTTCTACTTTTGGCACTATCACCTGTGAAAGGGATTTTTAAATTATCATTAACCATTGAAGAGAAACCTTGATTGTTGAAAAAAGGTTCGAATTTACTTACCCCCTCAGGTAGTTTTGTGGATTTGACAACGAGAGATTGTTGCTTCCGACTGAAACAGAGGTTTCGACTCCGACCATGGCTATGAGCCGACAAGGTCGATAGAGGAGGACGGCGACGAGCTCATTATTTTTGTCAGAGGGAATTAACGATAAAAATGTCATCTCTTGATGGCCAATCTTTATCTTCAGAACTGAGCTTGTGGATATACTGATCTGTTTCTCAGCTCCATTCATATTCTGCCACGTGTTACATCCTAACATTTTCTGGTTTCTTTTAACAAAAACTTATCTAATAGACTAATATTATTAGACTAATAGTGACAACATTAGTTTGTTCATATTTCATATCATGTTTACATTTAAATTCATTTTTCATTTTCTTTGTTATTTTAATCACAATCTTTCTTAGTTCATAAAATGCTAAATGTAGTTTCCTTTTTTTTTGTAGTTTTCTTTTTCATAAATGTGTACTTTACTTTGCATAACAATTGTCATTCTTTTTGCCGGTCGGATTTGGTCTTGATGGTTTCCTTCTCTATCTCTCTTCTTACCGGATCCTTCGGATCGTAAAATCTGAAAAATATTGACATATAATCTAAAAAATATTATTCCAATATTCTCATCTCGAACAGCCTTCTCTTGATCTCAAACATTCCACATAGCCGCAACTGCCACAACGCTGGTGAATATTGAAGCATCTTCAAATTTACATCACGATTTATCAACAAAATATAAAATAAAATAAATGAATCCTTTCAAATAATTGTTTCTTCTGTAACAAGATTTTTTTTCAAAGTAGAGTTTCATATAATCTTCGTACCGTATAAATCATCTAGCAGATGATCTGTGATTCGATTCATCAGTATATGAGCCTACCAACCTGATTTTCGATACAAGGATTTGTGAAAAAGAGTAACTTGTGACCGAGTTTACACGCCATTCAAGAACTTTCAACATTATGAGTTCCATCTCAAGAACGGTCTTGTAGTTAAACATATGATTTAGATCATACATCTGAAGTTCTTCAAGTGTAGGAGAAGTATCTTCGTTGAACTTTAATGCGATCGATAATGAGCCATACATTATTCAAATTCATTTTTTAGTTTAAAATATACATTTTGACTTAAGTTGCAGCTAGTCACGTAGACGAACCGATCAAAACAATTTGCGGCGGAAAATAACATTTCAAACGATAGATTCAGCCGATTACGAGTCTGAAAAAACACAACAACAAATATGATCAGCTTTCGTTTTATACAAACAATGTGATATTCTTTTTAACATCCGATTCCGTATAAACATGAACAAAATAGCGTTTTCAATAATTAGCTAATGCCAATAAACAACAAAAACCAAAAACCAAAAATAAAAGAAAATTGATCACAAACATTTTTGTTACCCCACCATTTTTAATCGATCCAAAATATTTTATAGGTTGTCACGTATCTATGAAATTTTGCGGCTTTATCCCAAATCTCCGATAGGGATCTTATATAATTATAACAATTAAACATCTAGTACAAATAATTAAGATACCTGGATTAACCATTGAACCGTTTTGGACCTTAGCTTCGGTTAACTTCTTATAGACGAAACATTCAACAAACGTGTCTCCATGATTATTACAATAACATAATTATTTCTCTAAATCCATAGAAATGCTTCCTCCACCTTCGCTGCATCCATGGCCGGAGATATCATCGCCGTCACGTCATCGTTATGAGTACTCAGGTGGAAGTTTGGTAAAGGCTCCGGGGTTGGAGGATCCGAGAGCCATGATTCGTCGCAGGGAAGATTATCCATTTGGAACCGAACCGGATTGATATATAGAACTGGTTTGATGGTATTCAGTCTTGGCTACGAAAACAGTAGTAGATGCGAGTATTCCATCAACTGTGAGAAATAACAAACGGATAAATGAAACCAAAGGTAAAAAAAGAGATTCCATACAATCTAATCTTAGAAGACAAACCTCAGCCATTTTCTGAAGCATTGTCATGGGATCAAATATTATCACAGGAAGAGTCACCATAGATGTAACATCGGATCCTATGTACTTGTGCATCATCTTCCAATACCCGTCACGTTCCTTAGAAATCAAGCCAAAACATAAAATTCAGAGGACTTTCTCCAATTCTTGTACTTACAACAATATGAGAACTCTTAAATAAAGGAGCACATAAATTCATACCTCTTGATTCCATCTTCCTCTGCTTGCTTCCTCCTCTGCATCTTCTGTACTTCCCTCTGGATTTACAACTTCAAGCCCTTCATAGCCCATCACACTGAAAAAAAAAACAAAAAAAATCAAACAGATTTGAATGCTTCATAATAACAACACAATTTAATCTCCAATCCTAACACTCACAATTTAATTGCTTTCTTGGTTAACATATGAGAAACACGACATAAACCACGTGACGCCAGTTATAGAGCTCACATTCTACATGTTGGGCTTCAAGTAACGGCCCAAAATATAAAGGCTTTGTATGTTTGTTCTGATTCTCCTCACGGCCTCACCTAACACGATCTCGAAAACTAAGAAAGTTTAGCATTGCTTTTTGAGTGAGAGAGCCGATTATATCTGTATTGAAGTCAGCTTAATATAATTAAATCGAATATTTTTGAATAATATATAAAATAAAATGACTAGGGGATCAAACTTTTCCCGATCTATGATGCAAGCTATGACATCATTCAAGATTTTCAAGTTAGAGCGGTGGGTAATCTGATCCGAAGTTAATTTAAAATTAATTATTTGTTCTTCATGTTTTTCAGTAGACTATGGACTTATTAATTAAATATAAAATATGTTGTTTTTATAACAAAATTAAGATACTTATCAAGAACAAAATATGTTCTTCTTATCGTCTCGTTCGCAAGAGTAACTAAGGAAATAATATACCTATATATATATATATATAGTAAATTGTTGTCCGTGGCTATCATTAGTTAAGTTTATTAACAAACTAGGATGATACTTTCGTTTATTAACAAAGATTTTGGTCATTTCAAGATTGCTTGAGAAGCTAAAGGTTTCTTTATGTAAGTTGAGACTTCCCTTTCACATATCATTTTTTCGTCTCATTAAAAACATCTTCATTCTATTCTCTTCGATGCACATCCTCTCAAAACATTATTTACCGTCACGTCTAAGCATACGTGGCATCATACGCATTACGCCACGTCACTATCCGACCCTCTTCCTTCTTATATTTATACACCAAAGGTCCAAAGCCCTCTCGCACTGATCACAAAACCAACAAAAATCTGAAGGATTTAAAAGATTTGTACAAAGCCTTTAAATATGGAAGGTTTGATTCCGTTTTTGTACAAAGCCTTTGTTATGTATAAAAGAGAAGGAAGCTTTTCATCGGTTTTGCTCAGCGACCATCACTCTCCTTCTACCGCCGGTTGCTACATGAAACTTCCCGGCGACTCCTCCGGTAGGTTTCGAACGTCCGATCGCAGGATATTTGGGACGGACCGTCTTGGATTGCTCGAAACAACGCCTTCTTCGCCATCTCGTGTCCCCACTAGGAACATCACCAAACGTACGTAAGCACGGGTGACTGATACACGTAAGGTCTGCATTTGGTTATGGTAATTGTGTATAATATGTACTTACGGTCCACCTTAAATTATTATACTTGCGAGTAAAACTAAGTTTTGTTAAATCATCAAAATTATGGTAAAACTGTAAATATAAGTGTTGTAAGGATGTCCATAATTTTGTTGATAAAATTTAACAAATATGTAAATTAGGGTGTATCGATTATGTACATAAAACTTGTTTAGTGGGTTTGTAACAAACCGTTTGTCAATTGTGTAATTGTAAAGTCAAGTGTGTTATCATATATATGAATCATCTTTCTTTTCTTTCCTTTTCTGCAAAAATCATGTCATGTATTCATATGTATTTAAATACTTGATTTCGTTACTTCGTCGCAGTTATATGTTGAGTTTTGACTTGAATGGAGTGAAAATAAGAATCATAAATTTAGAAATTGGATTTTTCTTTTCATGACTCTCTAAAGTTTTATATGATCATCTAAAGTTCAGAATGTGTTAAATTCTAACTATTCTATTAAAACCTGAAAATTTGAATAATATATGGGCAAACTTAATCATCACTCAGCTGGAGGAAAGATTCAAACTGTTGTTGAGATTCTATGATGTATGTCGAGTGTCGACCCACGATGATGCGAATGAGATTATCTTCAACAATAGATTCAGGCTTGTCGCAATCGCGTCTAACCACAACATTACTGCTGCTTGAAACAACTAACCTCTTCCTTACGTGTTGATAGCTCATTGACTAAAACTGCGTGCACTTTGTATTTTCTTAGCGGTTTTGTAGCCTTCTCTATCAGAATCTTTGAGTCTGTCTCAAGCTGAATTCATAATTTCATCTAAGTTTACGGAGAATATATAATACAAGAGATACTGTCGAAATTTATCATTGGGTCACGTAATCGGTTCGGATCATAAATTGGATTGTCGCATCAGTTGGGTCGTAAAAAAAATCTACAAGGTAAATCAATGTTTTATGATTTCTTATTTTCTTTAAGAACAGAGACAATTTCCAAAAGAAAATTCAAATCTTTTTCTATTTGAAATAGGTGGTCTCAATGCACTATCTAAAGAGAGGTAACACTTCATAATTCATCATCTAGAAAACAAAGCAAATACAAGGAGAAACATAAAGAGAACTTTACGTTTTAAGGTTCTCGGGTATTCTACTTTCTAAGAGGTGTTTTGCGGGTGAGTTTTTTTTTCTTGTTTTTCTTCTTAGTCTCGGGTTTGAGGTCCGGAATCTCGATTTTGTGGCACATCATCAAAGTAGTTTTATTTCTTCGTGAAGTATTTATCACAAAAACACAAGATTAGTGAGAGAGAGAGATTTAAGAGAGTTTGTAAATAATAATCATATAAGTTATCTTCTAGTAGATGTCTGTGAGATCGACTCACACGAGATGTACTCTCTAATTTGAAAGGAACTCGTTAAATTTCTATGTGTTCATTAGTTAGTTAATCGCATTAACAAAACAAATTAATCGAATTAAAACCTTACAGATAACATAAAAAGAGATTGAGATTTAACCTTGAATGATACGCAGAAAGCTTTTGGAGCCCAGTTTGATCTCAAGATTGAAATCATTTTAGGGACTTGAGCTAGTCTTATGTCTAAAGGACCCGATCCTGATTCTATTTTGTGCTCTGTCTGATTTCACCAAATATATATCAGACACAAGAATTGTGCAGCCATTTGGTCACAGGGACATGAGATTCTTACCATGCTCTCCCATGGCACATAAAAGTCAGACACAGCAGCAGTGAGCGAGATAAAACATTGCAATCAACCGCAACATCTGTAACCAGAAAGTGATTTCAGCTGTAGCTCTGTCAACTAGTTGTCACAAATTCTATTGCCTTATGGCGGACAAACAAATATAGCTTCAGTAAGATTCAAGAACCTGAAGATATGGTTGAGAATGGGAGTTTTAGTAAGCGACGTTCTGATACTACCTGCAACGTTGATTGGCAAAGGTTATTACTCAAAAGAACAAACAAACAAACGAAAAATCAAGTGATCAGTAAAAAAAGAAACAGTTGGTCAAATATATACACAACTTGCTGGTCCATGACAGCCATTTTCACAGCTTCCAAATGTGATGCATGAACTGAAATATACACTTAAATAATATCCGTAAACCATGAAACTACATTTGAAGAAAGAAAGATATAGATTGAGAAAAGAGGTTCTAATGGAAAACCTTGTCTTATCTGGAAACTCCAAACATTCAAGGAATGGATCATCAGGAGTTCCCCTAAAGATTCACATATAACCAATATATATAAATAATTCACCATTACCAACAACAAAAGCTTCCACTTATCTTTCAACTACACACAATTCAGAAACACAAAAACCAAAATTAAATGTTACCTTCTATATAGAAATATCACAGCATATCCAGCCTTGACGAAATTCCTTGGCACAAAATCAAAACCAATTTAGATTTTAATTATAACTTACTTTACTATAATCAAAATCAAAATCAAAATCAAAATCAAAAACAAAACTTACTCAGTAGAAGCAGCACCTCTATTCCCAGAGCTGAAATTATCGATATACCTTACACATCGTTGCTCCAATGGACCCGTAGTTCCACCTCAAGTCACACATACGATCCTCCTCCCTCCTGAAAATTTCAAAACCCTCTAAATCATTACAGAAACAAAACATATACAATCACATATCAGTTTAGTGAGCCGTCCAAAAGCTTGCCGAGACAACAAAGCCGACCCTACAACCCGCTAAAACCCTTGCAGATGACGGAGGAACTGAGTAGGAACTCACCAGGGAGCTTCGAAAAGTGTAGTCGTTGAGAATCAGACGCGATTTTTCCCTTGAAACTAACTCTAATCGAACACACCGTCCTCCAACATCTCTCGGAAAAGGAGAACCTCGAGTGAAGCCCAGCACCCAAATCATCGACCACCGTGAGATCGAATCCACCAAGCGAACCACGAGCTCTGCAAACACCGAGCGCAGTAGCCGTAGGAGAGAAAGCAGAAGAAAGTATTTGACATTGAGATTGATGTTCGCTTTTAATTTGTGGTTATGAAATGCAGAAAAATATATAAGAAATCAAAATATCAAGTACAATGTTGTTATCAAATGTTTGTGTTTGAAAACAAAAAGGGTCAAAATTTTGGCAGTTTTTAAGTTTCAAATTAGTTGCTGTCAAAACCAATCAAAATTATAAACTCCAAACGTAAGTGTTGTAAGGACTTCCATGTCTACTTCTGAAGATATAATACTTAAAAGAATATGTACTTCTGAAGATATAGTTTCGTCTCGATTGGTTTGTTTAACTACGTAACTATAAAGACCAAAGTGCATGTATATATATACCCAACTTATGTACGCATTTGATCACCTACGTATCTTATATATGGTCAAACTAAGGACCACAGCATATTTAACCTCATTTTTTATTTTTATTTTAAAATTTTGAATGGCTTAGGTGGTGTGGGAAGTAGGAATGGTATCTCAAACTTGGATACATAACTCCGTAATGAAACCGGACACTGCTCACGTTCAAGTTCTTAACAACAAATACCATAATTAATATATGTTTAAAACAATTTTTTTTTTTTGGTTAAAGAAAAACATAAAATCTTTGCATGTGCAGAGCTTCGGATCTTGAATATTTTGTTCATCCTAATTCTTTTTCCTCTAGTTTTTCTTATATAAAATATATGCATATGTATACACAAAATATCCAAACGATTATGGACAAGGCCTCATAACAACAGATTTCAAATACGGTCGAGACTAAATTTAATTCGTACGTAGGGCAAACGCGACTAGTATTTGTTTATAAAATGAACAATCAATTCCTAAATAGTTAGAGAACAATGGGAAGTATAGTTGTCGTTGAACAGTATATAAAACTTAGGAAATATGAAAAAGTGTCGGGATGATCATGAGAGACAATGAATCTGCTCAATCTTCCTTAGAAAATACAAATATGATTTTGAGCAAACCCAAATCAATCCTCACATTTTTCTCGTTTTACAACAACTCGGGAATTGCTTTTTTTACTTTATCATCACTAAGAAATACGTAACACTTGTATGTATAGCCACAACAATAACATTAATAATAATGAGCTTTCATTAGTACATAACCCTAAACCTTTCTTCACATCTTTTGATCACTAAATAATACTCCATACTCTAATTAATTTACCAAAATGGAAAAGATGCGATTATACTATGCCGTCTTGATACCAACTCTCTTGACCGTATGGCTAGCATGCGCAGGCCATTCTTGTGCTTGCCATGCTAAGGCAAAACCTCCCATGGCCGGACCACCACGGTGTCCGAACTGCGGACCCATGGTTGTACCTTATCCGCTAAGCACGGGTCCAAACTGCGGCGATCAAGCCTATAAGATAAATTGTGTTGCGGGTAAGCTCTACTTTGGTGCCCTCCATGGGTCATCTTATGTGATCACGTCCATCAACCTGGTGACCCAGCGGATCGTTCTTCGCCCTCCCGGTCTTGCTAGCTCCGGTTCTTGTATCTCGGCTGATTTCTCCAAACAGGGCCTTGAGCTAGATCCGCATCTCCCTTTCAGCATCACTAGCAGCAACACTATCTTGCTGCTTAACTGCTCTCAGGCTATGCTGCAGGTAAACCAACAGTATCTTTTCCCTTGGTTCGAACTGGTTTAGTTTGATTTGGTTATTTCGATATGAGTTATCCGGTATGAAAATTGTAGAACCGAATAGTTTTTGATTAATTTCAGATCAATTTTAGTTTGGTTAATTTGGTTCGGGTTCAATGAAAGTAGATATCGGTTGAAATGTACTGAAATCCGGTTTTAAGGCCTGACCAAGAGATTTTGCTGTCTGCAGGCGCCAATAGATTGTAGTGGAACCAGCTTATGCTACAGCTACATCAAGAACAATGCATCACCTTGTTCTAAGGCTCCCTTGTGCTGCACCTTTAGAACCGACGGGTCTCAAACCGCTTACACGATCAGAATCAACGGTGGAGGATGCCTTGCGTACCAGAGCTTCGTGGGGTTAAATCCGAACAAAGAGGTTCCTCCTCCCGGGAAAAAATGGCCTGATCCTGGGCTAGAGTTGCAATGGGCATTGCCTAAAGAACCACTTTGCAAAACTGATGTAGATTGTAACCTCTTGTTGGGTAAATCAAAATGCTTGCCTGACCCAACGAGTCTTGGCCTGAAACGATGCTCCTGCAAAAAAGGTTTGGAATGGGATCAGGTTAACGCAATATGTAAGTAACCCGCATAATAAGTGAACCATTAAATCAAATTTCTTGAATCATATAATTATATTTGATTAGTTTGTGACATACATGTATTAGGTGGTAAATGTCGCCAGGGGAAACACTACAAAAAGAAGAAGAAGACCGTTGTTTTTGCAGGTACAAAAGATGAACATTAGAACCGAACCAACCTCATAAACCAAAAAATATTCAAATGTCTAAGTCATTGTAACTTCTTTGTCCTTGAAGGTGCGGCTGCTGCGGTTGTGGGAGTTACACTCGCGATTGCAGTAGCGGTTATTGCAAACAAACATAGCCACAAAAAGGTTAAAAAAGAGATCCACAAGAACATCGTCAAGGAGCGAGAAGAGATGCTTAGCGCAAATTCCACGGGGAAATCATCAAGAATCTTCACCGGCAGAGAAATTACAAAAGCAACCAATAATTTCTCAAAAGACAATCTCATAGGCACTGGAGGCTTCGGAGAAGTGTTTAAAGCTGTTCTTGAGGATGGAACCATAACCGCGATCAAACGAGCAAAGCTTAACAACACAAAAGGCACTGATCAGATACTTAACGAAGTTCGGATTCTCTGCCAAGTCAATCACAGAAGCTTAGTTAGGCTTCTCGGTTGCTGCGTCGATCTTGAATTGCCTCTCTTGATCTACGAATTTATTCCCAACGGAACGCTATTTGAACACCTTCATGGCAGTTCAGACCGCACTTGGAAACCGCTTACTTGGCGGCGCAGACTGCAGATCGCGTACCAAACCGCTGAAGGATTAGCTTATCTACATTCCGCAGCAATGCCGCCGATTTACCACCGCGATGTAAAATCGAGCAATATTTTGCTTGACGAGAAGCTAAACGCCAAAGTTTCAGACTTTGGACTTTCAAGGCTTGTTGATTTGACAGAAACAGCCAATAACGAAAGCCATATCTTCACGGGTGCGCAAGGTACATTGGGCTATCTTGATCCAGAATACTACCGGAATTTCCAGCTAACTGATAAGAGCGATGTGTACAGCTTCGGGGTTGTGCTTCTGGAGATGGTTACATCGAAAAAGGCGATAGATTTCAGTAGAGAAGAAGAAAATGTGAACCTGGTGATGTATATTAACAAGATGATGGATCAAGAGAGATTGATTGAATGCATCGATCCACTGCTGAAGAAGACAGCTAACACACTTGACCTGCAGACAATACAGCAGCTCGGGAATTTAGCATCTGCCTGCCTTAACGAGCGGAGACAAAACCGGCCTTCAATGAAAGAAGTTGCAGATGAGATCGAATACATCATCAACATTCTGTCACAAGACGTTACTGAGACATAGTTGTCTTAGGATTCACCAAAATGACTTGTACCCTTGCCCTGTTTCTCGTTATGGATTGGATAAAAGAAAGGAGAAAAACAATTCATAGAAATGGATTTTTGTATAGTCAAGAAGATGGGGTAGTACAAATATCATATCATATCAAGATCCAAAACATTGCATGAGATGATATAGCAGCCAAAACCCAATTGAAGAAAGATAAACCTACAGAAATCTGAAACCTATTGCAAGAGAGAGTGGGTTGCTGCCTGCAAAAATTAGTGTCTTTTGTGAATAAAACCGTAACTCCTGCAGATGAACTCGCTGCTGCAAGAGAGAGAAGTGCAGTGACCTGCATAAATTCCAAAATAGAAAACTATCAAACCGATAACCTTAAAACATCAACATCTACTATGAGTACTTAAGAACATGACATTTTCTGATTCCGCGTAACCAAAACGTTGCAAATGAAGCTCTATTTGCTGTAATGAAATGGAAGAAAGAATAGTACCAAATCACCAACAGTGAATAAGCTCAATAAGATAGGGCTTTGTAAATCGCTTTTCCTCCTTATTGCATATACGTCAAGACAGGCAAGTCCAAAGCTCCATATCAATTGAAGACCCATAGATGCGACTAAGAAGCTGAAATCACAGGCAAAAGCTATCATCATTTTGTGTCATTTAAGATAACCTATTGATCAAAGTATAGAAACAATACCACTTCACATAATTTACCAAACAAAAACAGAAAAATTGTCAAAGATCCAGGCAAATGTTAATATATACAATCATACACAATTACTACTTTTGTTGGCTCTATCTTAAAATGGATATCCAAACCAAAACTAAAAAGTTTGGATCTTTTGTATACCAATATTCAATGTCTTAACTTAAACTAAACTAAACCAAAGCACATATCTACGAGATCGATTCCGAAATGCTGCAAAATCTTGAATCGGAATAGAAAACCTATTTGACTATCTCAGATGAAGTTTTGAGATTGAATATCGAAAATTTACCAGAAAGCAGTATAATTAGAGAAGCCGAGAGCAGAAACCATAACACCGATTGAAGCAGCAGCAGTTGCACATTGCCCTAATCTCAGTATCAGCCCACTCATTGTTCCAGGACTCCCAATCATCTTCTTCATTGATCACGACCCAAACACAAACACAAGCAAACAATCTAAATATAGTATCTCTGTTCCTCACCAAAATCTCGGAAAAAAATCGCTACTTTACACAAAATCGATCATAAAATCCCTAAACCCATGGTTTTTATCAGGAAAATTCACAAACCGAAAACCTCAGATTCTGGAATCCCTCAACTATTCTTCACGGGATTTTCAATCAAGATCATAATCCTTCAACGGTGGCTAATTAATTAAGAGCAATCGCCACAAGAAAACTAATATTAAGAAGACAACTTTTGAGCTTATGAATTATAAAAAAATAAAAATAAATATCTACCACAATTTATTTCTGCTTTTGGATGAACAATTATGTTTCCCTTAACTTGAAGCCAACGAAATTAAATTGGAGATGAAGAGACAGTGACGCAATTCTGACGCCGGAGAGCTATTTGGTCTCTCTTTTGCCTTTTATAGTGTACACAATGACTTTCCTTTCTTTCTTTTTTTCTCGTGAATCTCAGTTGTCAGTTGTTGCGACTTTCTTCTAAAGAAAAAAGCTCACAAAAAACAGATATACTTTTACATAAGAAATAAAAATCACGCACATTTTCCAAATTTGTTTGGACAGATATATTCTCGTTATGCAAAATCATAAATAATATAAATAAATTTCTAACCAACAATCTCTCAGCTCCGATATAAATATCCGCCAATTCTCCGTCCAAGACATTCCTCTCTCTACGAACATCCCAATTTGTACTTTTAATCTTTCCTTTTTTTCGCCAATTTTTTTTAATTCATTTACTTACAGATTCCACCTAATCGTAAACCGACCATTTTTTTGTTGATTTGATATTTTTAAAATATTGTTTTGAGGTTTTTCGAAAGAATCTAAAATAAACAAATGTTTCTGACTAAAAAAATATAGTATAAAATTTATTTTGTATATTTATATTTTTCAAACAATTTTTTAGACTGATGTATCTAACACTCCAAAATAATTCTATTCAAGTACAAACCTAAATATATATTTGTTTTGAAACGATAATTTCATTAACCAATTTAGTGGAAAATTCATTGATTCACACAATTGTCAAAAGAAATATATATATATATATATATAATTGCAGGTCAACACTTGTACATTTTTCCCACTTTGGATTCTTTTTTTTTTTGTGGTCCAAGCAAAAATCATAGAGCCAGCCAATATGGGCTTATAGTGGCCCATTAATTAATTAGGCCTTACGAACATTATATTGTAGAAACTTCACTATAAAACCTCTTAAAACCTCCACTAAAAATAAAACCCTGATTTCGATCGTCTCCTAGCCCCAATTCTTCTCACTTGAGCAAAACCCTAGAATCCTCGCAAATGGTGTTAAGCACTGTGTTTCGTCGAGCCTCATCGACAGTGTCCACTTTTGCCTTCCGTGCTGCTAGATCTCCGGTGAGCTTCCGCAGTGGTGATGTTTCCGCCGAGAGGCTGATTCTTGTTAGCCAGCTCAGGCGTGGATCGATTAGTTCAGTCTCGAGATTTTCAACTGAAAGCGCGATCACTAAAAGAAGCGCCGACGAAAATCTGGTTAGCGTAATCGAAAGTGAAATTGAATGTGCCGTGGCAGAGGAGGCACCTCATGATAACATCGTAAGTCTTGCGTTTCAATATTCAGATGATAAGACATTTGTGTTGAGATTTGGATAGTGAAATGTTTGATTTTAGAAAAGTTGTTAGTTATCTATATATCTTGACAGTAGAATCTTTTGAAAACAGTTGGAAGATAAGCCAGAAGGGTTCCCATTTGAAATCATTGATGCACCAGGGGAAAGAACTCTGTTGCTGAAAAGGGTTTTTGAGGATGAAACCATTCAAGTGGTAATTGACTCTACTGCACCTTTTGATGATGAAGAAGAAGAAGAAGAGCACAACGATGAAGATGAAGGTCAAGAAGAAGACAACTCGATTAAAATTCCGATGGTTGTGAGTGTGTCGAAGGGTGACGGTGTCTGTCTTGAGTTTGGAGTCAGTGCATACGCGGATGAGATTGTGATTGATAGTTTATCGATCAAATCAGACCAAGAATCTGAGAATGAGCTTGCTTACGAAGGACCTGACTTTAAGTAAGTTGTGTTCATTCATAGCTCGCCCCTGTTTGCAATGTATGAGATTTGGATGTTGGTGTGTGATTGAAATTTTTTGTGCAGTGACTTGGATGAGAACTTGCAGAAGGCTTTCCACAGGTACTTAGAGATCAGAGGGATAAAACCGAGCTTCGTTAGCTTTCTGGGAGCTTATGTGGCCAACAAAGATAGCAGAGAGTATCTTCGATGGCTCAAGGATATCAAGTCTTTTGTCGAGAAGTGAATCTGGACTCTGTTCAGGGAATACGAGTCTGATATTTTTTACTTTAAAAGCTTTTGAGTTTATTATCTTAGATGATGAAGGTGATACCATCATGATTGATCGAGCAAATCTTTGAGAGTTGATGAGGTAATGGGTTGTGCTTGACAATATTGCTACATGTTTTTCTTTTTGTGGCTTATTTTAAGATACAAATATCTTTTGAGTTTTAGCAGACGATAAATGATGAGACATTTCCCCTAAATAAAGTATAACAGTTTGAGTATATATTCCAAAAATCTTAGGCACTCTGTTCTTGCCAAAACCACACGATTAGTTATCATTTTATAGCTTTCATTTGTAGAAATTATCTCATCGTTATTAAAACTGGAACGAACCACTAGACCTCAACCCAGAAAAGAAAAAATAAAACTGAAAGCTTATAAACGATTTTATAATTTCATGACTTCTATATGACTTATGCTGGCTTTACAATTCTTCGACCAAAAAAAAAACGAGGAGTTTGATAATGATTGGTGATTTCACCAGGGATGTTAAATAGGGTTTTTAAAATAAGCCTTACTTAAACTCTTTTAAATTCGACCCTTTTTAAATACTAATTCTATATGAGTTTTATATATTTTCTAAAACTCTAAATCCTATACAAGTCCTATATAAATTTTGTACAAACCAAATAATTTAATTTATTTCATGCTTATTATTAGAGCATGTACTATTAAATTTAATTTTTATTAATTAATAATTATTTTTAAATTAATTGCAAAATTCTAATTGTAGTTTTCGAAGGAAAAATGTAATCCGAAGATTTTATAATTTTTACGGAAAATGTTATTTCATAATTTTTCCTATCAATAAAGTGATTCATTATTTTGTTCTAAAAAAATTCTGAGATTTTACGCTTTTTGTAAAAAACATCATTTCACAATTTTTCGCCAAAAAACAAAATTTCACGATTTTGGTAAAAAACATAAATATGAGATTTTGCAGTTTTTGCGGAAAAATGTTATTCCGTGATTTTGCGTTTTGATGGAAAAACATAGATCCGAGATTTTGCGGTTTTAGCGGAAAACGTTATTCCGTAATTTTTGCGGTTTTGACAGAAAAATATTTATTCCGTGATTTTGCGGTTTCGGCGGGAAAACGTATATCTAAGATTTTGTGGTTTTGGCGGAAAAATGTTATTCCATGATTTTGCGCTTTTTGGCGGGAAAATGTTATTCCCTAATTTTGCATTTTTTGGCGGGAAAATGTTATTCTGTGATTTTGCGGTTTTGGCAGAAAAATATAAATATGAGATTTTGTGGTTTTGGCGGGAAAATGTTATTCCGTGATTTTACGGTTTTTGGCAGGAAAATGTTATTCCATGATTTTGGGGTTTTGGCAGGAAAACGTAGATCCGAGATTTTTTGCTTTAAATAGAAAAGTAAATCCAAAATTTTGCGATTTTTGCGGAAAAACGTAGATCCAAAATTTTGTGGTTTTGGTGAAAAAAAAGTTATTCCGTGATTTTTGCGGTTTTGGCGGGAAAACGTTATTCTGTAATTTTGCAGTTTTGACAGGAAACCATAGATCTGAGATTTTTATGGTTTTGGCAGAAAACTATAAATCTGAGATTTTGCGGTTTTGGCAGAAAATATTATTCTGGGATTTTGCGGATTTTGGCAAAAGAACATAGATCCGAGATGTTATGGTTTTGCTAAAAGAAAGAAATAACAGTGTCGTTAAAGGTTGATAAAAATATCAAAACCAACCATGTTAAATCCTAACCCTTCAAAACCCAGCTCTAAATAAACCCTAAAATTCAATAAAAAATCAGGGTTTATGAACAATATAAATTTAAAGATCAGGGCTAACCCTAGAAATCTAAACCCTTATTAACATCCCTAGATTTCACCATCTCTTTTCTTTTTCGCACCACTGCCAAAATAGTTTTGGCCTATGTTCTGCGCATAAACTTAGGGTTAGTATAGTCTATTTGGTGATTTGGAAATGTTATTTAGCAAATGATTTGAATTTCATGTTATTCCCCCCCCCCCCCCAACACAATTTTTGGGCCAAGGGATTTTTTTTCCCAATTATTCCAAAAAAATGTTGCCTAAAATATGCCCTCTAAATTTACATATACTAATCTCCTTGATTGCCCTCTGACTCCTACTATATGAACGATTTCCCCTTCTTCTTCTCCCATAGCAAATTTTTCAACGGCTTTACAAATATGTTTATGCTTCACGAACCCTCTTGGGGAATAAGAAGATTAGGACTATATGGGCTTAACGCAGGCCTGAACTAAATTCACGGCCCAACCATTTGTTCGTAACTACAATATTATACACGAAAGGATATATACCTTCTTCTCCTTCCTATTCGAAAAAAAAACTTATATCTGAAAAATATCTTACGAACCCTAGCAGTGGCTCTTGTCCAGTAATCCATGGAGGAATCCGCCACTAAAGTAATCATCTTTCTCCTTATGGATTTATTCTTACTCATTCGTAGTAGAATAGCTGAATAGATCTTTTATACCTTAGGGATGTAGACAATGGGTATATTTATTTACATATAGGGAAATTTGGTGATAATATAATATCTCCTGCAATGAAAATCAAATTGTTGCAGTAGATTTTGCGAGATTTCCGTTGAGAAATATGACACTTGTTCGCTTCAAATTTATCCTATCAAACTCACGTTTTCGCTTCATGTGGAGAGATCTTAGCTGTTTCTGTTATCAAGATAGGTTTGTGGCTTCTTTCTTCCTCCAATTTCTCAAGTTATTGAGTCCTAACTAAAGACTTTAATTGTCTCTGTTGAATTTTACAGCTTTGCTTTCATTATTATTCGAGGAGAAAGAAGGCGCTGGAACTAAGTGAACTTAAAGGGGGGGGAATGAATCTTGTAGTTGATCCTCATGAAAAAGAAAAAGGGTCTCCTACAGACCTATTGGCTATACGCCCCCATGTACACAAATTTGCTCTTGCTTCTTGATTCTTGGTAACAAATTAAAACCTCTCATCTGTTTCCTTGTTTATACTTTATATATTAGCTCCTTCACTTGAGTTGGCTAAGGAGAAGGAGAAGCAGAAGCAGAAGATGGAGAAGATGAAGAAGAAGACGGAGAAGATGAAGAAGACGGCTTTCTTTTAGAAGAAGACGAACCTCTTTGGTGTTTTTAACTGTGATACAATGCAACCTTTGGTTTCTTTTTGTTACTTGGGTTTTTCCTTGAGAGCACATACTCTTGAACATATTCTAGGAGATAATAATGTTATCAAGACAGACAAAAACATCTTTGCCCAACATGTAATGTTTACCACTAAGGTAATTAACGATTATAATAAGAAATTTAACATATGAATATTTGGGGGTGAAGTAACATTGTGAATGTTTGTGTTTGGTAGGTGAGATACGAAGGAGTTAGTGGAAGCAATTAAGACAGCAACATCGGAGATGAAAGATTGTCTTTGTTTCATCGAAGTGACTGTTCACAAAAATGATACGAGCAAAGAGTTGCTTGAGTGGGGCTCACGCGTCGCTGCTGCTAATGGTGGTCCACCCAATCCTCGGTAGAAGAAACGAATCTTGAATGGGCAAAAAGGAATGACATTGTTTCTTTTGATGTTTTTAAGTAGTGATTTATTTTGCTTCTGGTTTCGATTTTTCGACCGTTGGTTTTAATTGCTTTTGGATCTCTAGCAGTTCCAATTAGTTGTATGCTTGATGGTGAATTAAAGTTCCTTTTTCCATTATAATTTATAAAACTCAATAATTGTGCCTTGTTCAACGTAAAATTTCTGAATAAATCCAACTGATTCAATAATAATCAAACATTTGAAAACCATGTAAATTTAATTATGTAAAAACATATTGAATTGTAACACATCTAACAATCTAAAAGACGAGATGTCAAGTTTGGTTTGTTTTTACAAATTTAGAATTTAATACTCAATTTAAAAAAATATACTATATAGATATAGTGAAAATACCTTTTATTATTAAAAATTTTATAAACAATGAAAAAATAATATTAAAAAAAGGTTTTTATAATAAACACAGATAGAGCTGTCTTCTCTCCTTCCTCTTTGTCTTTATTCGTTCCGTCACTTTATCACTCGATCTACGTTTCCGATTAGCTAGCAGATCGCATAACCAAACTCCACGCCTAAATTCTTGAACATTGGATTAAAACAAGTTTGATATTTCAGAGATAATTTGGAGTTCTTATTTGTGGACGAAGAAGAATCCATGAAAGGTTTAGAGAGAGACAAAAAAGAGTAAAAGTCTTTAAGAATAGAGATAAGGTGAATATTGAAAGAACACAGAGGCTATATAAGATATGGACTCTGCTTCTCCATTTCCTCCTTTTTTTTCTATCCATCTCACGCGCCAAAACTGTATTTCCTTTTTCTTTTCTTTTGGTCACGTGGTAATATTTGTATTTCCATTTTTCTTATTGTCACGTGGTTTTGTATTTCCTCTTTTTTAGAATCTCCTCTCTTCGTTAGATGGTTTAATAATAAACACTCCTATTGGGATTTTCAAGTTAACATAATTCGAATTTGGCACCATTTAAAATAGTTTGGTATTTGAAAATTTTCGGGGGTATTTAAATAACCTTTTTCCCAAGAATCTTGTAATTTGTTTTTAAATATCATTTGTAGTTAATATCTCATCATTACTAAAATGGGATCTCAAACCAAAAGAAAAAACTGCAAGCTTATAAAGGATTCTAGGACTTGTACATAAAGGGGGTTTTGGTTGGGAAAGAACAACAGCAACAAAGCTGGCTTTACAAGTATTTAACAGAATAAAAGAAAAGAAAACAGTTGATCCCACCAGTCATTTTGGGCAACAAATCCAGATCACAAAATCCGGCTCTTACTTGAAGAAATGCTGTAAATTTGGTGGAACAAGCTCCCAACATAGAGGTTTTGAGTTTCAAGAGTAAAGAAAAACAACTGACTCCATAAACTCTAGTGGCTGAGACAAAGAAGAAGCGTTTTAAAGCTTACATTACTCTAAATTTCGCTGTAGTTACGCCATACTGATCGAAATTCCTCTCTGAATGTGTTAAGACGTGCCTTCAAGTTCGGTGTTCTAAAGCTTGCATGAAGAACTGTAGCTGTAACATAAAGAGGTTGTTGTTATAAAGCATGAATGTGAGATACTAAGTTACGAATTAATGACAGCTTGTGTAGATTACATACCTACAAGTCCACTGAGCAGTGCCAAAGAGAGTGTGAACAAACCACAGGAGATATACCAAAGGGCAAAACTCACTGTGAAACAAAAAATTCCCATTCGTTTTTGGCAGTTTCGAGATATAATTCATAAAACCTTCTCATCAAATGGAAATGTATACAGCCACATACCAAGAGAGAATATCAAGACAAAGACCCAACGGGGTTGACCACATACATGGATTGCTCTCTTTGCTGATGGGCGTCCACGAATGACAGGTCTATAAAACACACATAATATAGATGGAAAACAAGTAACAAAGAGTATGAAACGTAATAAGGAGAGGCGAGCGATAAACATACGTCAAAGGAGGTCGCAATTTGGCAGCTAATTGTGGAGAGAATCTTCTAACGGTTCGTGTCACCTTCTCGTTAAAAGAACCTGCAAAGCTGCAAATAAGAATCCTCATTATGGATTTGCTAAGAATGGATTCAAACCTACTGATTCAAGTATAGTACAAAGGTGTGAGATTTAACCTGTCATTTAGAAATGCCACACTTAATGCTATTAAAATGGCAGCGAGGATCGTGAGAGGCCTTGTAAGAAATCCCATTCCTGACAAGAATTTTAAGTAGAAACATCATATTGATAAACAACACAGATAATAATGGTTAGTAAATTTCTCACACCACCTACCAAGTATAGAGACGATCATGATGAAATAGTTTGTTCGGTAGCTGCAAAAACAAGATCATCACAGGTCAAAGTTATGATCAACTAATCTGGAAAACTACTAATTGAATCTCTCTTATCCACTAAGGTCAAAGAATCTATCTTCTTGTGATCTGAGTATAAGAACCTAGCGATTGAGACGAATTTGGATCGGTGATTGATAACACTATCAGATCCGAATAAGTATGACTCGTTCCAGACGAAAAATTGAACAAACGAAAAATCAAGTGGCTACAATAAAGCGAATTAGAGAGCGATCGTCCTAGTAGAGATTGCACTTGAGGCGGCTATCCCATTTCGCGAAAGATTTAGGAACGCTGAACCTGGAAAAGAACTCAGATGGCGGACGCGGCGGAGACGACCAGTCAACTTCTCGGAGAGCATCGACGAGATCCTCAACCGTCACATTTCCCCAATCCATAACCTCGAAAAATCTCCGATCAAAAACTCAACTCTCCTAGTTCCCGAATCCCTTGGAACAGAAATTAAACCCTAGCAAACACAGATTCGACCGATTGATGATCAAATCAAAGCTTCCTCGAAAGAGATCGCGAGAGAAACTGCGAAGAAGATGAATCAAAACCGATTTCGTGTTTATATCGAAATGAAAAATCTAATTGCTTTTTCGTTGCATTGGGGAAATAAGAATGTTAGAGCACCTACATCAACAGTGTGTAATGGAAGAGTTCTAAAAAAATTATAATAATAAAATAATACATATATGTTATAAGAGTTCTTAAAAAAAAAGAAAAGAGTTCTAAAAATTCTCATTTGAAAACCTTTCTCTATTTTAAGAACCTCTTCTTCAATATTTTTTTTTTGTGTATTTTAAGAACCCCTCCTCTAGAACTTTAGATGGAGGTGCTCTTACCCCACGCGTCTCTTTTGTTAAATTACATTTACACCCTTTAGCCCGGTTTTCCTTAACCGAAGAACAAATTTAAATGTAATCCGGTGCGTATCCGAAAAATAACTTAATTCGATTTGACATTGAAACTAAACATAAAGGATTTGTTGATTCCTTGTGCAGGAAGTTATGCAACCAAGTAGAAATCCAATGGGGGCGGCTATGATAATGGAAATTGCAAACAAGTTAGACGATGAATAAAGCCAAGAACAACTGAAATAACATTTTTTATTTATATGATTTTTCATTATATTTATATGAAGCAAGAGAGTTCACCAAGTTTCTTACAAACTGCCCACTCTAGTAGTGAAGGAAGGAACCCACCAAAAGTACCTCTAACGAAACAAAAATAGATAGAGAAAAGCCAAGAAGGCTGGAAGTTAAAACAAAATAAAGCTGGGAGAGATCATGAGTTATAGAAGAGAAAACCAGGTTTTTTTTTTTAATATAAGTATGTTAATTTCATTAATAAGAGAGAAAACCAGAGTTGCATGAGTTCACTAGTAATGAGGCGATGAGGTCTTCAAGGAGAAGAATCTTTTAATTTAATCGTTTCATGTCTATTGAGGTTTACGCAATTCAAATGTATTATCGATCGATAGATGATTTCATAGCTTACAATATTATGAATCGAAGCTTTGAAACTTCAGTTTCTAAGATACAACGAGAGATCGTACCCATTGGTTTTAGTAATTGCTTTGAATATTATATTCAAATCCACAAATATTTTTATGTTAAATATATGATTGTGTACAACGGTTGGATAAATGAAAGGTTCTAACCTTCACGTTCAATATATAGAGAGGAATAGATAGGGGACAAAAAATAATATTGCTGGCATAAAATCATGTTTAGACTTTCCATCAAATCACATCCTACTTCGTGTGACTAGACCAAATGATTGATGAATATATTCTTCACTTAAATAAGTACATTACCTGCGGATAAAAAACGAAAAAGAATAAAGCATTAGTTATAACAATGTACGTATGTATACATGTAATGCTTCTTCCTTCTCCAAACAAGTTTAATATTAAGTGTTTTCTTCAGTTTGGTGTTGTCTTGTACTTCGATTAAGGAAGAGGGTAATCTGTATCCCGAGGATTAAAAACTGTAACATTCGCATACGTATATGCTTATAAAAGTTTTAAACCTCAGGATGCAGATTACCCGTTCATCACCAAGTACCTTCATCTTCATCTTCTCGCGTATTGTTCTTGTTTTTGTTGTTGTTATTTATTAATGGTGAGAATATATATACATATATATAGGGCTCGTGAAGCTTGTAAATAGTAACGTTCAAAAGAATAATACTTATTCGAAAGGTTTAATGCTTCTGGAACAAATACTCATACAGAAAGACAATATCTTTTGTTGTCCATGGTTTCTTCTATATTCCAATATTTATCCTGAGTTCAGCATATATACAGACCAATATGTACGCTTGACGTGTCTAATGTCTAAGCTATCTATGTACATACCTTTATTTACAAAACGTAATGTTACTTAATACATTATATGTTTACACCTTATCATTAAGTAGAAATCCAAGAAAAGAGCCAAAACATTTAGTTGATCAGTTGATTCCATTAATTTTGAGTTATCCGCGTGCAACGTTTTTTTTTCTAAGGTTAAGTTCCTCGTGCGATGTTTATTTCAGTCGGTCTAATGTGCAACGCATGGACTTATATGATGAACACTTTGAACCGAAACAACCTTAGCTTTAAAACAAAAAACAAAAACAAACAAAATTTTCCATGATCTACAACTTGTAGAGACTACAACAACATATTGCATATTTTGCAATTTGAACATCTAATTTTTCTGATACGGAAATTTTTCTCTTTTAATCAGTTACATGAATCGATTCTTTCTTACAAAAGAAATAAACAAAAAGGGTGTTTATAAAAAAATAAAAGCTGAGAAATGGTTAGGAGAATAAATTCTGAAATAAATGCCATTTTCTTTTCTTTTTTTCTTATGAGAGGGAAAGGTTATATATCTTTCGTTGTTTTCCAAAAGCAAAGTTATTTGAAGCAACAAAAGCACAACTTTTGTTCCATCTTTTGCTCTCATGGCTTTTCAAAAGCCAACCTATTAGGCTATTACACTTGTACCATTATTAGAAGGGATCCAACTCGCATTGAACCATAAACCGAACTCGAACTCATTTGATTAGCGCGTTTGAAGCCGGTTCAGATTTAGTTTTTCTGAGACTTCAACTATATTGGGCGGAGTTCAATTTAGTCTGGAAATTTTCAACTGACTGTTTTAGGGTTTTACACAAAATAGTTGAGCTTGTCAGTGTTTGAGAAGATTCAAGCAAAACAGATAGTCCAATTACTTCAAACTATTATATATTTTTAACCGTGACTAAGATATGTCCAAACCCCATGTTTTAAAACACTGTTTACACCTGGTTTACTTCGATTCAATCCAATTTCATTCCTAAGAAAGATTCCATGTTATAGAAGGAAACAAAAAAAACAAAAAAAATAGAAAACATTCTAATATACACATCATCTGCATTACAATTTTCCCTTGTCTCTTACACACCCAAACGTCAAAGATATTTAGTTCATCCTACAAAATCATGTAGGAACTGATGATTACTACCACCAATAAAATCTCTCCCAAACTGACGATTTTGCCCTTCATACCCACCACCACCATCGCCGTTACCATCGTCAAGCCCAAACCTCTGAGCAGTTGTCATCGGAAAAGGCTCCGGCAACCCAATCTGATGATGAAGCCCTAACGTCAATGACACTCCGTTTGTGCTGTTACTCATCACTGGCACATTCGACGACCCAACACCGTACGAGAAGCTAACCGCTCCGCCGCCACCGCTCCCACCGTTTACAAAGCTGTTGTTATTGTTGTTAGTGCCATGAACGTCGTCATTTCGAGCTCGTCTAGCCGGAGAGGAGTTGTTAGCTCTTTGTTGTGCTGCCGAGGAAGAAGGGTTGTTGCTGTTGTCAGGGAAGACGGTGGTGCTGTTACGTTCGTCTCTCCAAGAAGAAGAAGAAGATCTCTGAGACTGTCGAGTCTCCAGCATATGAATCTCTTCCACCATTGGTTTCCAAACTCTAACTCGTGCGTTTATGAACCAGTTCGATACCTGAAATAACATATTTTTTATAAAAGAAGTTAATAATAACCCACCAATGTTATATTACTTTCAGAAAACAAAATCCCTAATTGATCATTATCAATCGAAGGAGTTGATTCGGTGAAGAAAAAACAAAATCCCTAAGGATTTTAGTTACCCTTATTTAAAGAACATAATAAATTGCAATCCCTCCTATAAAGTGAACAGAATCCAATAGCATTTGACAATTGTCAATTGATTTCTTCATATGTTTTACCGCGTAATTGTGTGTAGTAACATAATTGAAGATTCAATAGTTTTCTTATGTTTTATTAAAAGTGTCGTTTTAGAATATATTTTCCCAAAAGAAAATTCAGTCAAAATTTCAAAAGTATTTTTTCAAAGAGAATACATAATGTAACATTTAGTCACAAGACTCACAACTAATATATTTTAATAGCCGACAGCAGAACAAATTTCGTAAGCTTTTATTATCTATAGGTTTTAATTATAAAGCAGAAACTTTCTTAAATTGTGAACAAGGTAAGGAGAAAAGAAAACTGAAGATATCAGAAGTGAAACCTGATTTCTGGAGAGACCTGTCTGTTTAGCCAGCATGAGTTTGTCTGTATCAGTTGGATAACTGCAACAAAAGACACCGACAACTACACTATAATATATTCCTGTATATACTTACATATACATATATACACACATAATACACTTATAAAACGACATATCCAAGTTTGGGAAGCAAACAAGCAGTCGTCATGTCCCATCAAATTAAAAGTTAGTTCCAAGTTACAATACACTTCGATGCATACATATATAACACATACATATATAACACATACATACATTTGCATCTATAGGTATTGTATACATACAATGTGGTTCATGTCTTTACGAATATTAATTAAAGAGATGATATACAAATTTGGATAATTGGATACTTGACTTTGCTGATGTCCTTTTAACTTAAGAGTGCGCATTCAGTGAAATTAATTGCTGGAACTAAGCTCAAACCCGAACCCAACCGCTTTCAAAATCAAAAAGAAGGGGAAACGGGTTACTTACGGGTGCAAGAAATGATCGAAGAGCCAAGCCCTTAGAACTGTAACAGCACGTTCGGGTAAGCCACGGTGCGGTCTCCAGACAGAAGCATGGTGATCAGGAAACCCATGTCTTTGACCAGCAGAACAATAGCCTCTAGAACTATCACTTCCTCCAAATCTCAAAGACTCATTCTTATTTTCAGAGCTCATCCCATGAACACATTGTTGTTGTTGTATCTTGTTATTGTTGGTGAACTGAAGCTGGTCCGCTATAGCATTCTTCAAACACTTGAAATGCTTAGACAATGCTTTTAAGGCTAAGGTTGCGTACGGAGCAGCATGCCCGAGACCAGCTACGCATTCGAATGAGCCCATCACGGCTTGAAGCTGCTCATAGTATTGCTTATACCTCTTGTAAACCTTCAAAGCGTCACATGGAAATGTTTTTAGATTCCCACTAATATAATAACATGGGTGATCATAACTTTCAATGGTTCATACATTATTTCCGGACTCAAAAAGTATGTTATATACTTCGGAACAAACTAATTAAAATCTTTAAGATCATATATCTATCTTCTGCATATATTCCCATACATAAAGAAGAATTTCTCTTTCTATCACTTAATGTTATACCCCTAAGATTATAAGAATCCAATTCACAAACTTAGATCAAGAGCCAAGGAAACTCTATATAAAGTTGCTTCTCCCCAAGATAATATTTTCATTAATTTAGTATAACCTTAAAAAATATCTAAGAAATAACAGTAATTAAGAAGGCAAGCTTGTATATCTAGTATGTATTAGTATGGACTATAACATCTGTTTATGCAAAACGTAGGGAACATTTAATTATTATAACATCGTATAATTATAATGAATGAAATAAAATATTAAAAGATATACTAATTTTTATAAGGCTTTGAAGGAGTTTCATTTTCCAAGGAAGACCTTTTTAAGACATAATTTATCATATTTTGTCTCCAGTTTCAAAGGACACCGACCAAAAACTGTGAACATTTAACACAATTATACAGATACATATAAGAAAGTATAAGACACTAATTACCGAAATTTACACATTTTAAATCACTTTTAAAAAAATGATCAATATACCTCGTCGAGCATGGAGATGAGTTTTGATTTTTTCTTTCCATTATCTCCTCCGCCGCCGTCAGAAACGCCGAAGAGATTCTCAACCGTCGGATCAAAAAGCAAAGAAGAATCGTTGTCGTCGATGATTTTATCGGTGTAAATCCCACGACCCACATTACAAAACTCATCAAGTAGCATCTGTGCTGGTTTCAAGAACCTCGATCCTTTAAGAATCGATGCGTAGCCCGTGAACGGCCCGAGCGGTCCGGAACTTCTCGACGCGATGGTAACGGCGGCAGCGGCAGCTTCACTGGCAGATCTGCAGAATCCGGAGTTAACAACACCAGGAACGACTAGATCGTAAGCGAGTCTAGGGTGAGAGGACAAAGATAGAGATAAAGGCTCGGGTTTGAAAACAAGAACGTCGCCGGAAGAGATTCCGGCGTTAAAGGAATGATCTCCGGTGACGGTAACTGCGGTGGATGAAGAGGAAGACGGGCCACCAATAAATCCCATGAAATTACTGTAGCTAGGGTTAGATATGTGGTTGGTGCTGCTGTTGGAGTGAAAGCCACCGGCAGCGAGGAAATCAGAGTCGGCGAGAGGAAATACCCCGGCGCCGGAGGAAGGAGGAGGAGGAGGGTGAAAGTGGAAGTGGGATTCGAGAGAAGGAATCCGGAGCTTATCTCGCCGGCTTTGTTGGAGGACATGATAAGGCTCGTATGCATCGGCCATGGCTTTAGGATGATGTCGAGATGCAGAAGAAGAGAGAGAGAGAGAGAGAGAGAGAGGGAGAGAGGAAGAGAGGAAGAGAGTAACAGTGTAAGAGATAATGGTGACGGTGAAACGAGAGGTTAAGAGAGAGAGAAGCTCTTTTGCTTTCTTTTTGAAGCACGATCAGTATTATGTATATTTCATGCTTTCTTATTATATATATATATATATATATATATTCTTAAAACTACAAATATCTAATGTTTTTAGACCTGGTACGAAAGAATTTAGTGAGCATTACAATTTTGGTCAAGGATCATCTTTTCGTGTTTCTAGCTATGAGAGTTGATGTTCTCACTGAGATTAGCTTCTAGGTAATCAATTGAATGATGACCATATAATTTAAAAATTACATAATTCTGTCAAATTATAATTTTTGTGTAACTATTCCACGATTTCGTGAAGCTAAAATGAAAAAGATAAAGATATGATATTCTATCGTGTGATAGTTAAGTCATTCTCTATCGTCTAATCATCTTATAGTTTTATTTTCCTAATTTTGTTAGTTTTTAAGATCCTGCAATACTGCATTATCACCTACCAGGATATAAATTTGAACACAATTAACAAATCAAAATTATTTGGTCGTGGTACCTATTAGTTGTCGCATCTATGATGTACCGGATTGTATTTACTCTCGTTTTTTCTGTATCATTCGTACTTATCCATTAATATATGTATTTTTCAAGGACAATGTTATTTATTTCAGCACGAATGTATATTTATTGTAAATACGTTAACATTTAGAAGAAGTAAAAAGAGACATTTAAACGATGTATACATTAAAAACAAAAAAACGATATTTACATAGTAAAAGAAATCAGGTCAAAGAAATCGAGAATTATTTAAATTATTTTAAAATTATAAAACTGAAAAGTGTAAAGTCCCGGGTTTGGTGGGAGTGGCTTTGGGAAACCGGGAGAAGGTGACCGGCTGTAACCGGTGACAATCGAACTGGTTCTGTGTTTCAGTCTTTCACATACTTACTGACATTAATACTACTTTTTAACTTTTAAGTCTTCTTTTGTCGTTTAATTCTTTTCTTTTGCTGGAATAAAGACCTTTTTCACGCTCATAATTCTATCATGTAATCTCTCTAGCTTAGTACACGTTATAATTAGTGTAATAAAAAGCGTGGATGGTATGACCCGCAAGATTAATGAAATGGTCAGTCCAATTTTGTATAGTTAAAGCAATTCCAATCATTTTATATAAAAAAAACTATGATTAACTAAATTACCATGATAACATGTACAGTTTTTTGCGTTAAAATATCACATGTATAGTAGTAAAAACTACTGCGATAAACATACATTTGCAGTAAAAGAATATAATGTTATTATGAACGGAAAGTTTGTGTTTCTCTGGTTCGCATATTTGAACCGTCTTACGCCGTTCATATATAGTACTTTAGTTTGATTTTTACTGTCCGTATTTGTAATGATTAATTTTCAAATTACAGTTAAAATCCTTGCGTGTTTATATTCTAGTGATACGTTTTTTCTGATCCGATAATTTAATTGGATGGGGGAGAGTACTAGATACTCGATATGGTGCGTTGATAGTTACTTTTTCTTTAACAAATCGCCGATATTTCCTTTAAACCTTTTCAAATTTAAAAATAACTTTGATATAATGCTAGACATGATTCATTTGTTATTAGCAATCTTTAATTTTGATTTTAAAGTTTTTTTTAAAGTTTTGGTTTGCTCGTTTTTACTAGTGGTTGTTGATGCAGAATTATCACTTTCTTTGGTAAATTTATGCAAATCGGTGTTTTCGTGTTACGAAATAAAAATGTGGTTTTACATAATTATATCAAAATACAATGACGTTGAAATAAATTTCAATTTTGTCTTCAATGTTTATGAGTTATTTGTACGAATTATAAACCTAATGAATAGTAATTTTAATCTGTAGTGAATATCTTTGCAAAAACTATACTCTAAAAGATTTGCCAGAAAATTGATCGAAACAGATAAGTAAATTAGGCTTTACTGTAATAATCGTGTTTGAAATAATCATTAGAGGACATTTTCTTTTGCATGGGAATAATAGGACGTAAATCATTTGAAAATGTGCTTCGAACATTAAGCAATGTTGTTTTGTGTTGTGACAAAACTAAACGTCCATTGGAAAATATATTTAGTTGAAGTTTAGAAGTCACATGATCGAATAACATTTGAGGCAAAACTAACATTACATTATGTGGTTTCGAGTATAAAAAATTACAAGTTTTGTTCCCAGAAACTTTTGGTATTCAAAAAAATAAAATTGTTTTGTGTTATAATTGTTATATATAAAAGTATTTTCTCTTTTGGCTAAGATGGACCATAAAATTGAAAAAAAACCAAAAGCACTCCAATAAAGTATTACAGTAAATAATTATTAGAACCAAAAAAATATAGTGTGATGTTTAAATTTACAGATCCATGAGGACAGAACAACTGGAAGTTGAAAACACAAAATCAAGTAGTGAGGATTGTCTCAGATGATCGAGATCTTGTCGTGGCTGTAGTTGAGTTTGTCCTGCATCATTTGCTTGATATTTTTTATTAAGGCACTTTTTTTGTTTATCAAGGGACTTTAGAATCTATTGCTTCCGAAATTCGTATAATAATGTTTAAAACCTAGCTTGGCGATCCGATTCAGATCTGGTGTTGACTTCCACAACTTATTTTTGTTTTGTTTTGTCCAAGACTTGCACAACTTCTTCCTCAACGCTTCTCATTTGGTCGTTTCCTAATTTCAGTAATTTGTATGAAAGTTCAAAAAGTTAAAACGTAATAATGTGAAATTATTAATGGCTTGGTCATAACTAAATAACATCCCAACCACAAGAACTATTGACGAAAACATGTGTGTGTGACTGTGTGTGTATACACGATAATACAAAAGCGTTGCATCACGAATAAAAATCAAAATAGCAAATAAAAATAATTACTTTTATGCAAAATCTAATTATAATCGGCACATGTTTCGAAGATTAAGGTCCGGTTCCGCTGGACCGAACTTCCTAATAGCAAAAAAAAACTATTTAAAATAAGCAGAACTTACTAATTGCAATTATGTTGTTATGCTACAATAACCAAAATCATGCAACCGGTGGTTCTTAAAAAAGAAAAAAAAACAGAACCACATGTTGCATGATTTCATGCATTACAAAACTATGCAAAAATTATTATTTATATTGAACTACACTAACCAAAATCAAATAGATGTTGTAATCTAAGGATTTCAACTAAATTAAACTTTTGTTTTGTTTACTTGGTTCAGCCATTCAATTTGCAGTGTTAACTACTACTAGGTCGCAATAATTAAAACTTTGAAATTATGAAACAAAAAAAACGTTGAAGTGAATCTATAGAGATAGTACAAAATTTAGTAGGAGTTAATAAAGTAACTTACGACTGCAAAGTACTCAAGTTCTGATAAAAATGTCCATTGGGATTCTCAGGTGACGTCGTCATGCTAACGTCGTTTATATTTTTTTCTAAAATAAATTAAACATTATTACGTTTGATTTTCTCTGCACAAATCTTTTGCTTAGTGAGAAGCCACCGAGGTCGCCCTCAGTTGATGTAACGGCGTTTCTTGTTCTTCACAATACTCCGTACGTCTTCAGAAAGTATTATCCATTCGCAAGTAAGTTACACGCACTACAATAAAATTGTAACGCACTACAATAAAATTGTAATTTAGTTTCACCCATTTTAGTCATTTGACTAATTCAATTGAAAAATTATGTTTTGTATTAAAGATATATAATTACCATCGAGCAGAACTACTGTTACTGTATTACACGACATAAATAAGAAATTACTAGCAAAAATGAAAAGGAAACTATGGAAATAGAAACCGTATTTTCATGGTACCAATACTATATTTTGGCACATGGAAAGATAAATCCAACTCACTTCTGAAAGTATAAATCACATCAATCATTCGATGCTTTTTTTCTTTTAAATTGAAAATTTATGTAGAAATTGGTTTGCTCGTAAATCAAATTAATTAGACTCATTAAATTGAATTAATAAATGGTCATATCATAACAAAAAATGACAAACCCACACCACATGTTGACGACTATATTATGTTATGTTCCATCAAATCCAACTTAATCTATATGAAAAGCTAACTGATTTTATCGCTTTTGTACATTTTTTTTATATTTAACATTTATTTGTTATTTTAGAACAGAAACAGAGTTTAGATAATCAACGAAGGAATTACAAACAAGAACATATTTGGAAGAAAAAAACTAGTTACAAAAATTAGAATATTTTACATTCATGTTTAACTATACAAAAATGCATGATTTAGCACAGAACAAAAAAAATATAATTCATAAAAAAAACTTTCCAGACGATATTTTGGTCATGCCATAATTTTTTTATAAATAAAACTGAAAATAAATAGTATTTGGGATAATATTTTCCGTAAAATGATATAAAAATATTTATGTTTTTTACAAAGAGGAAAATGAGAATTGGGCCGATGGGAGAATCACTGTGATTACGTCACATGTTACGCTCTCACTAATTTCATCTACTGATTTTATTTTATTTTTCCGAATTTCATCTGCGGGTTATAATTTTATTTTGTTGATACAGTATACTGGTATGTTATTACAACATTTAAGCTCGATATTACTTTAATAATATTTTTTTAAATGAATCAGAAGAGTATCAGCATCACGTAGACGTTTAAAACAAAACATAAAACAAAACAAAAAACAAAATGTGAACTAAGCAAGACCATAGATAAAAGCGCCAGCGGTCTAGTGGTAGAATAGTATCCTGCCACGGTACAGACCCGGGTTCGATCACCGGCTGGTGCAGATAATTATTATCTCCATTTTCATTTTGGTCCATTAGGGCTTAAAACAAAGAAGCCCAAAAATTAGGTCCGTTGTAGGCCACTTAGCTCGCTTGCTCTCTACCCAACGAATATTTGGTATCAAGAGTCCAGGGCCTCCATCCAGACCCTTGAGTATGATTTGTTTTCTGTAGCACTCTTTGTTTCGTTATAGCCTGATAAATATTAGCCAGCACTTTGATTTAAAAAAAAATTAAAATTGAAACGAAGATTTCTTTACTCTTGTTAAATTTATAGATTAGTTACAAATATAGTCAATAACAAATTTTAAAGATATTTTGAACTATGGATTTATTAATTTCTTCAAGTGATACAAACTAATATTGATTTACATAAATCATTTAAATTCAAATTAGCATAGGCTATTTTTTAAACAATACAAATTGATACAATATATCCTTGTTTGTTGTATACTGTAGTATATGCGTACTGGGAAATCATGCCAAAGAACTCTCAATCTTTTAGACGGATCATTGTATATCTGAGACTAAAGCTTATATTAATTATCCGAGATGAATCGATTTGCATGTAAATGAAAGAAAGGTGTGAGATTAATATTTTTAGATTATCGCATCGCATCGCATACAACGTGTAAAATTTTCAGTTAAATCTAGTAGCTGAGAATCAACCACCAAACCTAAGTTCGAAACCTGAATTTGATGGATACGCAAATAGAAGTGGAGATTATCGGCCAACTTGTCCTTCCCAACCATCTTTAACATCTCGAAACCTTAATATTAAAACAAAATGAAGCTGGAAAAAAAAGTGTGTTGGCATTTAATGAAACGTCTCATTCATTTCGATGAGATAGAAATTAGAGAGGTCAAGTTCAATGTTGCAGCTGACAATAATATAGAAGAGATAAGGTCTGGTCTTGATTGTTATTTTTTTTTTGTTCGTATGAGAAATTTTGTTAATTTTAACTGTCACGTGAAACTGATATCCAGAAAGAGGGAATGAGAGAAGTGGAAGAGTCAAATACAGACTTAAAGCCCAACTAACATTGACTCATCCTTTTAAGGGTTCGCTAATTTATCCAATTTGGATTTTTGTTTTGGTGTTACTCGTGGCAATTTAGATAGGTATGGTCCCATGTTCTTTCTATTTCGATCTTTTTAGCTGTCTATAAGTAAACGGATAACGGTAATTAGATAATGAAACAAAATATTCTCTTCTATATAACTTACTATCATACTATTATTATTATGGCATGAAATCATATTCCAACTACCGACGTTTATTTATTTCTTTTGTTCTGTAATAAGATGTAACAATACTCAGTCCTCCAAAAGATAAATAACTTATTACCACTTACCACTAGAGTCACTTTACATTTGATAGATATTGTTCTTCTATATATGCAAATCCATTAGATTGATTTTCTAGTTGTCTAATTGATATTGGTTCAACTCCAACCTTGTAAAAGTATCCCAAATATCATTTTTTTTTACATAATTGATATTATCAGTTGTCTAGTAAGATTATACATCCCAAATATTATTCAGAAGATCAAGCTTTTCACACGAGAACAATAAACTAAATGAGATATAATTACTTGAAAGAAAATTAGAAGAAAATAGCGTTAGCACAATTACTACGTATTAAATGTAATTAGGAGAAAATTACAAATTATCTGTTGGCACAATTAATATAAGTGTTGAGTGAAAAATTACAGATTCGACTAAAATAGTAAAGTAATGAAAGAAATAAAGAATACTGAGAAAATAAAATACGTCAACAGATTTGTTGTTAGTTGCATGATTCATCTATAAATTCTGGAGACCGACCCAAAGTTTTGCTTCCCCTCTCCTCTCCCAAATTTTCTCATTCTCTATCTTCATCTTCGTATAAAACGATACATACACATATCTCTCTCTTCCGTATATACATACATACGTACGTACATAAAGGTGTATAGAATAGAGATTTCTGTGTTTTAGCTGAAACAGTGGTTTTAGAGCGACAATGGAAGGCAGACAGAAGAAGCCTTCTTCTCCTTCTTCCTCGTTAACCTCTGAGCTTTTTGGTTCCAGAGAAAACCCTTCTTCTTCCTCTTCTGGGATTTTCGGATCCATTTTTGCTCCTTCTTCTAAGGTAATTTCATAATTTTTCTAAAGTCTCGATTTTTTTCCTAATTTTGTTCTGGAATTTCAAAATTTTCGGTGTTTAATCTCTGGTTCTTAATTGTTCGTAATCTCTGGTTCGACTTCAGTCTCTTTTTATTCGCTCTAAGAACTCTGATTTCGTTGGGAATAGAATTGGGATTCTAGGAATTAGGGTTTTCAAATTCGAATATCTAATTAATCTGATTTGATCGTAGCGGAATTGATTTTTATTTTATTTTTTCAATTTCGTATTTAGATTTTTTGAATTGTGAGGCCTTTTTGTTTGTTTCAAATAATGGTTTTTTTTTAAAGAGATTTAAATTATCAAAGACCCCACAACCCAAATTAAAGAATTAGAACACTGAAGAAGAAGAAGAATTTAATGATTTGTGGCTTGGAGCACAAGTTTCTTTCTACATTAAGAAGAATTTGATACTATTCTGTTCGATTTAGAAATTTCAGGTTTGTTCTTGATTCAGGTTCTGGGAAGAGAACCTATGCAACAAGAGACTGTGACTGGTGCCTGAAACGACAAAACCTCAAAGACTGGTAATTTAATTAAAATCTAACAAAACGTCTTTTAACAAGTCTTTGTTATGCATTTCTTGTTTCCTTACTTGGATTGTTGAATTATTGGCAGGTGATGTTGATAGAAACAACAGGGAACAACTAGAGAATCTTGGTTCAGTTTATCAGGATCAGAAAGTTCAACCTTGTCATCTGAGTTCTTCCATCTATTACGGTGGCCCTGATGTTTATTTCCAGCCTCAGAATTCCAGCATCTACTCTACGGTAATCTAAAAATCGAATTATCCGGGAAAAAGCTAGAAACTTTATATACATATGCCCTGTTCTGTAGAGTTAGTCTTGTGGAACTTTTGATGATCTTAAAGGGTTTTAGAACTGAAGTTATCGCGCATGTTCATAGATCTAATTACTCAGGAAATTTTATATGGTTTATAGAGCTAGTCTTGTGGAACTTTTGATGAGTTTTAAGGGTCTTATAACCGAATTTTGTTCATAGATGATTGTTTCTAAAGAATATTTTTGGTTTTGAAGAAGAAGAAAGACGGAGGCGAAGATGATTCCGGAAGTGCCTCGAGAGGAAATTGGTGGCAAGGTATCCGATTCCCAACTTTTGGTCATTTTGTTCTGTTCCGGGAAAATCTTGTTTCATTCTCTTAACTGCTCTTGAAAACGTTGCAACTCTGCAGGATCTCTGTATTACTAAGTAGAGATCTTGTGCTACTTAAAGCTAATGTTATACTACAATAAAAACAAGGTACAGTAAAACATCCATTGGAACGATTCCAGTTCCGTTCTAAGACTGGAAAAATCTGATTTTGGTTTTGGTTCGGGTTATGAATTTTGCAGGTACATAGGAACAAGAAAAATAGAGAGTAGCAATGGAACCGTCCTTATTAATAACTTCTCATCTTATTATTTACAAAAGTATGGAAGAAGTTTGGCAAAGAACTGGGGAGTTTTTTTTGGTTCTTGTCGTGGTTTAGTGATTGACCCGACCGGTTCACTTCTAATTTTCCCTTAATTATATATAGATAAACCGTTTATGATTTTGTACAAAACTCTATAGATTTCCAGTTTCCACGCATATAAATAAATAAGCTGTTTATGGTTCTGGTTTTATTGAAGGTGACAGTTGTTAATTTGTTATATTTGGATGTTTGATTATCGGTCTGCTCTTGTCCGGTTTATTCGATGGAATCTACTTTTGAGGAGAACAATGTTGAGATTCTGCCTTTTGTCATAAAGTGTGTCCTCGAAAGATTCCACAGAGGTTCTTTTATACATTTGTCATAGTTCTTGATCCTTAAAACTCTTTGATCCTTTTTTAAAAGCAAATCTTGACCCACTTCTAACTTGATGCCTTGGCCATTCGTTTATCTAGGTTTGAGAAATTGATTTGAAAAACAAAGATTGATTTAACAATACTAAACGATTATTCATTTGTTGTTAATCTCAATTCTCAAATCCCATCTTTCCAATTATATAAATCTAAACTACACACAAGAAAATAAATAAAAAAGGATCCAAAAACAGAAGACTTTTCATGGGAGCAGTGATTCAAATCCCACGATCAAGGTTCGATACATTCAACGACTCCATGCATTTCTCAAGAGATAGTCTCTCACTCGAGGAAGAACGGCTCAATCTTTCGACCGGAAGATCCTCAGTTTTGGTTCGTTCTTCGTTACATAAGCCGTCAAAACCCTTTTAAGACGGCTACTGTGAGGAATCTTGAACCGGGAAGGAGACGGGGGAACTATGATCGATGATCGGAGCTCCTGTTTTGCAGGAGAGTAGCTCGGAGTTGTGTAGTTTGAAACCGGCAATGCAAGGCTCTTAAGAGCGTCACTACTATCGTTGTTGCCTAATGTTGTCGGAATCTGATCTGATGAATGTCTTGTAAGATCATCAACAAAGAGCAAGTCATCTATACGTGCAACGATATTGAACGCTAAGCTCTCTAGAACTCTCGCGTAACTTTCCAGAATCGATTTCCCAATGTCCTGAAACAGAAAAGAAGGAAAACCATTTAGTGTGAAAGAAAATGGAAAGACTTGGAAATTGATTTCCGTGTTGTAGAGAAACCTTGTTGTATTGGATTTTGCTCATGTCTAGAGCAGTTTGAGGAAGACCCGGAAACCATTGTTTTAAAGAAAGCAATAAACTTTCAGCTCGATCCGCCATTAGTTCTAGCTTCTCTGCATTAACCATTAGTTCTTTCACCATTTCCCACGATGTTTTGGTATTAGTAGCTGGTTTGGAATTAGTTCTTTTGTGCCATAGGTAGATCGACGACTCAACTCGATTAGCTATCTCTATGGCTTGATGTTCAGAGGATAAGTCAAGGCAATCAAGAAGGTATTCAGGTGAGAATTGATCTGAGGAAATGTATCTGTAAATTAAATCACCGAGGCAGGAACTTCCTTTCTGAAACATTACTAAAAATGCAACTTACGGTTTCATATTGGAGATGTTAGCTGAATATTTTGTAGTTTTTTTTTTTACCCGTGGAAGAGATTCGAGGTATGGTTCAGGGATTTCCATGTCGGCGAGGGTAATACTGTTGATGGCCATAGCAGCATTTAGTATCTGATTAGTGCAGTCGTGTTTATGCTGCAACTGTTTTCTGGAGTTTTCTTGTAAACCTCCTTGTGAAACCCGTGGAACTGGAAACCACCATTTGTCTTCTTGTCTCTGAAAAGATTTTCGGAAAGAGGTTGATCCGTCCGTTGCTGATTCGTGTGCCATGATTCCTTGGTCAACATACCAAAACTCCATCTCCTCAAAACTATCTAGTATCTCCTGAGAAGACAGAAGAAGATGAAAGAAAAATGAGCTCTCTTTGCTGCTCAAAATACATTTAAGATAATCATTTTACGTTTGGGAAAATAAAAATGTTTCTAACCAGGATTATTAGCGATAAATCTGATGAACAACACATCCACCTGGTGGTACACCAACGGTATTGTGCATTTGCGGGTTTAATAGATTAAGCTTTCTTGCATCGTGGATTGGATCATAGTAACAAAATCCATATCCCAGCACACTGAAATTGAAGCCGTGAAGGTGCATAGGGTGACTCTCCCTAGTGATTATCGTTGTGTTCTACAAAACGATCTCGACTCTGGAATTAAATCTAAGTGTCTTGACGCTAGTTTTTCTCTCCGGAAACATCATCTTGCAGTCAGAAATGGTACGGGGTTCGAAATTTGTGTAATCAAATTTGAGAGGTGGTTGGTCGGGAAATCGTCGGTGTAGACTCCAGTGATGTTGTAGAAATAATCCTCTCGCAGAGAAATGGTTTTAGGGTATACAAAGGTACGGTTGCTGAGAAAACCAGAGTAAAGTTGACCAAACTGTCCAGGACACTTGGTGTCGGGAGGGCATGGTTCCATACCAAGCCCCACCGTTATGAACATCTTCTCATCTACGTGGCGAGGCATTAGGGTCCAGTGGGGTCCACCCGCCAAGCCGGTGCTGCTAAAGGAGAACCTATGAGCGGTGGCTATGTCATTCATCTTAGGCATTAACGGCATCGCTGCAGTGGATTAAGACGTGGCACCCTAGTAGCTGAATAGCCCTCTGGTGATGTTAGCGGGGTTCGGTTCCCGGTGGGCATTAACGTAAGGGATGATGACCATGTGGTACAATCCAGTGGGCTGGTCGGCGGTGAGAAGTGCGTCCACGGTTTGTCCCGGCGTTAAGATCATGACATCGCTCACATAAGGCGTCGTGTAGACGGCGTCTAAAGTGACAACTGTGACGTTGTGGTTGGCTATTTTGAAGAAGAGGTGAGTGTGCTGCGTTTATAACCCTTAACGAGTACGTTTTTCCTTGTACTACCTTGACTTTAAACATCCCTACCGAAGCCAAAAACCAAAGAAACTAAAACTTACTCTATGTGACAGTTAAATGAAGACATGTTTCAAAGAGGAAAACGAGACAAATAAAAGGAACAACATTAACTTTTGATTTAAGAAGTAAAGAATATGTAATTGTACTGTTTTTAGAGCAAGGATATAAATCTCCGGCAAGGCCATGGATAAGTAAAAGCATCGGAAGGCGGACAAATTAATTAGCGATCTGAATAATATCTTAATATTAATGTTATAACAAATGTTTAATCCTCCCCTTCTTCAAAAAAGTAAAAACGGATTATATATGTTCATAATTAAACCGGAACCAACCTAGTCATACTTGTAGCAGTGATCCAATCTATGTTATATTTATCCCAAAAAAATTTAAAATGTATTTAAAATTTTAATAGAAATAAAATTCATTCAGAAATGTTTATTTTGACTAACTATGAACATAAAGTTCATCGACCTTAACACACAGACGGTCATTCCTCATAGTCTGAAAAAAACAATGTGGTTTGCTTGTTGATTTTGGCTTAAAGAAAAAGGAATGCTTACCAAAAATGAGAGGAACTTCCTTGTAGGGTTTAGGGAAAGGATAAGAACTGCCGGATCTAGGACGGATAATTATACATAAATATTTATATAATATAGAGATGAAAATATACTAAAACCAGCTGGGGCAGTTAGATTTGATCCACCAATAAGGTAATTTTTTCAAATGGACGAAAAGCACATGCAGATGACTACCACTACCTTTTCAGCTCTGGATGGCGAGTTCTCTGATGAAGACAGGACAGAACTAATACACATTGCTTCTAGATGTTTGAAGACTGAATCTGAAGAGAGGCCAAGTATGATGTCTCTTATGGCTAGTCTTTCTAGACTTCAGAAACGAGCCAAGTTATGGCCTATGAATGTCAAAGGACTCCTGCCTGTAAGTGTCTCTCTCTCATCATATATATTCAAGAATGTAGACTTAATTAATGGGACTCAGTAATCATATTAATTAATTTAATTGACAGCCTCCATCAAACAATCTGCCTGAAAAGACTAAACCTGCGACAGATACATTGAAGTTGACTCCTTTGGAGATGCATGTTCGAGAGTTGATCTAAGTAGCGTACAAGAACTACCGGAGAAACTAGGGTGTGGAGAAGATGATAAGGTCGCAAACGAGGTATGTTGATGACTAAAGATATCATTATTATCTGAATATAGAAAGTTGAGAGTAGTTGTTACTGATTCTTATGAATCTATGCCAGTTTTCATTCAAAATGTGGATTTGAGAAATGTAGGCCTGGCAAAAAACCAAATTCGAGGATCCGATCCGAATTTGCAGCCAAAATTTTAAAATTATTCTATTGGATCTTGTGTAGTCGTATCCGCGAGTATTAGGTAAACTCCGAACCGATACTCATTTGGGTATCCGAAAACTTGAGACATCACTTATGAAAACTTAAAGTTTTTGGTACCCTGAGCAAAGTATCCTAATTCGAGACTCGACACGGATCCTACCCGAAAAACTCGATTTGAATCCGAATCCAAAATTTTAAATGTGAGTTTGTGTATGTTAAATTGTATGTGGTTTCGGGCAATTTAGTTATATTTCGGGTATATGTGTATTTTATATCTGAATCCGATAGAAACCTGATTTTTTAAGGTTTTTAAATTTGAAACCCGAACCGACCCAAATCCGATAAGAGCCAAACCGAATGTTCAAAAATATTCTATTGCATAGTAAATACATAAACTTGATAGACCATAATCCGAACCCAAAATCCAAATGCCCAGCCCTAGAGAAATGCAAGAGAATATGGACAACAAAAAGCATGGAGTGCCGCATTTCGTGCTAAGGATTTTGATACCGCCATTGAATTCTACACAGAGGTTAATACAAACCCCTAAATATCTTCTCTTTTATAGTCAAATCCTATTAGTATTAAGGACCTGATCTAATATATAAGGGACATAACGCTATTTTACTTAAAAATCAATTGGGTTTGAGATGGAAATCCATTACTGAATCATCGAGACTTGGTTCATTCACTGATTTCATTCTTCTGCAGTTCATGAGTGGAGCTCTTAAGGTGTCACCAACAGTATTGGAAAGAAGGTGTGCTTATTACCTTATGAGTGAAATGTTCAGTGAGGCTCTAAGCGACGCGATGCAAGCGCAAGTAGCTTTACCAGAATGGTCAATCACTCTTTACTTACAAATGGCTTGTCTCATCAAGCTCGAGATGGAAGATGAAGCTAAAGAGGAACTTAGACATGGTTCTGCTCTTGAGGCTTACTAGAGTTTTTGAAAGTACAATACACACAAAAACATGTCCAAGCCAATATGGTATAAGTGTGTACCCATTCAGATTTTTTAATTCAATTATGAATGTTAATTCTTTTATATTCCAATTGATTTGATATGATTGCACTCGTGCAAAAAGCCAAAACAGGAATCAAATTCCACACAAAGCAAAAGAAATAAAGATTTGAGAAAATAAAAGAAAAAAAAACAGAGGATTTTAATCTTCTTTTTCATTGTTGTGAAGGCAAGTTAAAGTGGAAGAACCATGAGATTACAAATGCACAAACCATACATGTTAAAAGGAAATTAAGGAATCTATTTCCTCTCCAGAATCTCTGGTCATCTGAACCGCTTGTAGCCACCACCGTGGTTGTATTTCCAGGCTCCACGTCATCCACATTGGTTTCAACCGTTGTTTGATCAGTCTCATAGGCAACTTTAGAGAAGTTTTGAGCTATCGAACGACAAATCTCGCAAGTCCTGAAATTGCACTTATTAAATTCAACATTGATTCCTATATATGAATATTCAGATAAAAATAATGGATTGGTTGGATTAAATTTGCTTACTTATTACCCTTGATCTTAAACCAAGTATCGGCACATTGCTTATGAACATAACCCAAATCATCTTTACAAGAACATCCAAGAACCATTGGATCTCCACATTCATGGCGGCTACTCTCTAAACCCAAATGGCAAATCCGACAATCTTTCTCCGGAGACACTCGGACTGTTCCAAAAGGTTCTGAGTCTGACTCTGATTCTAGCTCGTCGTGCAAGTCATCAGCAATCTCAAACTCGCCACAAAAGCTACGAACAGCTGAGTGAAAATCGTAGTCATAATCACAAGAAGAACTATCGTCTCCGATTTCGCTGACGTCACTTCGACGGTAATGGCGCTCACCGGAGCCATTTTCCAAATCAATGTGAGAGATTTCGTAAGATGACATTTTTTTATTTGAGAAAGAGAGAGTGAAGAAGAGACTTTTCTATATGATTACATGACTTCTGTTACAAGTAAACGTGAACTCTTGGATCAAGAGATTTAAAAAGCAATAAAACTAAGGAACAGAGGAAATAAATATTAAGGGTCGGGGACTAAAGTGATGAAACATTATTTACATACAGCTTTATTTTTGTTTATTTATAGAGAATAAAAGAGAGAAAAAAAAACATTATACAGGCTTTAAGCTGGTAATACTCGATTGTATACTAATCCGCACGCTAAGTATCATCGTGTTATTTGTGATTTTTAAGGTTATTTGTGATTTTTAAGGGCATATGTTTCGTGTTATTTAGCTACTGAAATTTTTTTCTGACCGTTGATTTGAGTCTTCGATGTATTGAAAGTCAATAAAATGGACGGTGGAAATTACATCACGCGCGTGGTAGGCACGTGATGTAAGTAAAGTTATCGTACTGCGGCTCAGCTTTGGGACCACCGCCTTTGGCTCTGTCGCTCTCTCTCCTCATGCTTCTCTTTCACGCCACCATTCACTTCTTTCATGCTTATTTTTTTTAATTATTAATTAGAAACTAAAATAAGTATTTCATCAACTGTTTTTAAAGTGGACAGAAACAAAATTGAACTGAACCGAACCTATAGAAAATTACTAAACCGAAATCAAACAAATAAAAAGACATATTGCCTGAGAGTCTTTGGCAGAGGTTATTTACGCAGCCGTGGTCGTCACCGTTACCGGACTTAACTGTAAAGTGTTAGTTTGTTTAGTTGGGTCGCGTGTAGATCAAGCTCTCTCAATTAGCTTAAAGGCCCATTAATAACAAAGGTTGGTCTTATTTATGTCCCGACTATTTACAGATATACATTTTAGATAGGGTCATAATCCATACCCGATCCATATTACCAGAGAGAGCAATAATTAATATCAATAATATGGTTAGATTAGTATGATATAGTCTAATCAATCATAGAGGATCTCAGTTCCAGCACCGAGCCCCAAGGTGACACAAACCATGGATACATCTTGCCTTGGGGAAAACGCAAGGCCAAACCCCTTTCACCAGAGGATTCTACCGACGACGGCGAAGGAGATTACGACGACAACAGAGGATGCCATAAACAAAAAGAAAAAGAGGATAACGAATAGAGGGACAGTGAAAGCAACTATCAGGTTTAGGGTTTCGATAGTTTTGATGGAGTCGCTTCCCGAGAATGAAGTTGAATTTGAGTAGCGTTGATCTCACGAAACCCAGGTTTGTTTCTTCATTCACCAAAATTCCCATTTTTTATTTCATCTGCACTTTATTTTATTTTTTTATATAAATGTTTAATTAATTTAGGCATAACTTATTTTGGCAGGTGGAGAAAAATCTCTTTGAGGTCAATGTCTGGTTCTCTGAACGCAATTAATCTGATGAGTTGGGCTCAATTAACCAGATGCAGTTATCCAGATAGGTGCAGCTCAAGACTGTTTGGTAAGAAAAGAATACATGTTTAATATTCGGATTTCTTAAAACTTAATTTTAAGGTTTTTAAAAATAATATTTTAAGTGAAGTATTTTGATTTAACTAAAGCTTTAGACACATATTATTTTTAAACTTAAGTGTTAAATTTTTAAACTGTGAAAACATACCAATTTCAACATGTTTACACGTAATATAAATTTAACACTTAACAAAATAAAAAGAAAAACGTATGTAGCCGAAATTCCCATAGCTCTGTTATTACCCGAAATGGAAAGAGTTACTAGACGAGGAGATGAAGGAAACTAATTAACATAGCGAGCAGATAACGACAATATTAGTACTACAAAGACATACCAAAGCAAAGAAATTAGAAAAGGAACAGTGGGAATATTAACTACAAACAGTGCGTAGATCTCGGAAAATGAATTAAAGAAAGATTTGGTCTTAATGATTTTATCCACCGTCTTGAGATTGTGGAGGAGGAGGAGGAGGAGGCTTAGGAACAACATAAGGATTGAGAGGGGTTCCATGCTCAATAGGTCCTGCTTTGGCGTCCCAATCTTTTCTGCTGGTCGGAGATGGATCCATCGGAATAGTGTAATCCTCCAAACCTAATTTTATTTCTGCGTTTTTCGATATGTGATTGAACCTTTAATTAATAATAATCCACCAAAAACATAGAAAGAGAGTTAAAAGAGGATTCATTACCAGAAGAAGCGAGGGGGAATAAGTATAGGATTATTACAAACAAAAGAAACACAAATCCTGATGTCTTCATCTTCTTTAGAGAGTGAGGAGCATGAACAATGTAATGAAGAAAGGTTTGTTTTTTAAGGAAAAAAGGGAGAGAGAGCAAAGTTTAAAATGATGTAGATGAAGTTGAGAAATAAGCCATGTGGGGGTTTGGTTGGATCTGTGTCTTGAATATAGAGTTGTGGGTTAAAATCGAGACTATAGTTATTATTACTCTCTCTGCATCTCTATAACAGAGAGGAAGCATCTCAAACAGCTCAAAACCTCATTCATTGGTTACACTTTAATGCTCTCCACTACTTCTCTTTTACACCACGTGTCACAAACTCTCTATACCTCCATTAACAATGTTTCTCATCTACTTGATCGCCATTGATAGAAACGAGGATGAGCAAGGATAAATGTGGATGGAGGAGACGATGAGGAGAAGAAGATAGAGAGGTTGAAAGCGGCGCTTCTTTTTAATACTACAACATTTATGAAATGTGGTTGTTGATATGAATGACTATTTGGTTTGAATGGGAACATAAAATATGAGTCAAGTAAGACCGTTGGATCAGTATTTAGTTATTCAATTAATGACAATAATAATGTTATTAAAGCCATGCCTTTTGGCGGAAAAAAAAAACTGATTCCATTAGGTTGAGACGTTGCCAGTAGGTTGACTGCTGTGAGTGACAACGAATTTATGCCATTCAATTTTTTATTTTATTTTTTGTCTTCTACTTTTCTTTCTTTTTGCATTTTGGTCACAGCAATCGAACTATCACAAAGTTGAAGCCAAATCGAGATTGAAGAAATTTTTAGGTTTTAGTAAATTGAAAATGGATAACATACATTGTCATTGATACATATATAAACCTTTAAGCATTATTTAGACAAGTTTTTTTATATTTTCTTGCTCTATAATAATGGGCACAGATTCAGCTCATCCCAGGGTGTAACTTCCACATAAAATTAGTAGTTCTAAAATTTCATTTTTTAAAGAAAGTGTTTTTTTTTTAAAAAATACTATTATTTAACAACAAAGTTTATTAGATCTCATTTTGGTTTGAAATTAGTGTAGGAGGTGATTTGATGGTTAATTGAACTAGAGCGTGACATTTTCATACAAAAAATAAAAGAATTATAAAATGTTATAATCGATGTAGCTTTGGTCACTATCATGATCGGATACTAATTCGATCGTAATCCGATTGTACTGATATTATTATGTTTGTTTTTTCTTTTTTTGATAATTTTTCCTTACCTGCCTTAGCCAAAATTTCTTTTGCCCCCTCAAAATGTTCTTCTGGACAGTTGAACAGAGGACCTCACAATCTTGTTTACTACCATGGTCTCTTTTTTTCTGTGTTATGGTTGTGTATGTGGTTTGTAAATGTTTGATTCCAATTTTGATCTAAAATTCCATTTTTTTCTGGTAATAAAACCACATCTAAAATTCCAAATTACCAAGAAAAATAAAACAGAAACGAACTAAATAACATACATGAAATAAAAATAAATGTCATACCAATGGGGCTAGTCGGCTAGAATCAGGAGCAGTAGTTCTTATTAGTAAATCATTATGGTTCAATGGCTCTGTACATGAAAATATCTTACTCGTGTATGATGATGATAGTTTGTCAAAAAATCGTACATACCTTAAATTTTGTATTGGTTTACATATATGTGCAACTTAAATTTGAGTATATAGGGAGAACAAAGAGATGCCAAAGTTGACGAAGACAATGATGATGAGGAGGAGGAACAAAGCAAAGCTGAGAGAGACCTCAAAAAAACACCACTGAGGTAATAAGATCTTGATTTTAATTAGCGTTTCTTTAATACAGTATTTTTAACTTCGCAAGTTTTCCGTGTTTAGACTAGGGCTGGGCATGGCCGGGTATCCGGTTTTTTTGCCATATTTGATATTTGCTTTGTTCTAAACGGGTAATATCTTTTTATATCCGTACTTGGTACTTAAAATTGTAAGTACCCATTTTTTCAAGTACCCGCCTAAATTTCAATACTTGCGGATTACTTGTTTTGCTATTTGTTACACGTTTTCAAATAGCCGTTTATCCAAGTACTTGAAATTCCAAGTACCCGCTTTTAAGTACCCGGCCAAGTACTTGAAAATGCTCCCAGGCAGAAGATCTTTGTCGAGGAGTTATCTTAGATTCAACAGATTCAATGGTTGGACTTGGATGATCAACTCGAGTTTCAGTTTCACTGCTACGTTCCGGATGTGTTTCAGTGTGGTTTGGTTTCCATCTACAAAACAAAAACAAATCAAATCAAACAACCAAATCAAGATTCGGCGAAGAAGATGAGCCGAGACCAAGCTCCAAACCCAAAACTATCATCAAAACATCAACCAAAATAAGAGTAGAGCTTGGTCTCTGCTCATCTTCTTCGCCGAACTCCAAACACAGAACAAAGAACAAAGAACACATAACAAAGAACGAAAAGAAAGAAAAACATACCGGACCTTAGACGAGCTTGTTTGAAGACGAGACTCGATAATCAAGGTTGAGGAAGAAGAAGATGATATTAGAGATTGAAGAAGAAGGATCAAAAAAGAAGAAAATGTGACTTTACAAATTGAGATCAAAGAAGAAGCAACATGATTTTGGGTTTGTTTTTTTTTTTGTTTGTGACTTAAGATTTGGTAAAGTTAGTAGTTAGAGATTTATCTTTAGTTTTGGGTAATGGGTCAAACGGGTAATGGGTCAAACGGGTAACGGGTTAAACAGGTATAAGTAGTGAATTTTTTTTTACGGTTTATACTTGTACTTACCTTGACGGGTAATAGAACGGACCAGTTTGATACTTGGCTTGAACAAAACGAATACTTATTTAAACGGAACATGTACGGAGCAAACCGGACGGGTCAAATATCTATCGAGTACTTGTTCCCAAGCCTTGTTTAGACTTTCTCCGTGCTTTGTTTGTCGAGTTTGCGACATTCTTAATTTGCGTTTGTGTTTTTAAAGATTTTCTAAATTTGCGTTTTGTGAAATTTTTAATAAAATGTTTATCCGTTTTTAACCAATCAACAACAACTTAACTAATAGTTGTACTTTTAATAAAATAAAATAAATTGCGTTAGATGTTGCAATTTCCCCGTTAAGTTCATTAATTGGCTATATCGTCAATTTCATAAATAAGTTTTAATCACACGAACAAAATTTAAAATTATTGTTACTGTTGAAACTGTGGCACGCCGGACGATTCCGAATCCAGCGCTGGTATTGGTGCTTTATGCATTTCATTTGCATTTTTTTATTTTTCATTTTGTCAAGTGTCCGACTATCGTTCGTGTGTTTCGACTATCGTGCTTCTTATGTTTCGACCATAGTAGTTTCAATTTTGCATTTTTGTTTTGATTCATCTATTTTGCGCTTCTCTTTTGCATTTTTGGGAGCTTTTATGCGTTTACACGTTTGCATCCTATACATACATCTAATCACATCATTTATACCTCCTATACATACATCTAATACATACCCTATACATACATCTACATACACCATTTCATACCCTATACATTCATCTAATACATACCCTATACATACATCTATACATACATCTATACATACATCATCCACACCCTATACATACATCTAATATACACTACACATTATTCATACCTTATATACATACATTATTTTCATTCATACCCTATGCATACATTAATGCTTCTCATACATACAATATACGCTTCTTACATAACCCCACTTAAGCGGAAGATGAAAACTCTAATTTCAGTGCTCTCTTCAAAATATATATCAAATATTAATAATATCCATTACAATCCAAAATCCTCTTTTTCTCTAACCTCTACAATAAATTATGCATACTTCATATATATTATTAACCAAAAATTTTAAAACATATCATAGATCATTACAAGCTAACACTCCCAACACTTTTGTTATATTATAACACCATCTATGTTTTTCTTCTTTAACCAAAATATCTATGTTTTGTTAGGCAGAAACAGAGCTAACAACCGTTTAACGAAAAAAAACAGAGCTATCAACCAATTTGTGTAATTTTCTACTATTCCCCAAGACACACATACAACATTTTTTTTTTTGCGTCACACACATACAACATTTATGAAGACATCATTTCAAGCCGAGATCTTATGAACTTTTTTAAAAAACACCCGTGTATATATATATATATATATATATATATCAACTGGACTTAAAACATGATTTAAAACACCCATAAATGTTTCCAAAATATTTGAAATAAGTGGAACACTAGCTATAGTTAAGCCGAGAAAATAAAAATAATCAGACAAGAGTCTTATATTGTACGATAATGAGGAAACTTGAGTCGGAAACTTGTTATATGTTTGAAGCCGTCATCTTACGATGCTTCTATGTTTGTAGACGCGCAAGCGAAGAAACTTTCAAGCCTTCAAGTGGAAAACAAGCAGAGTACTCGGAAGCTTCGAGGAGTTCCTCTGTTTGTTGACTCACCATCTTTGGTGGAGGAGATTCTGCCACGTGGCTGAGTGTCTATCCTTATTTTTTGTGTGTTTTCAATTATATAATATGTTTTATTTAGTTGTTCTATTTTGTAATTTAGGAGTTTGTAAATTATGTACTTCCAATACTATACGCTAATTAATTTCTGTAACCATTCAGAGAGAGTGTGATTGAGAGCGAATCAAGCTTCCTCGTCCCACAAACAAAGATCACTTACAGAGCTCCTTTCGTTCGTTTGAATCCAGATTCTTCAAGCTCAATCCCAATTTCAGCTATGGCGTTATTCAAAACCCTAGCTTTTCTGTTTTATGCTTTAAGATTTACGAAACCATGGCTGCTGCTGCTGCAGATGAGAATCCCTTTTTTTTCGTTTAATGGGTTTGTGAAATCTCAAGACTTTGTCAAGAATGTTGGTTTGTTTGGAGATTCGAAGCTCGTTAATGGCGGTTCATCGATTCAGTTGACTGACTCACCGAGTCGAAGCGAGGGACGAGTCATTTACAAGAAACCCATCAGACTGTTCCAAGGTAAAGAGAGAAAATTTTCTGGATCATTCTCGAGCAGTTTCTCGTTTTCGATGTCCAATGAGATTGGTAGTGTCTTGGCTTTTGTAATGGTTTAAAGTGGTTTGGATCTTATGTTGTTTTGATAGAAAGAGTAATAGTTCCTCTGGTCTAGGTTTCCTATTGAAACACGAGCTTGTTGCTGTTGAGTTTGGTATCTCCAAGAGAGGGAATCGTGTACGGATCTTAGTTGGTAGACCTGAATCTGCCAAAATTAGAAAGTTATCATCTTTTGCTTCACACTTCAATGGAGAGAGGAAATTGATTTGTTGGATTGATTATGAGGCAAGCTCAAAGAGAATAGAGGTTCGTTTGGGTCTATCTACTGCCTTAAAGCCGGTTGATCCATTCGTCTCTTACTCAGTAGACTTGGCTAAGCTATGGAAAGTTGGGAAGTTCATGGTTTGTTTAACCTCTACAAATGGAAACTCTTCCAAGCCACTTTATCTCCATTCTTGGAGCTTTAAACTGAGACATCCCTTGATGAGGATTCACTCACAGCCGCTTGATCCAAACGAAGTTTCTAAGACTGTTAAGGCAGGGGAGAAGACGGTGGAGGTTAAGGGGAAAAGTAAATGTATATGGAGAATTCTTAGCGCATTGGTTTTGGGTGCGTTTTGTGGAACTTTAGGAGCGATGTTAGCGTTATACCTTTGGACAGTTTGCGGTAATAGGCAGTCAATGGCGATAGTTCCCGAAGAATGTGCTAATGAAAAAGCGGATATCGTTGTAAGAAAAGCAGATGGTGTTGATGATGAAGGGAAGAAGTAGTAGAAAAAAGAAGAGTTTGGTTGTTTTCTTAGAATGTTGTATTTTTCTTCGTTGTTTTTAATGTAAATTCTTGTATCCTTCTTCTTCTTCTGTTTGGTTTTTTGTTAGTTGCAGGTTTGTTGAGATGAGTATTCACATGTAGAAGAATCTTACAATATGTATTAATTAAGATCTTGAAATCTTGATCTATACAATTGTCTATTTATTTTACATTTAAGGACAAGAGGAGATTTGAGTATATTGAAGTACCGAGTTTGTTCCAAAAAAGAAAGTAAAGTGATTCTCGTGAATTCGACAAAATGCATTTATAATCAGTTGCCACTTTCAGACATCTTACTCTGTCTTGACCGAGAAGAAAGTGAGAGGAGAGCAACAAAGGAATGAATTTAATGATTTTAGCAAAGTTCGAATTTAAGTTCCAAAGTCATTGCTGTGGGCTAAAATTACACAGTTACGAATTTTGAGTGCTAAATCTAAAATTTCGGCAAACACAGGCTCTGCTACAAAGACACCTGGTCAGTTGGAGAGAAAAAAAGAATCGGATCAGTTGGGTAGCTGAGTTGACAATTCTTACTTTTATATTTTTTCTCTACTTTCCTACTATACTCGGAAAACTTAAAAAAAAAACTAACCTACAAATTAACAGAAAAAAACCCACCAAGAATTATGCGATCCTCTTGTGTATGTGCGTATAAATGAATGAATACCAAAAATCGTTCAACCCTCTATCTCAGAGATTGTGCTCGTAGACTTGGTCTTTCAAACCGGTTAACGCCGGTTAGTTCATCAGACGTGTCGCACAAGCAGCCTGGAAGAGGGTTTGCATAAAAATTCTCCTCCAATTTTGGACTCAACCCTGCCTTTCCTTGCCGCCTAAGATATGGTGCTCCTACTCTATTCTGATGTATTTTCTTAATCTTCGACGAGAATTCTTCCCAAGATATGAGCCCCGCATCGAGCCGATCTATCAATTTCACGAATATTACCCTGAAAATATCACAGTTAAAAATGTCAGCCTTAAGCGCAATCGGTAACAAAAAAAGGGTTTCTTTCCACGCAAGAAACATAAACCGTACCTATCAGGATTAATCGTTTTTCTAAACCCTTCGAATCTCCGGTGACCCTGAACTGCTTTCGCCATGTTTCCATCATAAGTATAAGCGAAAACGTCGCTTTCTAGTGCCAAATTGTAATCAAGAGCAGCTAATCTGTTCTGGAAATGTTTAATAGTCGAAAGCTCCTCCTCGGTGGCCAATGTAGAGTGAAAGAAAACGTTTGGAAACTCTTCATGGAACGCAGTCATACTGTTCTGACCATAGATTTCTCCAGCAACAATGTATATTTTCGTGGTCGAAGGAAACTCCATTGCCTTGAGGAACACGGCTGCTTCACGAGGCGTCATAGGGCAATAACCTTCAAGACGCCGTGCTGTACCATTGATTATTTTTTCTTTCCAATGCTGAATACTATACCTCATATTCTCAAGATCAATCGATTCCTCATCGGATAGACTATGATTGCATCCGGTAAATGCCAACATATCCTTCTCATAGCTATAAAGAAAAGTTTGATTAATCGATGATTCTCAGCATCATTCATTAGAAAGAAAGGGAGTAGTAGTGGTCTAGCTTGTACCGCAAGTGAAGAGCAAGGTAGGGTTCGTTGTTTTCTCTAAGTCTTGAAGAGAGGAGCTTGCTTAGATTCTCTATATCTTCAGAATAACGAAGAGCTTCATAGTTTGCACGACATCTAAGCCGTTGGATCGAAAGAGGAGGACTGTTATTGGCTAGCCGAGAATCAGTGTGATTGAATACAATCACCTTATGCTTCTTCAGTATCTTGGAGATTGAGTTTCTGTAATAACTCGCCTGAACACAATCAAACCATTACAGAGTTAGTTAAAATTGTTGAAAAAACAAAAATAGAAAACCGAGAAGCTGAAGTAAGAAAATGAGAATTACCTTAGACCAGGACACAGGATTCTTTTCAACAGGCTTAACCGAAGCCAATTCTTGCGGTAAATACTCGACGATTTCGACATCTTCTGTTAGTACTTTGATGAAATGTCTCCAGTCGAAAATGTCCTTAAACGTGCTGAAAAGAGAATTTCAATAGATGATGATTATGATGATGTTGAATTGATGATGATGATGATGGTGGTGGTGGTTTACCTCGGATCACTCCAGAAAGATGAATGGTCAAGAAACGGAAGAACAAGACTTGCATTCATGATTTTAGCGATTGCGACCACATCGCATATCTGTGAAGAAGAAATGGACTGAGGATTCGAGAAAACCTTATGCAGGAAACCTAAAGCAGAAGAAGAAGAGACTTACACCAGTTCTCATCTGATTCAAACCACCATTGGCGTGAACAAGAAGGTAACCGTTGGTACGCTTGATTGGTCCTAAACCAAAAAAAAAACCGATAATTAGATCTGAAATTTCTTGGTTTTCTCGAGAGTGAAGAGGAAAAAAATGAGAAAAATTACTTTGGTTCTTAGGACGAGCTACACATTTATGATAGTTCCCAGTCTCTGGTTGATTCCAAACCTCTGGAATCTATTAGAAACATGCAACGAAGCAAAATTAGTTCACAACAACGTTTAGAGTAATGAATAAGCCCACTGGGCCAAGCGTACGAATCAATTTTTAAAAAGCTGTTGCGATGTCATTAACTAGAGACTAGTGTAAATATTGGATTAGTTATTAAACAAGTAAATAACTGAAGTCAACCGCTAGAAAATTCAACAACGAATGGAGGAGACCCACGATGACTTTTTGTATTTGGAAAAAAAATATCAATTAAATATTCTCTATCGAACTATATTAGTTTCCTTTTACGAAAACTTATCCACTAATATAAGAAAATACAAAATTAAAATAATATATTCATTTTTTTCTATTTTTAATTGATTCAGCTACGAATTTTTGTCGACATGAACACTACAGAATCGTAAACATGTTTTTTTTTACAGAATTGAACAAAAAAATCAAAACACGGAAACAAATAATCAGAAGTTCAAAACTTTTATCAAAAATAGTAATATTAATCAAAAGTTTAATTTTTTGACAAGAAAAAGTTAAAAAATTTGTTGACTCTTTTTATCGGGAAAATTTTTAATTTTTTGAGCTTACTAGTTTGCTCGCCGGAACGGAGACTTGAAGGGATTTGGATGATTCTTCTTCTTCGATGATATTCTCAATCGTTGTTCTGGGATTAATGGAAACGACGATTTCATGTTTGTCCACGTGTTGCCGTCGTCCGACGCCGCCAGGAATAGCAACGATGAGGAAGAAAGTGACGACGAGGATGGCAAATAAAGTTAAAATTAAACGGCCGAGATTGGTCGCTGATCTCATGTTGCGACTGATCCCAGCCGTCCATTTAGATTTGTTCTCAACCATTAGCATCCACACGCGCCTGAATTTACGGAGAGAGAGGAACCCGACGATGTAGTTGTGGTGGGACCCACTCGGACAACACGAATATCCTCCTCCGCCGAGGCTACAGCTCGTGACGGTTTCTTCCTCGTCGGGGACGTAAACGACTGCGTTTCCACCTCCTCCTCCTCCGGTGCTGACGTAGCAATGATCTTCTTGAGAATCAGCCACGCGCCGTCTGGTCGTTGATGTTGGCGCCGCCGGTAATTGGCTGCTGCTCGACGGATTCACCGGAACGCCGGCTGACATGTGGCTTCCGGAAGAATAAAACAGAAAAACTTTCCGGGAATATTTTAACGAATATTAGAAAATCTGTAAAAAAAGAAAGGAAAATAGAAGCGGAGGAGAAATTAGGATTCAATGATTCTCCATTGTTAGAAAGTTCGTCTCTCTCACTTAATACATCTCGGCGTGATCTCAGGCCGAGCAGACAAAACAATCTCTCTCGAATTCTTTTTCTTCTCTCTTTCCTTCTCCACTAATATATGTACGTGTGTTTATGTATGGGCTATATATACAGCTAAAAGGTCGTTTTTATTTTGTAGAAAATAAAAGTCGTTTTATTTCTACGTTGTTATTTTCAGTTTTCTTTAATTTTTCTTTTTTTGATAAAACAGTTTTTCTTTAATTCACATGTAAAAAATGATCGTTATTGGAGGAAAATAAAAGAAAGTAAAATGTTCGTTATCATGATTACAAATTTTGCTTCTAAGAAAATCATCAAAATTGTTTGGTAAACAAATTCATCAAAATTAATATATCGAAATTTTTTTTTAATTATATACTTCTTTTTCAATTTATATTTTTCTTGTTTTTATTTTTGGTATAAGTTTTTTTCCCCTTTTGTTGATAATTAGTGATTTCTTATTTTTTTGAAATATAATCGATATTGTATTGGTTAATATTCATTGCATTTGCCTAACTAGTAACTACTAGACACGTAGAATTTAGAAACCACTAGATTTCATATTAGTGAGTTGTTAGTATTAAAATTCGACATTTCGTATACTGTTTTATAGTTGGTGTTATTATTGAAATAAATATGCGTAAGTCAATTGTTTGCACGTCGTCGAAAGATTAGAATAGTTAGTTATTTAGTTTGATAAAATCTATCTCTTTAAATTTCTTATTTAATTTTTTAACTAACAATCTGTTTTCATTTAAACTGAAATCTCCATAGTTGATAAATATCTAGATTCAGTAAAAATATAATCAATGAAATTAAAATATTAAGATTTTGCACTCTAATGATAGAGCTATCAGTAACAAAATTTGTTTCAGATATTGCAAAAGGTCGTACCAAAACTTTTAACAAAGTTTTCTAGCTCTTAAAAATCCAAGTAAAACTAAATCTCTTTTCTAGTTAAGGAAAATATAACATTATAATAAATTTCAGTTTTTCTATATCTAATAGCTAATTTACATGCCATTCGTCTTTATGTTTTTTAGTTTTTCAATTAAAGTTTATAATTATAAAAGTATAAGTTTTATCATGTTTATACTACATATTCTTTGAAAATTGCATGGAAATCAAATATATATATATATATATATATATATTTACTGAAAGATTTGATAATATTTTAGACATGAGATATGTTTATCAGTTATTGACAATATTTACATCACTATTTTTATTTACGAAAATCGCAATTCTTTAGCGTAAATTATTTACACATAAATGGGATGCTATACATGAATAGTATATAATTTATCCATGGTTACGTTGTTGAGATATGATTCTGCTTAATTTACTATTTATAATATAATTTAAAATATATATTTTTCGAAGAGTGATTTCATTATATATGATGTATATATATATAATTAAAACATAAATTTAACTCAAGTATTTCTAGTATTTTATTATTCCGATATCCTATCATTGATACTATTCGTATGACGTCATACAGATGATTAGTTAAATGTCTCTTTGAAACTTGTAATTGATTCAACTGTATACACTGTAAATCTAGCAACGCTACACTTATATATATATATATATATATATTAATAAATGAATTAAACTGAAGTATTGAAAGTAATTCCAAATTAAGTGTAAATTTTAATGCATCAGATTTAAATATTTTGTCAACTTTCTTTTTCTAGATTTAAGTTAACCAATAACCACTAGACTAGTTTATGTAGAGAGAGACTGCCTAATCCCATTAATAACTTTACACATAAAAATAGCAAGTGTGTTTATCATCCAGTAAATTTTCCGTATTTCTTAAAGCTTAAATTCTAAAACAAGGCAGTCTAAATAAATTGAGCAAGCTAATAAATTTTGTTAAGCAATCAGTTTAATTGGTGACATTATTTATCACACATTATCTTTTCCTTTCCAAGAAGTAAGAACAAAGAGGAAAAATGAAATCACATTATCTTCGCTAGAGATTACGTATAGCTAATAATTAAATAGTTCGGGTTGCATAATCGTATACTTTCCACTATATTCTACAAAGAGGTAAACATATTAATTTAACATATTAAACAAACAAAAAACGCAAATCGATTGAAAAGGTATAGTTTTACCCAAAATAAAAGAGTGTGGCAAATTACATGTGAAACAATATATAACAATAATTACAATGATGGCCTTTATGTAAGTCTGTTTTGAGTATTAAAAGTGAAAAGGCCTTTAGGGATAAATTCGAACGTTCCTCGTTTCCCAAATTCCTTTGTCCTCTTCCTACGTCCTTTTTCTTTTGGATCTTGATTAATATGATACCCATACCGAATAATATTCAAATGCTACTATACAAAAACTAAATGCATTAATATAAGATTACTTCCTTTTTATGTAAATGTTTTTTTTCTTACCATGTGGTTCATGGAGGGTCAATCCTTGTTTTACTTGAGTTTTGTTTTGAAGTTCTCCATTTTAGAAGATTTCTCAAGTGAGGCTGAGGTAAATATAAATTAGTGAGTATTTACATGATTTAGATTACTCATTTTAAATCCTTGCTTGGACAGCAGGAATCGGTATGGGCGGCCATCCAAGTAAGAAACCATCGAACTACAAGGTCAGTCAAAGTAAACGTTTAACTAAATAGTTAAAATTACAAATAAATTAAAATCATTTTATGTATTTTCTGTCGAGAGTCAACTTTTTTGTATGTTATTATGAAGTTGAACATAATTTTGTTGTCATCCTCGCTGAAATTTCAAAACTCAAAAGCTTTATTTCTAACCAAAAAAAAAAGTCTTAATTTCTTTTATTTTTCATCACATTGATAATTGGCACCATACCTAAATTTAGTGTGTGTGTGTGTGTGTTTTAAACGAGTGATCGTAATTAAGATCCGTATATTTGTAAATTGTACATCCCCAACTATATACAAACTAAGTAGGCGACGTGGCAGTTCCAAGATTCTCGATAACAAATAGACACGTGGCAAGTTTCATTAGAAACTTCTTTGGCTCTCTCGTATTTTCCCATTCTTACGGAGTCCATTTATGACAGTATTATAAGTATAAACAGCAGGACTAAACCCTTTGCTCGGCATAGCATTCATCAACTCAAATGCCTCTTCCATGAGACCTTTACTAATCAATGTATTATTATATGTTACAAGATCCGGATAAACACCTTTCTCTTGCATTTCTGACCATTACCCATGATATTAAGAGTATACATATTAACACCTCTGCTTCTGAGGAATATAAAAGCCTCATGTGCTTCTCTTAGTTTTCTAGCCTGTACATAAGTCCTAATCAACAATTATCGAAAACCGAATCATCCCAACCACAGTTACTATACACTGAAACCAAAGAATTCACAATCTCTGTTCTAGAAACACCACTTCTCCTAATCTTCATATAAGAACACAACTCTGTGCGTTTGATAATCTTCCACTTCTCACCAAAATATGCTTAAAGAAAAAGATGTATTACCGAAGTAGGTGATTTCTTAAAGATTCTGCGTTATTACCTTTGTTTCAAACTGAAACAGATTTTCTCCACTAAGAACGAATCGGATTCTGAAGACGAAGCTGAAGAAGAGGAAAGAGGAGGGTTCTAATTCGTAATGTTGTCAAGGTTTTGAGAGGGTCTTTTACGCGGGAGATTCTGGACTGTATTATCCGGTGAATCCGGTTGACTCAATTTGATTCCCATTGAGAAAAAAGAAATTGGAAAATTGAAAACTCAGTCTGGTTGGTTCTTCGAGCAACCGAAACATTCGGATTTTCTTGATAGTGATTCGGACTCGGATCCGGATGTGAATTGTATTGGACTCATAGTTTTCAATCGACCCAAATATATGTTTTCAGAAAAAAAAATGTCAGTCTAATATTGAAGAGTGTTACTTTATGGTCCAACTTCACGCTTTAATGGTAAGCCTTAAACTGGTACATATTAAATGCTTCATCCTATTTTTTTTAAATGTTAAAAAATAAATAAAAATCTAATTATGGAATCCTGTAAAAATTGAAATATCAAATCCATTAATCTACCAATCTACTAACACCTCCTTTTCTGGGATCTTAAAATTTCTTTTAAAATTATGTTTTTTTTTAAATGTCTGTTAAATTATGAGAACTTTCAACGGTTAAAGGCTTAAAGTTGAAGCATTGATTAATCTTTGGATCGCCTTCATTCACCTTTAACTACGCATTTAATAATAGAAAAGTTGTAGTCGCTGAGGCGGGTAAAGATTCATCGATACACTCTTTAGCTTCTCGACTTTGGCAATGGGAACAATCGTTAGATTGATGCAAGTCACAGACAATAGCCATAGGTTGTTTCATTAATATCTATGCAAGTGTTGTGAGTATGGGAATGAAGCATTTCAGGACTGAAGCTTGCAAGCAAATGCTTTTGTATCCGGGAAGTTTGAATCAGGAGAAATGTCAAAAGAGTAAGCTGAAGATAGATGATTCTGAGGCTACCAAGTGTTTTATGTGTCCTATGTTTGTGCGAAGTGGGCAATGTAGCAAAGGATATAGCAATTTCAATACTTCTAGATGTAGTTGTGGGAATCTGATGGATGAGCTGATTCAGTTTCAAGGAGAAGGAGGCCGAGTAAGTGTAGGAAATGGTTCTGAAGGTGGAGTATTTGTGAGGAGTGGTCATACTTCATTCATAATCACTGATGATTTGAAAATGGAAGTTAACTCTGTTGTGTCAACACTTAATGTTCTTAAAGATCTTGGCTGTGCAAATTGTGATAAGTTGGTTGAGATGATTCTCGATGTTAATCTTGAAGAGGTATTCTTCTTCTTCAGAATAAGTTATTCTTCTACTACTACTATACTTTAAACTTCATGTTTTTAAGCCTAAATGTTTTAGGTAGCGACTTTGCTGGAGTGTCTGTTCACATCGGATGCTCCATTGACTGATACATTTCTAAAAAAGAAAAGCTCATATGATATGAAGAGGATTTGTAAAACGCTGAGTCCTTCTCTCAAAGAAGATAGAGAGGAATCAAAAGCTGATCAAACGATAACGCTGAATGCATATGTTAGGAAGAAGGAAGGGAACATTCTATATGTTAAATGTGGTGAAGATTTTTTAAATCTTTTTTTCACATTTCTTGCTATGCCTCTAGAATCTGTATGGGAAATTTCTGGCAGTGGAATCATCCTTGGATGCATTGGAAACTTGTGCAAAAGCTTCAAGGATATGAGTGTTGATTCCGGAAGAGAAGCTTCAGGTTTTAAATGTGTTCTTCCTTATTACTACAAGTGTCAGCAGCAGTTGCTAATTGATGTTGTCACTATTCATCAGCCAAAACATAATTACCGTTTTGTATCCTTCTCTGTGGATCATTTTAGAGAGTACTGTTTGTCTGAAAACTCCGGTAAGCAACTTGTGTATGATTGGGATAAACTCGTGCCAGTGACTTGGATAGATCCGAAAACCGAAGGCAATGACACCGCTGAATCAAGTAGATTTGTGAAGAGAGGGACAAAGTTCATGGTGACAGATGATCTAATCATTACTCCTTCGAACTCAACCTCAACCGTTGGATTCTTAAAGGAGAAACAGACCAGACTAGATGAGGTGGAAGTTGGAGTGATCAATATGACAAAAGAAGAGGTAAAAAAGCTTGTCAAAGATTGTTTCTTTGATTTCATCAACCTACATATTACCAGATTATTGGGAGCTTCAATGGTGAGATCATCTGCCTTAAGCACTGGTCTTCTAGCTATACAATCAACTTCAACAAGCGTTCCTCAAACCCGGTTTTTTAAGAAGCTTAAGATTGAGACTGAGACTTGAGAAGCAATGTTCAAACCGAAAGTTCAACTCTGTTATATCTGATCGCTAGAGAACCCCTTGATTAGCATTTACTACTATATTATTTTTTGGACACTTTTGTCTCTAATCTTCTCATTTTAGCTACTTGTCATAATGTTTTAACCTTTTGGGAGTATAGTTTATGGCTCTTGAGTATTGATGAACAGCTGTTACTCCTCTTAAATGTGGAGCCACAGGGATTGAATATATTACATGCTCTAGTCTCTTCGATTGCTTGTGGCTTTCACATTGTTTTTTCTATTATTTTTCTTACCTGTAATGGCTGAAGGTCATTTTGGCTGAAGCTGATAGAGATTTTGTCGATGTCCTCTTCAGCCTTCTGACACTGCCAATGGGAACCATTGTCAGAATTCTTGAGAATCATCGAAAATCTGAGCCAGTAACTATGGGCTGTTTTAACAACCTATATACAAGTGTTGTGGACATGGGAAGTGTTGATTTTGAGACTGAAGCTTGTAAACAGATGCTCCTTTATCCAAATGCATGCAGTTGCTTGGTATCACCACTCTCGAACCACCGGTTTATATTTTCCTCTACCAATAAACCACAATATGCTTTGACGAGAGACTCTAACCAGCTTCCTTATTATCGCCATGTCAAACTTGTTCCTCTGACTTTGCTGGATCCAAAATCCCATGCCAATGATCAGTCAAGACATGGTGGTAGATTCTGGAAGAAAGAGACAAGGTTTACAGTATCAGATGATGTGATCATTACACCTATGAACTCCTGCTCAACAAAGTAATTAGCATCAGCAAAGCAGAGGCATGTAAGCTTTTTCTATCCTATGCACTTGTTATAACTTGATGAAAACTGTGTTGTTTTAATCAGGCTTTGAATCTGTTGGTGACATCCTCTGCTTTGAACAAGGATTTATGTCATTTGATTGCAAAGGAGGCAAAGAAGAGACCAGTTTGTGAAACCCAACTTGGAAGAAAGTTAAGTTGTTACTGCTCTAGATTGTTGATCATCTGATATGTTTCGTTAGGAGTCACTTTCCAAGCTTTTCTTGTAAGACTGATCAAGTTTAATTATGGTGGATTTGATGACATGTAGTAACCATTACCTTGTTATCAAAACAATTGCATTCGTAAGATCCAGTTGGTATAGTTTGGAATGGCTCAAGTAAATGCTTCAAGCTGTAAGCCTCTATGATGTCCAGAGGGTTATATCTTTTTCTTTAATATTATATCAAATAGAAAAAATTAATCAGAATATCAAACAAATAAGAAATAAGGAATATACCCCCAAAAAAACAAGGCAGCTTTGATTCTGATTTTTATTTGTCTTTTTTTGTTAATCTGTATTGTTGCTTAGGGTTCCGTTGGTGTAATTTGTTATCCTTCCCTTTCAATTTCTTAGCGATAATGCTTCAAATTCGGCTTCGGAGGGATTCGCCGACGGAAACTGGAAGTGGAGCGAGGCCTTCTCCGACGGAGAAAGTGACTGTAGCCTGTCCCGATCATCTCGTCCTCGCCGATCTTCCTGTCGCAAAAGGGATCGGTTCCGTAACTCCCACCACTGTAATCAATCCTGTCGGTCGTCGTTCTCGCCGCCAGTTAGGCGAGAGAGTTCACTTCTGCGTCCGTTGCGATTTCCCGATTGCAATCTATGGTCGTCTGGTAAATAAAGTTTCTCGTCCCGATTTTCTTTTTCTTTTTAGGGTTTCCTCAATGTGATTGTTATTGTTTTGCAGATTCCTTGTGATCATGCCTTTTGTCTCGAATGTGCTCGTAGTGATTCCATCTGCTATCTGTAAGCATCTTTAACCCTATTGAGCTTCAATTTTGTTTACTCGTCTCTTTTCACAATGTTGTTTAAACCCTATGATCTAAGTATGCTTGTGTTTCGAATTGGGGATTTTAGAGACATACAAATATTTCATTAGAAGCTTTGGTTAGATACTTTAGATTGTTTGGTAATCCACAGAGATATGTTTAGAGATTTACTAGAGCCAGATTATCAAACTGCAATCTTATTATCTCCTCTGTGTGTGTCTGTGTTTTGACAGATGTGATGAACGGATTCAAAAGATTCAGACTATCAAGATGATGGAAGGAATCTTCATCTGTGCAGCTCCTCATTGTCTCAGGTCTTTCCTGAAGAAACTCGACTTTGAAGCCCATGTCCATGAGCTCCACGGAAGCCTTTTACAAGCCGATGCTGAGAAAGAAGATGGTAACGAGTCTGACGTCCAGAGCACAAAGCAGCAATCTTCTGCTTCAGAATCCACGTTGCGAGGTCCCTTAAGATCCCAGCAGCAACCATCATGTGACCAACCGTTACTAAACAGGTCTGCATCATTGGCAAATTCACAATCTGGATTTGCTCAAGTCCAGAATTACCCTGCAGAGACTGATAACTCTCACCCTCCGGGATTCGAAACCGCTAGTCCTAAACCGGGAATCCGGTTCCCAGACTACCGGCCTATGAATCTCATGCAACCGCCCAGCTTGCCCATTCCAATGAATCAAAACCCGGGTTTACCACAGCAGTTTGGTTTTCCGTCTTATCCAACAACTGATGGATCATCTCAACAATTCTTTAACGGTGCTCCCTATGAGATGACAAGAACAGAAAGTGGCGGATCAGAACAAGGTTCATTGCTTAGGTATCCACCTGCACCAATGATGAATCCGAATTTCCAAGGATCTTATCCTCCTCAGTCATGGAATCCAGGAATGGCACCGCCTCACGCTACCCAGCAGGTTAATCGGGGTAGAGACAATCAAAGTTTTGGGTGGCAACAAGAGAACCGTGATGGCTTTGGGCAAGACTAAGAGTAGACTAGATTCAACTTGTTATGTAATGAATGTTAAACTAGTGACTAGTGGCTTGAAAGTTTCAAGTATTTTTGTTTCTAAAACGCATTGGTTTTTCACTTGTAATTCGATTAAACAATTTGAACCAAGTCAAAACTGTGCCGATAATCAATATGGTAAGTGATAACCAAACTGATTAGAGCCGAACCAACGATTTAAACATTGTTTCCACCCCACAAAAACTATTATTGTCAATCTATAAACTAGTTGACTATTGCTGCCCAGAAAAAAAAACTAGTTGATTATATATAGAAAACATGTGAATCATAATGATACATAGAGAAATTTGTTTCAAATGAATTCTCCAATTATGAACCATAATGATACATAGCAATATTTGCAAGACACCATTATTTCACATTATGAGATTGGAAGAAAACTGAGATCTAGAGAAACCTTTTCCTTTATTAATTATTGCGATACCCATATAAATTTCAAAATGTGTAAAAAGCTGATCCTTGTCGTAAATTTTCATGATTAATCACCAACAATGATGACTGGCCAAAGATAATATATTATATAACGTTAATAATGTATGTAAGTATCAAAATATAGCTAATTGTAATTGCTTTGATCACAACGTTTTTTTTTTTGGGTCTGCTTCTTTGATCTCAATGTAGGTTTATGTTTCTTTTATATATCCTAAAAATAATTTAAAGTTCCATTTAAAAAAAAATCGTGATATTAGAGTGTATACATTTTTTTAAATAGTAAAATACAGCTTTTGGAAAGACTAAAAAGAGCTTAATTTGATTGGTAAAATAAGAAATATAAACAGAAGCCGACATTAATTGGCTTTGATTGCGTTGAGGTTAATGGATGATGGAAATAATTACGTCACGCGACGTAAAATAAGAAGTTCACGATATACCTTTGATGGCCAAAAAGGAATGAAATACGTGGATGATAATTGGAACTCTTCTCATCACACACACACGTATGATAATATAAATATACACACGCTTCAACAAATATTTATGAAAGTTTATTACGCAGAATATAAAGTTTATTTTTTCTCAATGTCTAATTTAGGAAACTTCATGAATGTTTTACAATTATATATTCTTTTTGTGCGTTTAAACGCATGGCTGTGTCTATAATGTTTAATTAGTTACTTTACTCACTTCACACAAAAGAAAACACACTTGTATTTATGAAATTTTCCGTTAATTCATTTTGCTATATTGTTGTGCTACGAGAAAATAGCATTTCTTTTAAAAAATCTGTGAATATAGAAAAAATACTCGATGTAAAAAAAAATGTACTTATAAGAAAAAGAAAAGAAGATAGAGTGTAGACAACAACTCAGATTGATGACGTGAATTGCTTTTTCTGCTTTAATCAGACTCTGGGGTGAGGACAAAGCCTGAAAATCTACTTTAGGCGCATCACTGGAATGTAAGACAAGATTGTAAAAGGTCAAAAGGATACTTATTCCTTTGAGCTAAAACTAAGATAAGATGTAAATGATAGTTGCTTCTTGCTACAGAGAACATATTAGCTATAGCTGATGTAAAACAGCTCTTTGCAATTAGTTGTTGCAAAACGAACAGTATCTTCGCGACAACCGCATGCAAAATATACATTCCACATTGATGTGTGTGTTACCCGAAAAAAACGAGAATTCCGCAGTAACACGTGTTGCTTGATATTTACTGCATTTATATTCACTGATAACCAATAAATACACTTGTACCTATATTGTTGCCTGAATTTTGCACGAATTTTAGTCTTTAGATGTTTCTCCTTAAAAACGGTGGGTTTGTGGACTGATCCTCCGATTAATCGTTAAACAGAGGTGGAGTGAGTCGATTTTAATTTATCCATATATTTAATAATTTAATCGGTAAAAAACAGTTAAAATCGATATAATTTGTAAAAATAAAAAAAAATTCATGAAAATCGTGAAGCTCTATCTAAAACACTATAACGAATAGAAAAAATATTTTAAGAAGAAAAAAAAGTTACGAAGATATATTTCAATAATTTTACTATTTTATATTTATATTAAACTTAAAAGAAAAACAAATCTTTCCAAAATTGAATTGGTCACGTTAAGACAAACTTATACATACATAACTAATTTCACTGTAGAATATTTCATATGATTTCAATATGTAAAATTATTATAAATTAAAAATATTTAAATATATATCTATATAATCTATTAACACGTCGGTTTTGATTAATTCACCTAGATTTTAGGCTCTTATTCAGTGTCTACCTACCTACCGCCTAGTGATATTTTGAAGATTGGTAGGAGGTAATACAGTTTTCATGGGTACAATTTTGTTCTAAATAAATTAAAAACTTAGACGAGAAAACTAATTATATAGCTTAGATATCAATGATGATCTGATAATTCGTATGAAAGTCTTCATTGTAGTTAATAAAAAAGGTTATTACAAAAAGATGTAGGCATTAAATGGAAAAAAATGACAAAATTTGTTGTTAATAAAAAACGATGGCGCAGGTTTTATCAGATTGGCAGAGAGAGATCGATCAAACATGAAAAATCACACCATTATTCTTATATTAAAATTTGTCAGAACCTTCTTTTTAAAATAAAAAATAAAAAACGAGAGCGCAGATTATATCTGACACCTGCAAAATCCATTTTTCCAAGCCCATTGTAAATTTGTAATTTCATTAAATATTTAAATAAGGTTTTAGAATTTTGTATAATAACTATATAGTTTTGTTTTCTTTCAATGTCCGGTTGGTAACAGACGAAAGTTTCAGACATAAACAACACACTTCCAATTTCTCTCTCTGTCTCTAAGCAACTAAACAGAGAGACAGTGATGATATGAGCAGAGAGAAAGGAGGATCACTCATCGTTCCATCTCATGTATCCTTCCGCCGACCAAGTTTCCGTCGCCGTAGAAGAACTAGCTCCGCCGGTTCAACCGCATCACTTATCGACATCATGTGATCTCCATCCAGATGAACGCTTCTCCGGTTTCTGCCCTTCCTGTCTCTGTGACCGCCTCTCCGTTTTAGATAACAACAGTGTTGGGCCGCCGCCGTCCTCTTCTTCCCGGAAAACTCCCACCATCTCCACCGCGGCGTTGAAAGCCCTCTTCAAGCCCTCCACTAGCGGTAACACCAACAACAACAGCGTCACTAGTGGGAACGGCCGGGTCAGACCCGGTTTCTTCCCGGAACTCCGGCGTACGAAGTCGTTTTCAGCGAAAAACAATGAGGGATTATCCGGTGGGTTTGAACCACAGCGTCGGTCTTGTGACGTCAGGCTTCGTGAGGAGCAGCATAGAAACCTTCCCACCAATGAAGCTCCCACCGTCGTCATCGAGGACGAGGCGAGAAAGTCTAGCGTGAGCGAGATAGTTTTCGAGATGAATGAAGAGGCTGACATTGAGGAGGAAGAAGCTGAAACTGAGATCGTTAATGATTTCAGTGAAATTACAGAGGAAAAAAACGGCGAAATTGTCGGGGAAGCAGAGGAATTGAAGCCGATGAAAGATTATATGGACATCTACTCACAGATTAAGAAACCGTCCGTGAAAGATTTCGCCGGGAGTTTCTTTTCGGCGGCTTCTGTTTTCAGCAAAAAGCTTCAGAAGTGGAGGCAGAAGCAAAAGATTAAGAAGCTGAAAAACGGTGACACCGGTGGAGAACGTCAACAGTTACCGGTGGAGAAGCTTATTCGGGATACACAGTCCGAACTCGGGTTTGGTCGCAAATCCGGCGACACGGACCCGAGATTCTCGCTTGACGCCGGGAGATTTTCCGTCGATATCGGAAGGATTTCTCTGGACGATTCTCGGTACTCGTTAGACGAGCCAAGAGCGTCGTGGGATGGACACTTAAGCAGCAGGACGGCGGCTAGGGTTCCTCCGCCGCCATCGATGCTATCAGTAGTAGAAAACGCGCCGTTGAATCGGTCAGGCATGCGGATTCCAGTGTACGATTTGTCGCCTCCAATTAACGGTGAATCCGATCCGATTATCATAATCCCAGGCGGATCCAGTCAAACTCGAGACTATTACACTGAAGCTCCGTCGCGGAGACGGAAGAGCCTTGATAGATCTAATTCAATTAGAAAAATCGTGACGGAGCCTGACGAGGTCAAATCGGCGTCAAATTCCAAGGTTTCTCCGGCGACAACGATAGACCCAATTTCCGTGGAAACAGCGGAGATCAAAGGGAATCAAAACGGTGATAAGAAATCGAGACGGTGGGGAAAATGGAGCATTTTAGGGTTTATATACAGGAAAGGTGTTAGCAAAGAAGAAGAAGAAGAAGATAGGTATAGTAGATCGAACAGCATCGGAATGGTCGAGAGGTCTTTATCGGAATCTTGGCCGGAGATGAGGAATGAAGGAGGAGGAGGAGGAGGAGGACCCAAGATGAGGAGAAGTAACAGCAATGTGAGCTGGCGAAGCTCCGGCGGAGGATCGAGGAATAAGAGTTGGAGGCAATCGTCTAAGGATGGAGAGAATGGACTGTTGAGGTTTTACTTGACTCCGATGAGGAGTAGCTGGAGAACAGGTGGTGGTGGTGGTGGCGGAGGCGGTGGTGGTGGGTGGGAGAAGACGGCGGCTAGAGCAAATAGCCACGGCCACTCTATAGCGAGGAAGGTTATGAGGCTGTATTGACCAAATTGTCCCTCTTCGTTTTAATTAGGGAAATACCATAAAAAAAGCTTCCAACTATCAACATTTTTCCAAGCAAAACTTCCAACCTTTTATGTTTCCATATTCAAATTTTCAGTTAAATAATTTTACTGGAATAAACCTTCAAATCAACCAAATTGAATCCGATGGAAAGTTGACTAAAAGTTAATGAAAATTCCATTTAACATTGTTAATTATTTTCTAACTCTGTTTATCTTTTTTATAATCTTTTGTTTACCAATTTTTTATTTACATAGAAGAAAATAGATTTTACCCTTACAAAAAATAGAATTTTATCCTTTTAAAAAAAAGGATCCCCTTTCTCTCCATTAAGGTTTTTAATCTGGGTTTAAAAAAGAGATAGAGGAGGTTCAATTCGAGTTGGGTTCTCTAATGCAACAATGGTGAGCGACAAGGCCGAGCAAAGACTCCTCATAGCATCAGGTAGGGCCGGTCCAATATTATCGAAAGTCTTAAGCAATTACATTTTTTCCGATATAATATTAACATTTTTTATATCCAAACGAAAAAAATACAGAAATTACATTTTTAAAATATGTTTTAATAGGTAGGCGTTACAGAAATAATTTTGTATATAAACATCTATATACATATAATATAAATAATATATTTGTAAATAGAGTTTGGTCTGCTAGTGTGAGTCATAATCATATTTAACTCACATATCATGGGTTTGAATAAGTTTTATGCTGTTTATTTTAAACTATAAATTTTAGGTCTAAACTTTACTAAAAAAGAAAAGCTCTAAACTTTTGTTTATGTGACTTATGCCACAGGCCGGGCCTAGCATCAGGAGCTTGATCGTAAAAGAACTCAAGCTGACCTATAAACGTGAAAACCTCGGCCCAACCAACGAAAAAATACTGCGGGACTTGCCAGAAAATAGTTATGGGAACGGTCTCTTGACCGTAATGTGTGTTCGAACATAACTTAACCTTACGACCTCAAGGATTCCCACTGAGACTGCAAAGATAGAGATTACAAGTCCAATTCCCGTCCGTTGAAGCTGCGTGAATCCGCGTTCGTGACCTGTGAATTTCCGGGCCATTGGAACGATTAACTGGTCATAGACAGGTGTCCAGAAGAGGAAACTAAGAGTGTCAAATAAGGAGAGTGATGCGGATGGATTGTGAAGTGAGGTCCCATGTGTTGGTCCATTGTGTTGCCTTATAGTACAAACATTGTGCTCATTTGACTATAAACTGAGGCGAAAACGATCCCTGTGGCCTAAATCCGTAAGAGACGGATCAGTGCTTTGAGCTCTTCTACTTGTGTCACTGTGCATAGCTTCCATGACGGCCTAACTGCTTCTTTGTTGTCACTCTCTGTCTCCACTGCTGCTTTGTCGAAGAACCTGTAATGGTTTAAATTGGTCAAAAGTTAAACCGACAACACAAATAGTTGGACACTAATCCTATTTTAGAGTTAGTGGCTCTTACGTTAGTATTTTGGTGTGTTGGAGTTTGCGGCTTCCTTGGATATTGCTTTCGTCGTCTTGGTTCTCGTAGAGAAGAGATTCATCTTCAGGGACTTTCACTTTCGATTTTATGAAAGAAGCAACGATGACTTGAAGCATTCTTGTGAGTGGGCTTCCTCCTGGTTTCTGCACCCTATAGAATTTACTTCCGGCGAAGAAAACACGACGGCGATGGCCATTGCGACGGTGGGAATGCCTAGACCCCAACCCCAACCAACATTCATCTGAATCCAATCATTGCACCAAGGTTGATCACAAAGTAGAACCAGTTAAAGAAAGAGCTCTTTGAGTCTTTCTCTTCTTCGTCTGTTGACTCTTTCTCTTCTTCGTGTGTGTCATGAAACTGATCAGCACCAAAGGAAGAGACACAAGGCTTGATTCCTCCTGTCCGAGTGCGATCAAGTAGAGTGCTACGAATGTAACCGCTGTTTGAGCCGCGGTTGCGTGAAAATTGTCTCCGTTACAGGTTGGTGTTAGAGCAGGAACCGAATCTGATAGCGTGAATAGCGCATTCCCTAGATTACACAAAAACAGAGCAATCAAGATTCTGTGATTAATTAACAAAAATGGATTATGATTATTTTTGTCATGTTTTAGATTTACGCCAATGAAGATGACGACGAAGGACGCAATAGTTATAATTAATAAAGTAGTGGTGTAACATGTTCCAGACCATGTTAGTGACACTGGTGGAAGCAGCAACATTTTCCATATTCATTTAAAAATTATAGTTGTCTGAAAACTATTAGCTGTGATTTAAAGAGACCACAGGTGGCTAACTTGCTATATAGATGCATTTAGTCGTTTACTTGATGGTATATAACAAAGGCTGTGAGCCTGTAATGTTCGCTGAAAGAATTAAGACGTTACGACCAAAATAAATCTAATATCAGGGATCTTTGAGAAATGTTTCACTTTTTCGATGTGATATTATCCGACGGATGACACTGTACTATCATGAACTTATGACCAAGTCCCTAAGTTTTTTTTTTTTTACTTGTTCAACTAGATAACTATAATAGTTTTGTTTATTTGTTTGAACTTTTGGGCCTTACGTATTATTAAATGGTTCATATTTTGGCCCATACAGACAAAACGGATTTAGCACCCATAATTTATTCCACTGATTTTTGGATTTTCAGTGAAGATCATCAATTTAGATTACTGCTCCTAATGAAAATCATATATTAAAAAACAAGAGATAGTACAAAATTTACCCACCAAGTTTTGTTCCCAAAAGACAAAAACCCATCGCATTCAAATATAGGTCGACTACTTTTAATTCTGACCAAACAAATTAGTTCAGTTATTTCCTCCCAACAAATATAATCATTTTCTGTTAGATGTTACCACCAATCAGATTTCTTGAAAGGTAAATTCTTAAGCCATTTTTCATAATGTTTCTAGGAAAACAAGAGTTTTAGATTTTAGTTTCTGTTACTAACCCAAGTTTCAAATATTCATAGTTACATTTGTTACACGTTATCAATAGATATCATGTGATCCAATATCTTATAATAATATTTTTTTATAAAATTACTATGAAGATTATCGCTTAAAAAACTTTTGTTGCTAGTTATAACATTTGTTTTAATAACTTGGAACATATAGAAATCAGAAACTGAAACATAAAAACAGGGCATTGGGAAGATTGAAAGAAAACATAAAAAGAATCCAACCTACGCTTAGGTTCTAACCCACAAAGAGAACATATACTTTCTCTCTAAGCTTTCGAGTTTTAGTTTCACCAAACTGACCAAGCACAAGAACCCAACATTTGCATATATATATATATATGTATAAGCCAATGATCATGAATCATTTTCAAATCACAAAAGAAAGAGAGAAAGTAGAGAAATCAATAAAACATCAAAAAGAGGAAAAGTATACTATACAATTAAAGATAAAAAAAAAGAAAAAGGCAAGAAGTTAAAATGGAATTTCCAATTCGGATTTTGATTCTTCTTGCATTGCTCACCTTTCCGGCATGCGTCCACGGTGCAATCCGCAAGTACACATTCAATGTAAGTCCGCATCAATGTTATCATCATATATGATCCATCTTGGGTTTAAAATTCTAAAACAAGTGGCCAAGTGGGTGTTTAGTGTGAATTTACTTTTAACATGTAGTTAAACCTAATTATCTAAAATTACAGGTGGTAACGAAGCAAGTAACTCGTCTTTGTTCAACGAAACAGATCGTTACCGTTAACGGTAAATTTCCGGGACCCACAATCTACGCTACTGAAGACGACACCATTGTTGTTAACGTCGTTAACAACGTCAAGTATAACGTCTCTATACATTGGTGAGAACTACAAATTGGCCCCTGATATTTTGTAATGTATTCTTCCTAAGTCTCTAAACTCTCCAAATGGACCTAAACGTCATTTTATAAATTAGGGATGAACACAGATCGAATATCCGAAAAATTTTATAGTATCCGAATCTAGATTAAAATATCCATATTCGGATCTGAACACTATAAATATTCTTTTTCATATCAGATTGGAGTGGATTTTGAATTAGATTTTGGATTCCTGTTATTTTCTCCACCCTTATTGTAAACTATGAATTGATTTCGTTTGTTTGTAGGCATGGGATAAGACAGCTAAGAACCGGTTGGGCCGACGGACCCGCATATATAACCCAATGTCCAATTACACCGGGTCATAGCTACGTCTATAATTTCACAGTCACGGGGTAACGTGGTACGCTCTGGTGGTACACGCATGTTCTCTGGCTCCGAGATAGGGTTCATGGTGCCATAGTGACTATGCCTAAACCACACAGAGAATAAGTTTAGGTAAAAACACAACAGAAGATTAAGATTTTCGAAAACATTGAAAATTTAGTTTGGTAAATAATTTTGGTCATATCGGTTTAAATTCTAGGTGAGTGGTGGAAATCCGATACTGAAACAGTTGTTAATGAAGCATTAAAATCCGGTTTAGCACCTAATGTCTCAGATGCTCACGTCATTAATGGTCATCCCGGTCCCGTCCCGAATTGCCCATCGCAAGGTAATTAATCCAAGTTTCCATATTCAATTAAATTTATCGTTCCTTTTTAATGTCAGTTTTGAGAACATGAATAATTTAGTGTGCTATTTAAACTCGATTTATAAGCAAATATATATTACAAAGTTGATTCAAAGTATTCAAATGAACACCATTGATTCATATTAGCAAAGCTAAATTCAATATAGTTTTACTTTCTTATGATCAAATTTATCAAAATTTAGCTTCAAAACGCCACCTCCGTTGCAAACTCGTTCGTGAATTCCCTTCGGAGTCTCAATTCAATCACATATCCGGCTAAAGTTCCGATCAACGTCGATCACGATCTGTTATTCACTGTTGGATTAGGGATCAACCATTGTCACAGCTGTAAAGCAGGAAAATTGACACGTGTCGTGGCCGCAATAAACAATATTACATTCAAGATGCCTAAAACGACTCTTCTTCAAGCGCATTACTTCAATCTAACCGGAATCTATACAACCGATTTCCCCGAAAAACCACGCCGAGTTTTCGATTTCACCGGAAAACCGCCTTCGAATTTAGCAACAATGAAAGCTACAAAGCTTTACAAACTTCCGTACAAATTCGACGGTGCAAGTTGTTTTGCAAGATACCGGAAATGTGGCGCCGGAAAATCATCCGATTCACCTCCATGGATTTAATTTCTTTGTGGTTGGTCTTGGATCTGGAAACTACAACTCCAAGAAAGATTCTAAGTAATTCAATCTTGTTGATCCGGTGGAGAGGAACACCGTGGGTGTACCTTCCGGTGGTTGGGCGGCGATCAGATTCCGAGCAGATAATCCAGGTATATTCATTTAAAAATTTAACTAAAATGGTGACACAAAATAAATATTAGTACAAACCATATGATACAAGCTTAATCTAACCAGACTTTTAATTATTATTACAGTGTTTTCCGCTAAAAATAATATACAAGTTAGAGCCACTCATATCTAGTATTTGTGTATATTTAATCTAATTGTTTCAGTTTATAATAAAAAGACTATTTGAAGTCATGTGTATAATGTTGATTGCAGGGGTTTAGGGTTTATGCACTGCCATTTAGAGATACACACAACATGGGGACTAAAAATGGCTTTCTTGGTGGAGAATGGGAAAGGCCCAAACCAATCAATTCTTCTTCCTCCAAGTGATCTTCCCAAATGTTGAAACCTTCAATATTATTTTTGAATCAATCAATTCTTTTCTTGAATTTTTTTATTTTGATATGAGTATGCTCAAGCAAGTTGTCAATAAAGTCGTTGTGTGATTGTGTTACGCTTTGATGAAAGGTTGACAACATACACCCTTTATTCAACTCACCAACTTTTTTTTTAGTAGAAAATTTGAGAAATTTGTATTGATCCACCATAGTTTATCCTAGATTTTGGACCAGTTGTTATTTAGTAAATGTATGTTGCAAATCCAAAAAGAAAATTTTGATCAAAATACAATACAATACTAAAATCTTGATTCGATATTAGCTAAAAACAGTTTCTTGGAAATAACGTCCTTTGGATGATAAACTTAATTGATTTAACTCGATCATCAAATGCATACCAAATTCAATTCGTACATGTTAATTAACAGTTTTATGGTAGGGAAATTTTGTTTTAAAATAAAACTTAAAATTGTCTTCTAAGTATTTTCAATAACTACATGCAGAATTTGATGATCCAAGTATATTAATTGCAACAAAAAAAAAAGCATAGATATTTTGGATGACAAATTTTTTAATTAGGTTCCAAATTTCCGTAGAATCAATTTAAAGACAAGACCGAACTAAGTTATCCGTGAGTTGGTAAAGAAAAAAGAGTAACATTTAAAACTTATGCAAATTAATAATATTTCGAACTTAATAGTTTTTAGACGTGTCTACTCTTTATTTTCTTTTTTATTTTTTTGGTCAACAAGACGTGTCTACCCATGATATGATAAAATAAATAAAAACAAACAAACAAAAAGTTTTTTTAAAAAGTCGTTATCAAGGAAGAATTAACCGGTCGTTAATTTTGAGTGAGTAGGTGCAATGTCACATTTTCAATATAAAAAATGGGAAAGAGAAAAACAAAACTCCTAATAAAAACGATAGAAATGAAATAATAGTAATAAATTTGACAGAAAAGGGGTTTATTTACTAATTATAGAAAGCGAATCTTACCAAATATAGAATACAAGAAGAAGTCGCTCTCTGTCGAACAGAAACTGGTGTCTGCTACAAATCAGCAGATGACACTTACATTTTACGCTTCAAATTTGTGTGTTGTTTCATGCATGTGACACCTTAAATTTTTGTGCTCGGTTCCTTTGTTGTCCCGACCATACTTTTATTATTCCTAATATTAATTATAACTATTCTTTTGTGTATTTCATCCAATCAAATTGTCCAAGTTTCAGTTCTTTCATGGATCACTTAAATTTGGCTACCACGGGAGAATCTAGATTTTTATTTTATAATTTATAATCTTAATAGATTTATACGTTCACTATTTTCAGATTTTCCGACCTAGATTTTACTTATATTCATAAATAATAATATATGATAGTATGCATTTCAGCAACCAAAAAAAATTGTAAGTAAATGTCTGGTTTGTGTTTCTCTATTCAATTTATCTATCTATTAGGTGTTAGTATTATTTACATACTCAGTTTCCTTGATTCGATAAAAAGAGATTCGCTATGTGTATATATATATAACATGTTTTGTGTCGGCATGAATGTATAACTGCAATACATAGTAGTACTGGTTGAGTGATATATTTGTTTGCTTTTTGAATAATACTGAAAGGAAAAAGAAATGAGTTTGTGAAGATCTTACGACTGTTGGTTGTAATAATTGGTAGCAATGCTTTATACTTTTATCGATTTAAACTTATATAATTGGCTCGAAGTGGAGCTGTGGTACCGTCCACATGAGGTGGTGAGACATTAATATATAAACCTTTTACGATGTGAAAGCAACCAATACATCTATTATTCGTAATATCATTATGTATATATATAATAAACAATACTAATTTTTGAAATAGTATATAGAAGTATTCTTGGTTACTTGCCACCCCAAGCCTGATCCAATTAAGTTTTTTTTTTTTAAATCTTATTTTATAGTTTTGTTCACCACCTAACCCAACGGTTTTATATAATTAATCAAGAATTAATAATGTATTGTATTGGAATCATTGGATTATATAAGATTCAAACCCCTCGTTTGATTCGCATCTTTTTTGTTCGGTAGTTAAATCTTAAATTGACAATGATAAAACTAGGAATCCAATGACGTTATTTGGTCCAGTTAATAGTATACATGTGTTTAATTTTATTGCTCATTGTGACCTATTTCTCTCTGTTTTTTTGCTTTCGTTATGACGGTAGAAAAAAATCCCAGTGGAGAGAATGACACAGTCAAACTTCCAGAAGATGATAAAAAGAGCATAGATCTGTAAATATTATGAGCCACGATACATCGACACCCTCGATACTCAATTTGAGCACAAATCTAGATTAAATCTGGACACAAATATACATGAAATCTGGACACAAATATACGTGAAATCTGGACATTGGTAATTTTTGTATTTCCAACGTCATCTGTTTTTTTTTTTTTTTAATTTTAGATTTCATGGTGTATACCATACTTTATATTTTATTTTATTTTATATTTCCATAATTTTATTGTGAAAATAAACCCTTAATATGAAATTAGGTCTCTTATTTACAATAAAATTATGAAAGTTCTATTTTTTAGAACTTTTCCTACTTTATATTAACTTCAGACTTATGTTGTTTTATTTTTACAGCAACGGTTACAGATTATCAATTCCTTAAACTAAATATGTAGAGTTAATTCGGAAAAGAAAAATAAGAATGACAAGTTGTTATTAGCAAATGACACAAAAAAACTGATACAAATTTAAACATGGAGTTTAACACATGATTTATTGATTATATTTTTAAAAATATTTATACCATATATTATATATTGACACAACAATGATGAACGCACTAGTCTAAATAGAAGTTCATTTGCAAATTATATATTTACGTATAAAAATAATTTGAATCAAGTGTCCTACAATATTTAAAATTAAAAACTTGTACTTATCAATTTTGTTTGCTTGGACATAAACACTTATTACCATTTAATTTTTTTTTTATCATATGTATCTCAAAGATAAAGTACAAATGCTTATTTTATATATGGTTAGAAAATTCCAGCTTGTCTTTGTATATTTGTTTAGCTGATGGTTGTGGTATTACATGAGTATGTACTTATTTTAAATATTGAATGGGCTATTCCGTGTTGACAAAAAATGGGCTCTTTACTTAAGTATTTTTTTTAGATTAAACAACGAATTAAGAACCGGCCAAACAATTAAACAGTCATTTTCTGGTCTTTTTCATTCGATTGGTTACACCTGCTTTGTCATAAAATAAAATTTATGTAAACACTTTCTTTCGCATATCGACACGTGCATCTGGTTAGTCTAATCCCATATCAATTTTATATGATAAACCACATTGGCATAAAACAAATATGCTAATTATCAAACAGAAAAGCCATACTAAACGTATTTATCTGGCGTAACGTATTGGCCGACTTAGATTGCAACAAAATAATATACATTAATGATTAGACATAGGAAAAACAAAGAATATCTCCGGTTAATCAAATATCTAACTTTTCCTTCATTTTTTTAACTTTTTTTCTACACCTTTTATTTATTTATTTTGTTAATGTTCTACACCTTTTCTTGTTGAATGGATTATTCCTATTGATCATCACGTGAAGTATATAAAAAATAATTAAAAGCAAAATCCACTTTCTCGAGAAAATCCTGAAAAAGTCGTTTATTTTTTTCTTAGCACTCGATACTCCAAACAGTCAATCAAAAAGCTATTTGCTTCTCTTCTTCACTCCCCTCTCCTCTCTTTTTTTTTTTTTTTGTTTTTTCTTCTAAATTTCAAAGAAACACAAAAGCTTTAAGTTATGTCGTCTACGAACAGAGGAGTCAATATTTTTTCATCGGAGAACACAAACTGGATTTACCAAGAAGTCAGAGAAGCCACGTGGACGGTGGAGGAGAACAAACGGTTCGAGAAAGCTCTCGCCTTTGACGACGACAAAGACGATCCAGAGACCTGGCTCAAGATCGCTGCTTCGATTCCCGGAAAAACCGTAGCTGACGTCGTTAAACGATACAAGGAGCTAGAGGATGACGTCAGCGACATCGAGGCCGGACTTATCCCCATTCCGGGCTACGGCGGTGACGCCTCCTACGGAATCAACGAAGGCTATCCCTTTGGGCTAGAAAACTCCGGTTACGGTTATGGTTACGGTTCCGATTACGTCGTCGGAGGAAAGAGGAGCTCGCCGGCGATGGCTGATTGTTTTAGGCCTCCGATGCCGGAAAAGGAGAGGAAGAAAGGAGTTCCGTGGACTGAGGAAGAACACCGGTAACAACCAATTTTCCACTATTTTAATATTTATTTCTTATAAAATTGTACTCGAAATTCTTCGTATTGTGTGAAGTTAAATAAGTAAATACGACTATTGACTATTTTTATTTATTTTTCAAAAATAAAAAACAAATAATTTTATTCTTTGTTTTAAAACGCAGGTGTTTAGGCTAGTAGTCAGTCGTTTAAACGCTGGAGGTTACAGTAGCGTTTTTGTCTAATTTACTTGCATTAGTCGATCAACAAATTAGATTTGATTAATCTTTGATTTGCCAAATTTTTCTCTAATTTTTTTCCAAATTTTTCCTGTCTAATTATTTTTGTAACTAAAAAAATTAATTATATATATATAATACACAATAACTTCAATATATATATACAACATAATATAATTAATTTTAGTATTAAATTAAATTAAATAATACATAAAAGTAAAATATATATATATATATATATATATTGAACATAATATATTTAATTTTTGAACAACAAATTAAATAAACTAATTAAAAAAATTATTTCACGATTAATTTTTGATTAATTTCTGATTTATTGGTTAAGTGTTAGGTCTATCCTCACCGTCTAATTCACGTCTAACATATTCCCAAACATTGGTTTTACTGAAAATTCTACTGTTCTAATTCTTTGTTTTATACGAAGTTAATTATATATTGCGTTTCTTATTTTAAATTAATTATTTACTATCTTGGTTTGGCAGACGATTTTTAATGGGTTTGAAGAAATATGGAAAAGGAGATTGGAGAAACATAGCAAAAAACTTTGTGACGACTCGAACACCGACGCAAGTCGCTTCGCACGCTCAAAAATATTTCATTCGACAGCTCACAGATTGTAAAGACAAAAGACGATCAAGCATTCATGATATCACCACCGTTAACATCCCTGACGCAGCCGCATCCGCAACCATCACAACCGCCACAACCGCTGTAACAACACTCTCTTCTACTCCAACTAATTCTTTTGACGTTTTCCTCCAACCAACTCCTCGTCACAGTTTCTCGTTTGCGTCTGCGTCTGCGTCTAGTTATTATAACGCGTTTCCGCAGTGGAGTTAGATCATATCGAAATTCTAGAGTTGTCTCATAAATTGTTAAATATTTCCTAGGTATATATTACCGACAAAAATGCAGGATTGTTGTAAATATTTCTGTAAGAAAAAGTTTGTGTGATTGACATATTAGGTTTGGTTGGCTGTAATTTTCAGTTTCACAAGTTTATATCACCAATATGTGACTTACATACGCACAATTTGTTTATAGGCATAGGTAGAAATGATAATCTTTACTAGTCATATATTATAAGGTTATTAAAGTTGAATTTAATGTCAATGCTTGATGTAAGTTGCTTTTCTTCCCGACAACTTAGGATTAGTTCGAATCAGCATCTAATTCAGTTTTTTATTGTTCAGATTTTTATTCCAAGTATCGGACTATTTTCTTCCTTTTCCTTGTTTTTATAATATACTGTTTTGCTTGATATGACCTCGCTCATCGTTCAATATAAGAATGATATTCCATTTTCGTGGTTCCATTTCCCTCCAAGTATTGTCAGATAACTTTGTTTGGAGTTCTTCTTTTTCATTATATAATTATAAATTCGATATATCCATAAAATGTCGAGAGAAAACTCGACACCCATGAAACAGGGCTCAAATGTCTTTGAGCTTTTAACTTTTTTGGAAAAACAAACTAAAATTTATAACATACAAGACTGGAAATAAGCTAACGAAAAGGAGATTAGGAAAAAAAAAAACAAAAAACAGAAATTACCGAAGTAAACTAGGTTGGCTTATGTAAGCCCAAAGAGAAGAAATACTTAATGTCCATTCAACTGTGGCCCAATTATAAGAGCCCTTGAAACCCTTAAAAGTTAACTTTATTTGATAGTAGTATTTGAAGACGGTGATTTGACGATAGACAGATTTATCTATTTTCAAATAAATGTTCAACCACATCACGTTGGAATCTTCTAAAATTTCGAACTCATAATTTGGAAAACTTATATGCTCCAATGATAGGATCATATTTATCATCAAATGGGCGATAAAAATCACAACAATCTCTTAAACATATAAATCCACAATCTACCAAAAAGTGTAATATGAAGATTTATAACCCTTGATCTAAAAAGAAAACATTAATATTTTAAACATTGGATCGTTTTAGTACAAAGTACAAACACACATAATTGGATCGTTTTAGTACAAAGTACAAACACACATGTGCGGATGTACATGTTAAGGTGTGGATGCAAGTGTCCCTATCAAAATTTTATAAACTGAGAGCTAATTGGAGGAGTTGGTTAGAATTAGTCTTTTAGGCCCTAATAGTTTAAGTTCAAACTAATCTTGCTCGCAGGTAAAAATGTTTTATATATGGATCCCCTGCAAACACATATTGTAGATCTAAATTTTAGAATTGTGGTGAATAAAATCAACCCTAGCATTTTTAAAAAGAATAAATATTCAACGAAAGCAATAACATCCTGATTTTTAGCATCAGACGAGAAATCATATTGAGATCCAAAATCAAAAAATTAAATTCATAGGTTGTGAGGTTATAAATTCAGATATATAACTAGAAACGATTAATCATATGTTTTTCTATTCTCACCCGACAAGACAAGATTGGGTTCTGTCAAATATTTTCTCCTCTAAATATTTTTCTTTCGCAATCATTGTTTTATAATGTTGATTACTTATATTGGCAAAGGAATGACTACGAAGCGAATGATAGAGTTTAAGAATGCTTTCTTAGATTATGCGGTATATCTGGAAGGCGAGAAATTGGAAGATCTTTGAGAATTTTAATGAGCATCTGCATGATACACTCGATATCGCCATAAAAAGGGAGCATGGAGAAGAACTAATTCGAAGGAGGATCCGCCTGAAGGTTTGATTGGTGGTGTAACGGAGGAGAGACTACCCCAAAACATCTTTCTATGTTGCACGGATGGTTCGTGGCATGACTCAAATAGTAGGAGCGGACAAAATTAGGTCGTTACCATTAGCGATGAGATTTTACATGTCGGTCTTAAAGGATCTCAATGTTGTCTTTCTACTTTTCATACAGAGTTAGAGGTTCTCGTCTGGGGTATGTAGAGCTTGATAGTCATTCATTCATTGGATGTTATTTTTGTCATGAATTGCTCAAATCTCATTAATACGAAAATAAATCCAGATGATTAATCATTTTCTGCATCAAAACCGAAGAATTTTTTGATGTTTAAGAACGTATTTAGTTTTTTTAAGACTATATTTATTTTGCATATCATATATATGTAGATTAACTTGCGAAATGTACGACGTATTTCTATTTTTACCATATAAGTATATCAAATTATAGTTGGCTTTCTTTGGAAGAAAGTCTCTAAATCGAAAAGTTAATGAACAAAGTTTAAATACAAAAGAAAAATTCAGATCTATAACTTGTAGAATTTTCAAGATTTGAATAAAATACATTAAACAGAAAGATTTGGATAAAATAGTCATGGAAAACCACATGTTTTTCGTATTTTCAAATTGCATCCAATCGTAGAGAGGTATAATCAAGACTTTCCATCGCCGTACGTAAAACTAATAAATGGATATATAAAGTGGATTAAAGCAAGTACACTTCCTTTGTCTTTTCAACAAAAAATATCTTCAAGATCGGAAAAGGAATTCTAAAATTTTATAAAATTTCTCAAATAACTATTGTTTTTATAAATTAATGAGAGTAAGGAAACATAAGAAAGTTGTTCAAAAGAATTGTACTGAATTCCTACAAAATGCATACATCCATTTTTACAACGATCTGAGTAGATCGTTCTTGGTTTTGGTTCATATCTTCATTGGTCTTCTAGCAATTTTTTTTATTTTTACATAAAATTTTATTAACATGCTTTTGTATGTGTAGAGGAAAATATAATATTTATATATCAAAAGATTAAATGTATACATCAAAAAGTTAAGTGATGTGATTGGTGAAATGTATGTTATGTAAACTCCCGCACACAAAGTTTTACCTTAATACCCATAAATGATAAAAATTTCAAATGAGCAATCCAAGTTATATTAGACATGCGGATCCAACAAAAGAGATTGTAGCCGCCTTTGTTGTGTAAATTATGGTGTCACCGTGCACTAAGACCAATTGTATATATAATAGAGAATGCACTCGTATGTATATGCTTTGGTCCCTCTTACCTTGTTTTTATATTTTATCGTATAAATTTGGTATAATAATAAAAAAACAAAACCCCTCAAATCTTACATTTCATAATTGTTTAGGTCGAAGTTTAGAACATATTAAAAAAAAAAAACTCATTTACGGCTACTTGGCCGGGGCTAAATTTCAAGACCTAGCTTAACTACTTGTTCTCCAAATCTATATAAATTTGGATTGATCAACGAGTTGAGTGCTAAATTAGAAGCTTTTATTAAGATTTACAAAGTAGCTCAAAAAAACATGTATGGGTAAGTGTTGTAAATTCAAATTCCAACAGGTGTTGTCGGGATAGGAGAGAAGGGAGAGCAACAAAGAAACAAACAATCAAAGACCACATTTTTCCTTTATGAAACAAGACATGTTCTTTGCCAACTTGTGTTTTTTTAACTCAAGCTGGTTCTAAGGGTAGTTTCGTCATTACGTTAATTGATAGCAGTCTCCATCAAGCATCAGGTATGGCGTGGCTTCCGCATCGGATGATTCGTTTTTAGTTATAACCTCCCAAAATAATTTCTCTGACATTTAATTATTGCTACCTGAAGCCTGATTATGCTTTAAATAATTAGCATGTTGTGCGGTAGACGTAGATTAAACTCGAATCACTAACCCCTCAGACTATTATGTAGTTAACGATTGTATAATTTTAATATATATATAAACATACGTCAAGTAATTTATTTAGAAAAATGCACAGAATTTTTTAACTTCCCGAAATATACATGGACCAAAAAAGCTAGGAAAATTTTAAATAACTATGAGTTATTAATTTTATAGATAACTGATTTTATAAAAGGGAATTTGCAATCTAATAGCTTTTACTAGTTTTATTACATTCTTTGATATTTGAAATTTGGTTAGTTAAAACTGATAGAAAGTTACATTTTCTAAAAATTATATGATATCATGGTACAGTACAGCCTAAGTAAGTGTCTTACGCATCTAAGAACATGTCTTGTTAGACAAAACGATTCACCTTAGTCCTTAGACTTGATGACCTAAGAATAGCATATCTCATAATATACTCATGGATTATACTGAAGTTTTCAGATTGAAAAATAGACATGGACTTGAGCAGAATTTACAAGGTTGATATTTACGTTATTTTTTTTCTTGTGAAAAAGGGAATATGAATTTGAGTCTTTAGAATATAAACTAGTTACTAAAAATTGATACAATCGATACGAATGAATGCATACATACACATGTATATACAACAAAAGTTTGTCTTGTAGTAGATTATACATACACATGTACGTACTGGAAATTAGGCCGTCACATGCATGCATTTTGGGTCATATTAATGATTAGCATGACATTAAATAAATAAGCTGGTGTTAAATCGATACTGATTAACTTATGAAAAAGGTATAGGTTTTAAACATCTGATTAGCGGGATGTTTAAAAGTATTAATTCCTACCACTAAATTGTCCCCTTACTAGTTGTGATAATATCATGTCAAGATCCATTCCCTTATCAACTAATCATATCGTCCATTATTATAGATCCATTCCTACACTAAGATGTTTTTATCTAAAATCTTTCTCAAAATTAAAAATAAATAAATAAAGAGAATATCAAATTTTGATCTTTTTTTGTCACTGTAACTATTCACGATTGTCCTCGCCTAACTATGATTTCATCTCATGAAAAGTACTTAAATCCATGTTATTGGTATTTCTAATAGTTAAAACACTCACTTCAAAATGAAACCGAATCTATCTACCATTTGGTACTGTGGGAAATCTAAATCTTTTTAGTATAGATTAGAGAAAGTGATTTTAAATTGTCCCTACCATAATAAAATGGAGAAAATGGTCAAAGGTAGATTTTATAGATGCATTGAACATGCTTCTTATTAACAAAGTTGACTCTTTTTCCACCATTAACTTTTTCTTTCCTATAATAAATGTCTAATACAACATAGTAATATCGAGATACACATTTTTTGAAAAATAATGGCTAAGTATATAGTGTGTTCTATGTACACTGAACAATCCACTTCGAAACGAATTTTTTAAAATGTTTACAAAGAGCACATCATATATAAAATAAAATTACGTCGTTCACTTCAATTGGTGGGGTAACTTTATCTAAAGCTTTATAATACTAATACGACAGAAGATAAGATATTGCAAACTTCCTCCTTTATCCACCTTTTATTGTATTTTATTATTTTCCCAAGTTTCTTGACATGTTTTTATTCACAATCTGCTCTTACTATTTTTATTTTATTTTATTCCACTAGTCACTTAGACATGGCACATTTTCCTCATACTACAGTCATATTTCTTCTGCTTTTAAACACCTTTATTAACCAACCCCTTAATGCCACTGGTTGACATAAGAAACACATCTCAAGCTTTTTATATTTTAACTATTGTAGAAAATTCGTTTTTATTACAATAATAATAAAAAATCACGAGTTTCGTATAATATGCAATATTATGATATATTAATATATCTATTTAATATATATATATATATGATAATGATTGTGTACAACGTAGAGAGTATTAAAAATGTGTAAAGATACTTATTATAATCCATACAAAAATGATTATCGTTATTTAATTATACCATACAAAAATGATTATCGTTATTTAATTATAGTGTCAATAATCTTCCTCGCTGTTTTTGTTGTTCGTTATATTTACTCATCATTATTAATTACCAAGTGTTTATAACTAATTGTTGCTGTCAGAAACGAATCAGACTTGAGAATAAGCAATGATTAACAAGAAAAATAGTTTCTTAAAATCAATATTAGACAATTATAAATCGATATATTTATAACTACTTTATTTCCTTAAAATCAATATATAATTGTTACAACTATAGTAGTTGGAATTTGCGAAGCATATTAGTCAAAATTTATTGTAGTTGGGTAAGAAATAACTAATGATCATGTTTCATGTTATTAAAGTTAATAATGGACAATATGATAAGCTGATAACTGAGTCTTAAATGTTTTTATTCTTTGAAATGACCAACTAGAATCAATACGAAAGCCACATGGCGCATTTTATGTCACATATATACCTGTATCATTATATAATATATTAACTGCAGTTGCTCTATGTTATTTTACTGTTATTTTTATGTGATTATCGGCTGAGAAGACATTATTGCCTATCTAAATCGAACTTTTTTTGGATTGATGCGTAGAAGTTAATAGAAAGTATCAAATTCTTAATTTTATTCCACATTGATTTTAATATTTACTGGAATTGAAATAATTAAATTAATTGAAAATGAAACATGATAACAAAACTAACAAAACAATTAAATAATTGACATGACAAACAATACTGATATAAAAATAATCATCAAATGATAAAGATCAACTTTCTATTCAACTCAGATATCGTATTCAAATGACTATATCACAAGTCTTAGCCACGATATATATATATTTTAAGACTGCTATTAATTGGCATATGTAGATCGTATAACCAGTTCGAAATGCCCTCATATATGTAAAGAAAACACTTTACAAAAACGTTTAACAAAAAGAACACTTCAAAATAAACATCACGTTTTCTTTTATACTGTCACCGAATAAAAAAGATCTTATGTTCCCCGTACAACTAATCTTGGGATCTATAAAACAAGTGAAAAGGCAGACTTCTTTAGTTTCCTATGAGATTTATATTGTCAGAAGATTAGATTTTTTCTCGACAATTTTATCGTTTAATTATTTTCCGGTAAAGAAATAAAAACAGAAGAGTAGGTCTAAACGCTCCATCTGTTTCCCATGGAGGCTATCTGTCCTTTCTCCTCCTTCCGACCAAACACGTCCTCTTTATCTTTTTATCTTTTTTTTTTCTTTTTCATATATATAAAAGATTTAGATGTGATCTATATGTATAAAACACTCCCACTTTTCTAACAAATTATTCCTTTTTTGTCATAAATAAAATTCATATTATTTAACAGGGAAATCAAACATATTTAGGTAAAAGTTTCCAAATTTATCGTAAAAGTTATTGCCAATTTATATATTTTGATTGTCTTAAACATATGCATGTTAGCTAATCACTAATTATTTGAAATTTCGTTCTAGATACGAATATTTACCAAGGCTGTTGTTATGATGAGAACATTGGGAAGCATTCGGTTAAAGATTAATCGGGTAAATTTTTTGATCTTGTTAAATAGAGTATGTAAGTTAGTAACTTAGTACTCATATATTTTTGAATTTTACGTGGATATTATTTGTGCCTATGTTTACTTGTAACTATCCTCTTAAGTATTGACTCTTGTCAAATATATTATTACAAATGTGATTAGTATAAGACCACTTGAAACATGAGAACGACATCAAAATCAACGGTACATAACACATAAGTGTTTAATTTGGTTGTTACAACTGTTTTAGATGAAATTATTTGTACTATTATTTTCATATGCGTATTGAGTTTGCAAGGGGGTCTCTAACAACTATTTTAGATAAATAAAGTTTTTTTTTTTTTGCAATGCCATTTATAAATGAAACATGTGTTTCCTAGAAAAAATAATCAAGGATATTATATGACCATCCGGCTCAAAATCAATAAACAAGAACATATGATAAAATTACAACATCTAGTTACTTTTAATAGATATAGCATGGCAGTTATATTGATACAATTATTCTAACAAGTAATTAATATAGAATATAAAACAAATATAATATGATAATAGCTAAAGAACATAAAAGAAAAGAAAAGAATAGGACAAGAATAGTAAGTAACAACTCCAGTTCATGAATCCAAAGCATAGCTTCAACCACTATATAAACCCTCTTTCCCCCCTAACCGATACTGCAATTACCCATAACTCCCAAAATCCATTTATCCTCTACATATAAAAAATGCCTTCTAGTTCAGTAACAGAAATTTCGAAATGCATTGTGTATCCGGAGAAGAAGTCCACCGTCTCCGATCTCCGTCTCTCCGTCTCCGATCTCCCTATGCTCTCATGCCATTACATTCAGAAAGGCGTGCTCCTCACGCGCCCTCCTCCTTCATTCTCATTCGACCATCTTGTCTCCTCTCTCCGCCGTTCTTTATCGTCCACTCTTTCTCTCTTCCCTGCTTTAGCCGGTCGTTTCTCCACCAGTCCCGCCGGTCACATTTACATCGTCTGTAACGACGCCGGCGTTGATTTCGTCGCCGCTTCCGCCAAACACTTCACCGTCTCTGATGTTCTTTCCCCAGGTAAAGACGTTCCTCTTATCTTCCGTGAGTTTTTCGTATTCGAGCGTCTTGTCAGCTATAACGGCCATCATAAGCCTCTCGCCGCCGTTCAAGTGACGGAGCTAGACGACGGTGTCTTCGTCGGATGTACCGTTAATCATTCCGTTACAGACGGAACTTCCTTTTGGCACTTCTTTAACACCTTCGCTGACCTCACCAGCGGCGCTTGTAAGATCAAACACCTTCCAGATTTCTCTCGTCATACCGTCTTCGATTCTCCGGCTATTTTACGAGTCCCTCCCGGCGGTCCACGTGTTACTTTCGACGTCGATCAGCCTATACGAGAAAGAATTTTTCATTTCAGCAGAGAGGCAATTTCGAAACTCAAACAGAGGACTAACAACAGAGTTAACGGAAATGCGACAGCCGTTAACGACGGAAGGAAATATAACGGTAACGGAGAAATTAACGGAAAGATAACAACTGTTCTAGAGGGTTTTCTGAAATCGGATACGAATAAAAAGAATTACGATCGAACGGCTGAGATTTCATCATTCCAATCTCTCAGTGCTCAGCTATGGCGATCTGTTATGCGTGCAAGGAAACTCGATCCGAGCAAGACGACGACGTTTAGGATGGCGGTTAACTGCCGGCACCGGCTTGAGCCTAATATGGATCCTTACTACTTCGGAAACGCGATACAGAGCATACCAACGTTGGCGTCTGCAGGAGATCTGCTCAGCAAAGATCTACGGTGGTCCGCCGATCAATTACACAAGAACGTGGTGGCGCACGACAACGCGACGGTGTGCCGCGGAATCGTCGCCTGGGAAAGCGATCCGAGGCTGTTCCCTCTCGGAAATCCAGACGGCGCTTCGATCACGATGGGGAGCTCGCCGAGGTTCCCAATGTACGACAATGATTTTGGATGGGGAAAACCATTAGCGGTGAGGAGTGGCGGAGCGAACAAATTCGACGGGAAAATCTCGGCGTTTCCCGGTAGAGAAGGGAATGGAAGCGTAGATTTGGAAATAGTTCTGGCGCCGGAGACTATGGCAGGGATTGAGAACGATCCCGAGTTTATGCAATACGTATCAGAAGTCACTTACGATCTGTAAAAGTTCTGTCATGAAAAAAATAAATATCTAATTGATGGTATGGCACTTTAAACGGTTGAGATTTATCTACAAAGTTTAGATATTTCGATCTAAGAGTGGTGAAACGACGGCATTTTTATAAGTCAGTACTGGTCTTTGTTGTTTCCTTCACTGGTCACACGTTCTTAATGTGGCAATATTAATGTACAAAATCCCATCATTTCAATTCGATAATGGAACTTTTTCTAAAGTCATAAATCTCTATGTATTAAGTTTAGAAACTTTATTTACTTTTATTTCTTCATTATTACAGACGATGGTATATAATAACAAATTTCCGACAGAGTAATAGACTTGGGACTCTTAAATCGTATTGTTTGGTTTGGGAGCACGAACGATTACTACTGGGACCCAGCCCATGCTTGTAAGTTCTCCACTTGTAACAAAAGGCCCAAGGCTTTATAGCGATAAATGGGCCTATTGATTGGATAGAGCGTCCTTGTGTGTCCAGCGACTAACGACCTTGTTCACGTTTTGTTGTCGCCAAGACGCCAACAACTAACAAACAAACAGCTATTCATATTTGTTTTGTAATAGTTGTTGGTTTAGTAATACATTTTGATGACAAATTTCAGCGAGAAGCAACTAAATGTTTCTTCCGGTTACATGTTATCAGGACTTTCAATTACAAACAGTTCAAATACAAATACAATGCAACTTGTTTACAGATCAAAACGAATAGAAAACAACCTAACCTTTGTGGGTACATTAGATACTTTGTCCGACCCTTAATAGTGACATAATAGCAAGAGAGACATAAAACAAGCTGCTAATCGTTTTATACATTACAAAAAAAAAGACGCAATTTTACTACATATAAAAAAAAACAGTAGTGATCTAAAAATACTAAAACCCTAAAGTTCAAAGTCCAAACCAGGTTTAAAACCCCACCATTAGACATGGACACATATCTTACAAGTTACATCATCAACCTGTTACCTGTCCATAAATACATATAAGCAATCAAGTATGAGATAAAACACCATTATAACCAAACAGAGGATTTTCAGCAATAGTAGCCATTAATGATCAAATCTTCACATTCCAAACCAAATCCTCTTTCATTGCTTTTTCTACACGTTGACTTCAGGCACTGGAAACAGTCGTTTAATCAACCGACTGGTCTCAAAACCTGAGCTTTCTTCTTCCTCCAGAACCAAATCGCTGCACTGTACTGTTCATTGCGTATCTTCGTCGTAGCCGCTCTCCAATCATATTTCTCGGTTTCTTCTCTTGCCGCTTTTCCAATGATCTCTCTCATTTCACTGTCGTGCAATAATGTTCTCAGCTTTGTCACGCAGTCTTCCACATCTCCAGGGCTGAACAAAAACCCGGTTTTGCCCTCCTAAAGACATCAGAATCAAAACCCCACAAGCTCAATCAATATCATCTAAAGTACTTTGGTTATAGCCCATAAGAACAATCAATGCAAGATCATGATTTTGTTTATTCAATTTGGTTGAATAAAAGTTTTGGCACAAATGGGATTTTTAACCAATTCGGTTCAGTTTATATGAACATCGATTTGGTCTGACGGTTAATTCTCGTTCAAATAATTCACTCACCTGGTCTTCAGGGATTATATCAGGGATTCCACCGGCACGAGCCGCAACAACAGGAAGTCCTGAAGCCATTGCCTCAAGAACCACAAGGCCAAGTGTCTCTGACTCTGATGGCATCACAAACACATCTCCGCTTGCGTAAGCTTGTGAGAGTTCTTCGCCTTGTAACATTCCGGTGAAAACCGCTGGCATTCCGGTAAACAGCTTCTCAAGATCCTCTCTTTAAGAAAACAGAGTAGATAAATAAGCCTAGAAATCTTCAGACAACAATATGACCAACCTTTAACAAAATTAGTACCTGTATGGTCCATCTCCAATAAAAGCAATCCGAGCTTCAGGTAATTTGTCCATCACACTGCACACAAATTTCTCAATTTCAGATTCGATAAGCCATTTAAAAGGAATGAGTCCAGTTTAAAGCTACAAAAATATAACATTTTTAGAAGCTCCAAACTCTTTTCTACGCCGATACGGCCTACATGGATCACTAGTGGCTTTTCTGGTTCGCCATTACTGTTAATTACAAACCATTAGACATTAAGATTAGCATGGAAAGTATTGATGTTCTTAATCCATATAAAGAAAAGTATATTCTATTCTTGCCTCAGCCTTATACGCATTTCTTGAGAATGGAAACGGGGATTGAAGCTTTCTGAATCAACACCCTTATTCCAAAGTCGAAGTTGATTAGCTTCAAGATATCAAAAATAGAAAGAAGAAAATGTTAGTTTTAAAAAATCACAGAGTTTGTATAACAATGTAATGTTTTATCTTTCTTCACCTGCAGTTGCACCAGCTGCTATAAGATCTTTTCCAATGGCAGCAGAAGGAACTAATGTAAGATCAGCCGCTCTGTGAAGGAATCCTGATAAAAGCTTTTCAAGTTTAGTTACATGTTACAAGAAGGAAATTTTGACATTTGAGAAGCAGTTTTTACATACTTATTATTGACCACATTGGTTTGACCAACCAACTAAAAGTGTATCTTGGGATGTATCTGCACATTAACACAAGCTTAATCTTCAGAGTCATCTCGATAGTTCACGAGTTATAAGCAAACAAGTTCTGAGAACAATTCAAGTGAGGCAGATAAGAAGCTTACACAGGGACGTGTGTGTGGTAAGACATTACTATTGGTACTGATAGCAATTTTGCTATTGCCAGAGCACCAAAAACCTACAAATTTAGTCAAAGAAAAAAAAGGTCAAGTTGCGGATTCTCAACTTCAGTGTTTTGCTAATGTTATAGTGATGTGATTTCTAGAGGGCTTTACCATTATCCCGGGGGATGAAGCATGTATTATGTCAGGCTTAAACCGTGCAATTTCAGAGATGATTCTTGGACTAAGCGCAAGCGAGAGAGGAACCTTTTGGTAATAAGGGCAAGGGAAGCTGCGAACAGAACAAGACATTAGCGATATTACCAAGTTGAGAACATCCATAAAGTTTTTTTGAGTTAACTAAATGTTGCTACCTTCTTGATCCAATGACTTTGGCTCCATAGAACTCTTCGGGAACACCTTCATGTGTCGTCACGACTATAACCTGTGAAGCAAAACAGTTTAGTCAGTTAAAAAAAAGGAACAGCTTTCAGATAATTCTGTTTCTGGATACAGTAGTTACTGAAGTATTAGCTCATTTAAACTATACTTTAATTCATAAGATAAGAACAAACCTCGTCTCCCATTTCACGCAGATACCTAATAAAATTCTGGAATCTGTTTTTGTATCCGGAGACATAGCTGCAAAATTAAGACATAAGAAAATGAATTCCACTCATAAATTAGCATTTATGAGGAAAAGAAAGCTTTGATGCAGTGATCCCGAGATTCTTGGGACATTCTCAACCCAACTCATCACGCATCTAAATCTGAAAACTTTGGACTCAAAACCGGGAATGAAATTGGTTTTAGCGATCTATAATTGCTAAAGTTGTAGAATTTTAGTATTCAATTATTGGCGTTCAGAGTACAAATCCATCAATCAGCGAATTTAGCCCTAAAAATTTAATGATCATCGAAGAAACATTACAGGAAAGCCAACCAAGAAAAAATCGCCGAACACAAAACATGCAAGAAACTCTGTAGAAGTAATCAGTCACAAATAACAAAAGACTTACGCAAACGGTGAAGGCTCAACAAAGAGAGCAATTCTCCTCGGCTTTGAGAGAGACTCAGGATCAAGAAGAGGAGCTTCAAACTCCGATTCTTCTTCTTCCCTAACTTCAGTAATAGTCATATCGTTCGACCCAGAAGCAGAAACAACAACCTCTCGTCTAATCTCTTCACGAAAGAAACTTTTCTTGCGAACCAAACTAATGGGTAGTCTCTGGGGACACGAAACACCAACAGAAACAGAGGAATTAACAAAAGAACACCTGGAACTGGAAGAACAAGTGGTAACAGAGGATGAACAAGTGGTTGTTGTGCTAGGAATACAGAGATTTATAGAGAGAGAAGAAAGGGTCATGACTTTTTTATTTTAACAAAGCCTTTTAATTTATTGGTTTTTTTTTACGCTTTGGGTTGTCGTCAGTCAAATCGATTAAAAGAGCAACGTGGTGGAAAAAAAAAATATCAGAAGAAGGAATCTGTAGAAGAAGAAAGAGTAAATAAAAAGGATATCCGATTTCTGAGGATAAGCATCATATGAAACGTTTGTAAGCATATGCTTCAGTTTGATGTCTTGTTGTCTATATTCTTTTATTTTCGTATTTTTAAAAAGCTATTTTTCTGGATCCAAAAACAAATCTATCTCGAAATCTATTTTGTAATTATTACTTTTATGAATTTATCTTTGCTTTGATTGGTGACTCGGGTTTTATTAGCGGTATTCATTTTGTTCTAACAATTATGACCGACACAAACGACATTTAATATGAAAGTTATCAGGTTAAAAAATGTAAACTGTAGATAAAATTGATTTGATATTAAGTGAATGAATTATTTTTTACTTTCATCCTTCCGATAGTTTTCTTAAAGCCCATGTCCAGACAAGATGGCTGACTCTATTTTGAGAGATCATTTTAATAATTTATGAGCATAAGTATATTTGAATATTTTTATATGGATCCTGGGCACCAAATTCAATTCTCATTTAAATATTTTAATCAAATAAGAAAACTCAAATTTGTTAAATGTTTACCATTTGTTTCTTGTGCTAAATGTTTAACTATGATGAGTATGGTCTATAACACAATCACAACAACGTACCTGTGAAGAAATTTGTTGGGCCTAGTTATTATTTGGTAAATCTTTAGTTGTCGTTACGTACTATATCAAATCATTAGCTACGCTGACTAGTGATTACTTTGATTATCCAATACGCCAAGACAACCTTATATATTCTTTTTATATTGCTTAAAAATGCCAAAAAATAAAAAAAAATTGGTATCAGAAATTTATTCCATTGAATATTCACTTCACGTATAAGCATCTCATCTTATATTATATAAAGTTTACACAACATACAGATTACTTGGCTGTCCCATATGCATGTGGAAGATCTAATTTGAAAAACAGTCAAATTACCAATATTTATGGACTCTCGGTTAATAATCTTTCCAGAGTTAATCAGCAATACTTTCATAAAAGGCAAACTGTACCTTCTTTTTAACGTAGAGTTTTTTTTTTAATTGTTTTTTTCTAACCACACATTAATTAAAAAATAACTCTGTTGTTTAAAATAGTGTTTGATACTCGAATTCAAGAAAACAACTTTTCTTCATTTGTTGAATAAGATTAAAAGATCACAGTCAATATTTTGACGGTTTGAGTGTTAATGACAACATGATTGCTTTCAGTTTATGGCATCTTTTATTGTTTAGACATTTTTAATAGTTAATCTCATCACATGATGATCCAAAAGTCTATGACACCAAATGGGCTAACTGGTCCCATACTAGTGTTAATGGATCTGGATCGGGCTAAATTTTCTCTGCTCTTTCCACCGGAGAGAAAAATATATGGACTATGACTCAGGTTATAAACACGAATTATTTGAATTACAAATGATTTAAAAAACATAAACTATATGTATATGTATAAGAGCTGTATGTGAACATGTACAGTATATATATTTATATATAGATATAAACACTGAGATTAATATACTTCAAATGAAATTTACGAACAAATGATTGAGTTAATTTTTCTCCACTGGTTATAAGAGTATTGTTTAATTGTTGTTACATCTGAGTCGAATAAAAAAATGATAAATTTCTTTTTATTCAAACTTCCCATTCATAATTTGAGTGTGTATCTTTTTGTTTGACATATTCAAACTTTTATATAACGTGTGTATATGTATATCAAAAGAGAGGACCATTTATATGCCTATGTTTACACATAAATCATAATGAATGAGAAACATTGGGAGTAGGACCCCTAGTATTCTCACCTACAAAATGCAAAGCTGACAGTATTGACAAGAAGAGAATCAATCTGGTTTCTCTTTTTGTCTTATTTAATTTATCATTTATCTCTCTCTTTTAAAATGTTATTTATCTTCTCATTAATATACATATGGTAATATCCTCATTTTTTCTTGTTTTTTTGTTTTATAAACAAGTGATAATCTCTTACTAAAAATCTTGCTATCTGAATTTTTTGTTACTATTATTTAGTCAATTTTCTCTTAATTTCAAACTATTTCTCAGTCTAACTTTAAGCTGACGTGCTAACTATCATATACTATCATATACACATAAAAACTAGACAATAATTTTATATTCACATAAACAAAAAATTAAATCGTTTAATACAAACAAAATAAAATTTTGAATTCTCAATACACACAAATATCAGTTTCAATTAATTTTAGTCAATTTTAATAGATTTTAGTTCTAATTTTTTTAAAAATCCATTTATAACAAAAAAAATCCAAAACTTCCAAAATTAACTTTATATCCCTCTTTGCTTTTATCAAAAAATTCTCCTTTCTTGTTAACTTTTCATACATATTTTCTTGTCCGAATTCGACATAAATTGAACACGAGATCCATTTATTCTAGGTTGTAGCTTCTTGCTTGTTTTCCACTTCGTTTCTTATCACATCGCAAGGTAAAATCGAAATAACCTTTGCAATTTCTCACTTAATCGAACGAATCCTTTCAACTGAGCACGATCCATCATTGGATTTTCAGAAATTCAACCAATTTCTCAATATGTTGTTTTGGGTTGATCCGAACACATAATTCCCAGGTCTCTCTCTCCACCACTCAATCCGCGCCGAGTAATTCCTCGTCACCAATATCACTCTCAACTTCGAGAAACACTTTTGTAACGTCTTCGTCTCCACTGTTCCTTGTGGCTATTGCCGCCTGGTCCTTCAAGAAATCTTAATCACATATCTAAACGCTTATGTTTAAATCAATGTGGGTCAAGACCAAGAAAGTCACGAGTTCGATTCCCGTTGGGAGGGGTCTGTTCTCCGAAAAATAGTTAATTTAATATTGGTTTAGGCCCTGCCCCAAGAGAATTAGGGGTGCACGAACTCTGAACCTCCTAGTTATTCAAAAATATATATATATAAACCCAAAAACCTCTCTATAATCTGATTCTTTGGATCATTTATTGTTAATTTATCTTCCATCGTATAATCAACCTTTCAATTTTCCTTTACGTTCTCAAAATTTTCAACTTTTCAAGAGGGATCGTAAGAAATCAAAGATGAGCTTTCAAGATCTAGAAGCCAGAAAGCCACTGGAACCTCAAAGGAATTTGATTTACGGCAAAAGAGATGGAACACATGCGATGGCTTCCGGTATCTTTCAGATTAACACGGCAGTTTCCACATTTTAGCGACTTGTTAATATTTTTGGTACACTTAAGCTGTGAGTCTCCGTCATTTTGAAAATTTACCTTGGAATCATTCATTTGATCTCATGTAGTCTCTCTTATGTTAATTCTATCTTCAATTTGAGAATTTCCTCAATATGAGAATTTTTCAATTTATAGAATTTTGGTTGGAGATAAATTTTGGTTTGGTTTAATTCAAATTGGGTTGAAATCGGTTTAAGAGTTAGTTATTTTTAGTTATTATAATTTATGGTTAATTAATTTTGAATGTGAGGATTTAGGATTCGAACTTTTATTTTATGTGTATTAAGGGTTTTAATTTTTTATTTTAAATAGATATAAAAGTATAACTAATTTTGTATGTATCTTTTCGCATATGATAAACATGTGGAAATATCACATTAACCCTCTAACTTTTGACTAGAAATTTTGGACCAAAAGAAATCACATCGCCTTCGTAGAAACTCTAGAAGCTAATAAAAACAGTACGTACAATTAAACAAATCTAGATGCACGGAAAACATTTCATATAAAACACGCACATTAATTGTTGTTGTTCATTTAAACAAGTAGCTTTCTACCTATTAATTTTCTATATAAACCCTCTATTTTTCCTTTCTTTATAACTTCTCCCCATCATTTTTTGTTTTTTCTTTTGGTTTTATGTTAAGTTTCTCCCCATAATTGTTCTTACTCAACACACTTACCCCCACCCATAAATACTCTTCAAACCCACCGCACGTCTCCATTTGTTTTTTTTCTCTCTCTCTCCCTCTCTATTTAGACAGTTATCGATAAAGCTTCAGACAATATTATGTCTCGAAGAGGAGAGTGACCTTTAGTCCCGACCCAGAAGCAAACGACGAACCACTCTACCCAACACACAACGGTCTCAGCTCATCACGGCATGGGCGTCCGAAGGTCGTCATGGGAATTTTCACTTTCGGCGTCAGAAGTTCGCCGGCAGCGAGGAAATTACTCCGGCGCATTGGAGGCAGAGTCGCCAAAACGCTGCGTTTTATGTCCTTTGAGAGGAAGAGTACTAACGTCAAAACCACGCCGTCCTCTTCAAGAAACGCTTCCTCATCTTCGTCTTTGTCATCTTCCTCTTCTTCTTACTCTTCGTCGTCTATTTATCTGATGAAGTCAAAGTCTCTAAATGAATCAGAGTCTTACCGTGCTGAAGCAATTGAGGACTGTATCGAGTTCTTGAATTCTTCTTTTTCTCTGTCGAGATCAAACTCGATCTCGACGTGGTCTTGCTAAACAGGTTTGATCCGATTCAGGTTCGGGTCCGATCAAAAAAGCTCCACCATTTTTTTTAATGTAAAAGAGTTGAATTGTGAGTTGCATAGATCAGTTGATTGTAGCTAGTGACTACAAAAAGTTTGAGCTCCTCATCAATCTTCTTTGTTAGTTTCGTTACAAACTATATAGTATAAACCAATTATTTTTTATTGTTACCAACTTTACCACTTTTTGGCAAAAATATATTATAAATCATGCAGTAAAGAAATAAAGTTCATTTGGCAATTTAGGACATTTTGAAGCCCATTGTTTAACATAATACGTAAGATATAATGACGCTATTTATTTAAATTATCAGGTTGTTAAGTCATATCGTTCATATCTATGTTTAGTTTTCTTTTCCACGTTGTGCAGCTTTGGAATTTCATGAACCATTTAACCGTTGAATTTCGTAGACTGCGAAAGCATAGAAACAGAGTGGAGAAAAAGACAAAACGAATTTAGAAGTCAAAAGGAGGGGTCCAAATCATAAGGACCATAAGACAGAAAAAGCTACTTTTCTGACCCAAATATCTATTTCTTCCAAGCAGAGGAAATTAAAGGGAAGTTATAATATTTAGTTTAAAGTTCAGATTCTATAATAAAGTAGAAAAACTATATAATATAACCTCATCAGAACAAACATTAAGCGTTTCAGGAATTGTAGGTCCCTGAACATTACTACAGAGTACAGCCTTTTCAAGAATCCAATGAAAAGGGTTTTATTTTTTCATTTTCTTTCTTTGTTTTATTACCTCAAGAGCTCGTTTATAAGGTGGCGCGATCGGAGGCTGAATCGGGTCCAAACTCTGGTATGACGATCCATCTGCTTCTTTAGGGAGTGGGTAAGACCGGTCTGAGTCATAGCCGGTTAAGTCACCACACGCCAAGAATGGAATATAAACTTTGTTGGGTCCTTCAAGCCAACCACTACTGCAATCTGCAGAGTACCAAGAAAACAGAAAATCTCAAGAACAATAACTTATTTTTAAATATATATATATCTTTTTGAAACTGACGTAACAGTAAAGAATATTTCTTTTGTCTTTGTCGTGCCCAAAAGGTTAACTTCACATGGAAAGAGCATTTTTAGGTGAGAGTTAGGTTGAGAAAGAGTAAATTGAAAGTGTACTAATAAACAATGCATAAGCTAGTTGTGTCTAACTTGAAGAGCTTCGGTTTTATAAGGTGAAGGTATGAGATATTTTCTAATCTCTTGGGTTAAATCCTTGTGGTGGAGAGTAATTTTCACAGGGTACAAAAGCCTCTATAAAAACAGAATGGAGAAATGCAATAAGAATCTCTTTAAAAAAAAACATTTACACCTTTGATGATTAAACCTTAAGTAAGCATATCATATTTGCAAATGTGAAAGTTATACTCTTGACCTATACTAGAATTGCGGCTGCTTTTCGGTTTTGCAAAAGTTAGAGTTGGGAAAAACAACTTCAGCTAACAAACTAATATCAGTAAAAGTAAGCGCTAATTTCATGAGTAAGAGCATCCTCAACAGTTAGAGTATCATTAGCTTAATTTAATTATATATTTAATAATAGTTAATTAGTTGAGATTCTCTTAGAAACTGTTAATATTTTTGTGTTTAATGGTGAGACTTATATGGGGCTCTAAAGAAAAAAAAAATTATTTTGAAAAGAAAAAGTAAAATGAAAAAACTTGTAAAAACATGATGCAAAATGAATTAAACTCGCGTCCATCACATCCAAATTAGAGAAGAGATTCCGATGATTTTTATCCAAAAAAGAAAGAGGAAAATCGCATCTGAGAGAGAAAAAGAAGAGGGGAGAAACAAAAATTTTGCATCAGAGAAAGAGAATTGCATTGGATAAAAAGAAAAAAAAGAGGAAAAACAAAAATTTTGCAAATAAAATGAAATTTTTTTTCTCTACACATAGTATAATAGAAAACCGCCGCATGTTAATACTCAAGAAACTCTTTTCATTTATACGTATTAAATGAATTTTTCAATTTTTTTTAGTTTCTATTTAAAATAAATAGGTTGATACTGCACTGCGTTGGATATTTGTGCGTTGGAGGTGGTATAAACTTAGTTGACAGGACACGAGACCTGTATCCTTTCCACGGAATATCTTTGCAATAAATTTTCCACCTTCTTTAAGAACATGGGTCACAATCGTTAAACCCTGACGGAAAACAGATTTGTTTATTAATTATTCATGAAACATATGGTTCAGGCTAATACTAAATTTTGTTCAAATACGACACATCTAGTCTTGTAACTAGAAACAAAGCAACTTACCGCTAATATGAGTTGAGACTGGACAAATTCATCCATGTCATGCAAACCGGTAACTGCAAACCAAATTGTAAAAGGCGTTATTGTGATAGCAAGTGGTACTTTTTGAATGGCGAAACAGACACTGTGTCTACTGTTTTACCATCACAGAAAAGGGATCGGAATGCACCACCAAAATACTTATATTTAAGAGCTTGTGAGGCTACCGGTGGTGGCTCCGATATGGTTTTTGGCCATCATTTTTCCCTTTTTGGGCCAATAAACTCGGCTGTTGGAGCCTTACTCGTTAGCTTCACCGTCTATATCATCCCTGCCTTAGCCCACATGCTCACCTACCGCACCGCCTCTGCTCGCCGGGTACTATCTATATTCCCACTCGCTCACATTAGATAGTTTTGAATAGATCAATACCCCAAAAATTGGGGATAATTATTGGAGGATAGAGATTGAGATATAACATAGGTTGAGTTAAATTCGATGAGCTGGCTTATACTTCTTGCATTTAACCTCAATTCAATAAGGTAGGTCCATCGTGTATAATGTGACCGTTATCATCACTCTATAACATATATTCTCGTTGATTATTAAATAAGTACATTAGTTCATGCGATGATTACAATGTATTGATTTATTATTCTTTATAAGTGATGACGTGGCAGACCGCCTTTCTTTGTGCCAAACTGGGCTGGAGTTTACGTGATAAACGCTTTTGTGGTGGTTCGGGTCTTAGTTCGCGGGTTCGGGTTTGGCGGATGGGCCAGTATGACCAACTTCATCAGGCAAATTGACACATTTGCCAAATGCTATCAATGCAAAAAGTCTCATACTCCGGCCGTTGGAGGTCACTATTGACTAACGCCGTTAAACTAAGCCGCCGCTTGTGAAGTGTGAAAGTGTGAAGAACCCTTCTTTTTCTTTCCTATGTATATCAGTGATTTAGTGTTATGCTATAGAAGAAATTTGAAATTTCGTTTAAAAGTCACGTGATTAGCAAGCTGGTGCCTTTTGCGTTCCAATCACTCTGGGTCAAGGTCGGCCAGTGAGACGGTGGGGGATAAGCTTCATCGTCGAGAGGGAAACAGCCCGGATCACCAGCTAAAGCCCCTAAATGACCGCTCAGTGATAAAGGAGGTATCTGTCATGTGTTGACTCCGAGGACAATGATAAAATATATTTATTTCTTTCAACTTGAAAATTTCTTATGCTCAATTTTATTTTATTTTTTGGATAACGAATTATGTATTTGTTAGAAACCAAACAACTTTCGAATTGATCAATATCCTTTTCCGATACAACGTGCTAGGGCTCTTGATGTTAAAACTTAGCAGGCTTATATAAGCCCAATATAGACCCAACTAAAATGTGGGCTTTAAATTCTTCATTCTTATTTACAACAATTTATATCTACAGTGTGTGAATAGTGGAACAAATTCAATCAATTGACTATGATGCAGAACCAATTTCACAGATTATACAGTGCTCTGTAACCAGTTTCCACATGGTACTTCCTTGTTCAATTTCGTATTTCTTGCTAAACTTATTCCACAGATGCAACCCATAGCTTCTCTTCTGCATCTGAAGAAGCTTTGTTTTGACCCATTTCGAATCTTTCTCTGTTTTAGGCACTTTAAAGAACTTCTCTATCTCGAGCCAGTTTACCAGATAGAACACAGACGGTCTCATGACCGTGAAGTTATAGCCACTCGATCCTTCCACGGCTCTAGCCACTCGAGAAACCAGGTACGGTCCGTTATGTCCCCATATGTTGCCGTTGAAAGTCTTAGCGAATTCTTCTATGAATTTGAGTAACAAAGGATGATTCTTGTCGAATATTAATACTGCGTTGTTCAATCTTGTCCAATTTGTAGATGAAGAATCAAGAGTTTGTGCTCCAATCACGTTTCTAAGCCCTTTGAAGTTTTTCAGAACAATCATGTCTGTGTCTAAGTAAACACCTCCATATCTGTACAAGTAAGCAAGCCTCATGAGATTTGAGAGATTCTGAGCTAATGAGATCTCTCCGGGGTCTCTTTTTCCGGTCTTTATTTCCTCCAGCCATGATTCTCCGGCGGTTCCTTTGAGTAGAAAAGGCAAATCTGGTGTGACTGCAAGAACTTTGTAACCACGATCAAGAAACGGCTTCAAGATTGTATAACCTTGAGGAGAGTCCATGGTTTCGGATAGGATCATCAAACAACCTCGAGGATTAGACTTGAAGACACTTTCTACAGCTAAAACCTCTCTGTTGCCGAAGAACTCTATAGGTGATATCCATGTCATGACGAAGTTGACTTCACATCCTTCATCGATAAACTCATTTGCCCTTTTTTGAAACTTGTCTGACAAGTTATTTCCACTGAAAGTCTGAATAACTTGGAGCTTCTCGTTCACTTGTGTCTGCTGCTTGATCGGATTGTTTCTTTCACCTTCCTTCTCAGAGCTCAGAGGTAAATGTTGAATCACTCTCTTGATCTCTATCTTCACTTCTGTGAAATCTCTCTGCTGTTGCATCGAGAAATTAGACATTAGAACCAACGTTGTAACCACGACCAGAGTTAAAGAACTGATCGCAAACGCGGTGAAAAGTGATGATGATCCAGATTGGTTTAGCCGTCGGTGATTACTTAACACTGTGAGTCTCTTCTCTATATCATGATCCATGATAACGCAGAGCTGAACCGGAAACTAGAAAATAAAAAGAGAAAAACTTTAGACAGATAAGAAAGAAACCACTCGAGTCTCTGTGTTTGTGTTTTATTTCTTGTTTAACTTGTCTTGACCGTTTTCTTGCCTTCTGTGGGCTGTTTAGTTTTGAAAAGTTTTAAGAACTCGACGTAGACTATGAGTTCTTATTTTTGATATTAATTAATGGGGTCTGAAAATGATATTTTTGGCATATCCCCGAAATAATTAATATTAGTGAAACTACAAATGAGAAATAAGTCATTTCAGTTTATTCATTTCTTTTATCAACAGTTTTATATTTCCGGTACTCGTTGTCGTTGATCACCGAATTAGAATCAAACTAGGTAAATGCAGGATTTCATAAATTTTATAAGAATGGAGATTAAAAAAAAACTCTTTAGAAAAATTGTAAGCTTAAAATTTGTTGGTTTCTAAATAAGAAATTAAAATTGATTAACTTTAGAAAATAAATTTGCATCAGTTTCTCATAACTAATAAAAAATAGTATTAAAGATATTATGTTCCTTTCAATTTTCAGTTCTTCATTTTTTGGGTTATCATTAAGAGGTTTAGCAGAATGAAATTAACACCAGCAATTTTTTTTATATATGAAGTACATAACTTTACTTTTCGTTCTTTATCTTTTTTTTTTTGTTTTTTTAAATATCTTGTTATACATACTAACGTATCTATCATTGCCCTATTGGTCAACTTTTTGCTAACACGGAAAATAAGAACAATCAACTCGAAACGTGTTTTTCTTTAAAAAGAAAAACACTGATTCATATCGAACATACTTTTGTTTGATTTTTAAATAAATGATAGTATTTTATTTGGTTGTTGCAAAATTATTCTGGAAGAAGACGTGTGTATTAAAATCCAGTTTTCTTATGGTATTTCAATCCTCTAGCTTTGAGAAGGTTCTTATTTTATAATACTAGTTAAACGTTGGATTTTCTTATTATTTTTAATGAATAACGCTGCCATTTACGTTGACTAGGAAATTAAAATATTAAGACATATTCTGTATGCAATAAGCCAATAAAGACGAAAACATGTAAAGGAGAGGTCCAAACTCGAAGAGAAAGACGTGTGAATTGGTGGTTGGATATGATTATGATTTTGTTTTACTTCAACTTTTTAGTGCGGATATGAAAATCAAAATTGAATAACTTGTAGTTTGGTTTATGAGTAATTAATAATGTATACAATATATATTATACAATAGCATGATGGTTCTCTTTGTTTATATTTGATTGGAACCTTGTTGGTCCATGCATATTCAGTTTCGACCACACGACTTGTCAAGGTATATGTAAGAATTTTGACCGTGACAACTGAAAGCATAGTATAGAAATTTATGTATAACATTATTTAAATCTATTATTGTTGATTGATAATATCAGTTCAACAACTAGAAATGCAATTTAGGCATGCTCGGTCCAGAGCTAAAAAACCATATCAATATTTCTCTACTCGCCTATAATGGGCTCATAGGCTTTTTATTGCTCTGTGCTCTCTTTGAATTTATATGGTCCTTCGCGTTTGTAGCAATTTAGCAGTCTAATGACGTTTATACCCCTCAGAGATTAGTGGAGGGGAGCTTCGTGTGTTGGAAGAATCACGTGGGAAGCAATCGCGTGAATCGGACGGTATAAATTAAATACGGGTGAGCACCGAGCTGTGAGTTTAAGAGAACTCCAATGCTACTGATATTGCCACGTGGGCTTATGCTTTGCTTTCGCGCCGTACAGTAAATGTCCCTTCCCACTCACACAAACGAAAAACTCCTTGAAGAAGAAGATGATTGGAGGAACCCTAACTTCTTCTTCATCATCCAAGATCATTCTCGAAGATTTTTCCGCTGGAATTTTCCGTTGCGGAACTGAGATTTTCCGTTCTGTTCCCAGGAAAACGTTTCATTACCTCACGTTTTTGCGTTTAGATTCTGCTCAGAGCGGAAGTCTTAAGCCAATTCAGCTTCGTTCGTCATCAATTAAGGATTCTCAGGTGATAAAACCTTTCTTCCTGATTACATTATAAGTTTCACATTTGTATTTTGTTTGTCTATGCTCTCTGCAATTACTTTTTGCTCTGTTTACAACGAAGTTTCAGTTTTTTTTTTTCGATAAAAGATTCAGTTTTGAGCTAACCACTGAATCTTTGTTTCCATTTATTCTTTTTGGAGATATTGACTGATCTTTTACCAACTCCCTAATATTCTTTGTGGATAATTGTGTTCATACATTTGGTTATAGATAAATGTAGAAGCGGAAGGAATCGAAGCTCTAGAGAAATGTAAGTGATCAATTGCAAATAGTTCTGGCCTTTCTTAAGATTTCATTGTTTACTAATAATATTGCAGCACCTACAAAAACGGTTCGTGTAAGGTTCCAGTTGCGGAAAGAGTGTGTGTTTGGGGAACATTTTTTCATCCTTGGTGATGATCCTGTGTTTGGTGGCCTTTGGGATCCAGAAAATGCCTTACCATTGAGCTGGTCAGATGGGCATGTTTGGACCACTGATCTGGTATGCTCACTTAGATTCCTTAAGAGTTTCTATTTCTTGTTAACACGCTCACACAGCTTCTTTCAGAGTTTGAATGTGTTAGCTTGACTTTGATTGGTTTATAATGTGGTTTCTTTCTACGCAGGAACTGCCTGTTGGGAGATTGGTTGAATTCAAGTTCATACTAAAGGCAACGACAGGGGAGGTCTTGTGGCAACCAGGTCCAAACCGGGCTCTTGAAACCTGGAAAACTAACAAAACTATCAGAATTTGTGAAGACTGGGAAAATGGTGATCTTCAAATGATCATCGAGGAAGATTTTGTGCCTATAGTCAATCAAGAAAAAAAACAGTTGGATATCCCTATAGTTTCTGGAAATATCACACATCCACAACAAAGTATGAGTCTTAACACCAATGTTTCATCAAAAAGTACAGAAGAAGAGGATGAAGTAGTGCTTGGTACTGTACAACAAAACTCAGTAGTGGTTGTAGAGAATGCAGGATACGTAATAGATGAGTCTGCGGAAAATTCGAGTTCTGATATCGAAAGTGAGAATAACAAGGAACCTCCGAATGGAGCTCTGACTGCGCGGGAGGTGACCAGAGAAGCCATGCTTACTGAGGAAGAAAGTCCAGTTTTGGTCCCTGGATTGATTCCTCTGTCTGACTTGGAAAATGAAGAAGTGGAAGTTATTTACGAAGGTAAAGCAGAAACGTTACCGGAGGTAATAACCTGATAAGTTTGAAGTTTCATGTTCCTGTTTACTATAAAACTTTTGTGGAATCTTTGGATACTGGTGTTTTAATTTACCTTGTTTTGTTTGTAGAATAAGATAGTTCTTGTCCATTCGTAAAAAGTACAATGTATACCTGTTGACCCAGTTCTTAAAAAAATATCTATGATTTTGGGCTGTAAATGCCCTTATTTTCTTTTTTAATGAATAGAGAAGCTATTTGCAGGTCGATAAGAAGCAAAGGTCTAAAGGAGAAAGAAAAGAGAAAGGGAAAGTAAAAGCGATTTCATTATTTGATGAATCAGAGGTAGAAGTAATGAAAGGTGTGGAGCAGAGGCATTACAATAGAGCAGAGGAAGAGATGCAGCAGCGGCTAGAGACAGAGCCGCTAGGAACGCCGGATGTGCTTTTAGAGAAAAATATCCAATTGGGACGCAGAAAGCTTTACAAGCTTCTAAGCAACTTTGGACTTTTCTAATCTCAACAACAAAGTTTTGAGTGCATACATTCATTGGCAAAAGAGCCTCAAGAGATATAGCCAAACTGTCTAAGAAAGTAACCTCTTCTTATCTTCTCATTGAGAATAGATTGGATCCTGTTGTGTTGTCTTTGTATATATATATGATTAAATGGTTTTGGTAAAGAGAGAATGGAGTGTTAGTGTTAAGTACATAGGATGTATAGCATGTTGCTGTCTTTTTATGTGGATCCAGTTCTACCCATAGAATTTATATTGTTGTTACATAATGATGATGATCATCATCATATGAGTACTTTGGTGTTTGTAGAAATCCAAGTTCTTGTACTTTGTTTATTAATTTTGTTTTAATGGTTTTTCGAGCCTTTGGTGCTCTTTACGAAGGCCTGGCATTTTGCCAACGCCGTACGTTTAGGTGCACCTCTCTTTTTTTCTTGCCAGAATTTTATATTTGTTATGTAAATCTCGAAGTGGACATACTTTTTAAACCCAATATATAATCGAATTATCCCAAAATTATATGCAGTTTCTTTCTTGTCGTATAATTTGCATATACAGTGTGACATGAGGACGCAATAGATTCAAGATGATTGTGGACAGTGAGGAAAAGCAATAAAAATTTATTAGCTATAAAGAAAGTCAAAACAGTATATTTTAACTCAACGCTGCATAAGAAGCAAAAATAATTACACAATTTTCACTATAAAGCTAAATTTTGTTGGAGGAAAAAAAATGTTGTAGTAATGACAAACTTTTATCTATTCATCTATACTTAATCGAATACTATTTCAGTAATCTTAAGATTGTATCAATTATTCTGAAATCAAATTATAAACGACCCTTGTAAGAAACATAAGTTGAACAAAATGAATGAGTAGATGTATAATTTGCGAAATGATGGGGAGTACGGGTCTTATGAAGTTTGGTTTTAGCCCTAAAGTATGAGGCTACAAACGAAAGGATTCTTAATCAATCCCTTGCAACTCCACATGGCCGCTCTTAAAAACCAAAAAAAAAACCCCATCAACTTAGACTAAAAATATACAGTCACTATTATACATATACTACTATTCTCAAAAACCTATAAAAACCAAAACAACAGAGTCATGAGACTAGTTCCTTAGGGAAAGGCAACATTTTAATCATCAAAGAGACCTACTTGGGACACTTCGTTACCTTTAAGAAATTATCTTTGCTTATTCTGGTGCTTTCATTTCTCATATTGGCAAGGAATATTAACCTTATGTCTTTCTTCCCCCGCATCTCTCTCTTTCAAATTAAAATTTTGCATTTCTGAGGAAACTCACGACTCGGAAATGTTTTCTTTAGGTGCTTCCTGTTCAAGTCCTTCATTTGATACAGCTTCACTGCTTTCCCACAAAAACCCATTTTCATTTCTCGGATCTTTCTCTGTTTCTCTAGATACAAGTGACACATGTGCAACATACTTTTCTGCAGAAATCAACACAAAGAAGAAGATTGATAAATCTGTGATCAAATGTGCATACTACTCAAAAGACTAACAACAATCTTGGAGACTTGTTCAAGAATAGATCCATTCTTAAAAAATCCTTTAAGTAGAAATTTTACCAGCCAAACTTCGAAGAGCATTCTCAGCCGCTTGTTGATGTGCATCTTTCTTGGTTTTTGCCATCCCATTGCCTATCTTCTCACCCGTAAACAAAACCTATGTACAATTAACAACAATTAAATAAACAAAGGTTCAATTTAACAATAGACAAAGATACTTCAGTAACTAACAAACTAGGAAAGATCAAAAAGGTCAGGAAAATATTCTAGCTGACCTCAACTGAAAACTGTAACTCTTTGTTGGTACTCATCACAGTCCTAAACTCCACCTGCAAAAGCGTACATAAATTCCTTCAATAGATGAAAAGAGAAGCAATAGCTTCCGTGGTTATGTAAATATGCACCTTTGAACCACATCTTCTTCCAATTTCTTGCAATGCACTCACAAATAAATGAGATTGCCCGCCATTACTCTTTCCACCATCTGTATGATGCTCTCTACCATTTGACACCAAATGATTCTGGGATATTCCACCTTCTGCAAATGGTTTGAACAAGAGCTATGTTAAACTGTATTAATGCACCTTATTCTTCAGTTAGTTATCACAGATTCAGTAAAAAGACAATACATCAGATGGGGAAACCAATCATTATCTTATCCTAAGTCAATATCTAATGTAGCTTTAGAACGGTATACAGAAGAATTTCACGGAGGAAACAAGAAATTCAGCGATACACTAATCATCATAATAGCGGGTTTATTACATTATTGTTAAAACTAGAACATACCTGTTGTTTGACGTGAAGGTTTTTGCCTTTTCAGGTCACCATCCATAGACACCTGCAAGAAAATTCTCAGACCATAGAGAGCATGCTTTGATGTCGAAAGAGAATCACTTTAGAAAAAAATAACCTCTTCGCTTCTCAAGTGGGATGGATGTGAGAATGAGCCAACAGGAGCAGAACCTGGTACTCCATGAGGAAATTGATTTAGATAAACTCCTGAAGGTCGGCCAGGAAAAGAAGGTCTATTCTCGTCATCTACCAACCAACCACCCTGAGAATGCATAGAAGACGAAGATGGCTGCATAGGAATTTTAGCCAGAAGAGGCGGTTGGTTAAAGTTTTGGTTCCTTATATCTACATCAGGCCTCATCATAAGGGGTCTTCCAACATCAGAAAAAGTGAAGCCATCCTGTTTAGGAGCTCCAAGCAAACTAGGTTCTAGATTGTGAATGAACACAAAAGATAGTGAATTTCAGAGACAAAAACATTAACGTGCACAACAACTCTACAGTTCAAAACTCAAAGTTATATTAAGTCAAAAGTTCATACTATGAGAAGGAAACAATGATGCTGCAGTTGTTGTGCTAGGGTTATTTGGTATAGTTGCCATCTGCGGCTTAGGGGTTTCAGGTTTCTGCTCAGCTTTACTTGTTGCAAGAAGAGTAGAAGGATCAGCTGCAGCCTTCTCATCCCAGATATTGAAAAGTCAACAAAAATCAAATTAAAACTGACAAAAAGGCTTTGCACCAAACAAATTTTTACTTTAAAGATAGCTAAATCCCAAATTTTGTATATATATTTTTCTTTTATTATTTTACTGACGGCTTGATTAAGTCTGCGTTCCACTTCACCCCCACACATTCCTTCCGCAATTGGAGGAGCAGTTATGTTTCCATTTGAGGCAAAACCAGGATCCTGCAGACAGATATAGAAAGACTGCTTATTGTAGATGGGGCAAAATTTATGTGCAATACGTTATCAATGATAAAGTTCTAACTACAGTTACCTCTATAATGACATAGTTGCTCACATCCGGTGATGGAGGTAAATTTTCCACATCATCTTCATAGTGAACCAAACATATACTACTCATTAAACTCTCATCAAATTCCCTGGCATAAATGTCCGGAAACAGTAAGAACAACCAGGCATGAATTCATCACATTAAAAAAAACTTACTTGAAAAAGTAACCTCTGACATTGCATGCAACATTTCTTGATACACAAAGAACTGGAACAAGTTGGGCAGTCTGATAAATGGGCATAAGAAAATGGTTAGATACCCCACATGGGAAACTAAGCGATGAAGTTAATTCACAGCTTAATGCAAGAGCAATAACATGCCTCCGCCTGTGGAGCATAATACGGAAGATATGGCTGGACAACATGAACCCGTGGTTGATCCTTGTCCTCCCAAACCTTAATACGGTCATCAATGACCAGTGCCATTTTCGGGTGGCAAATGCCACCAATGAAGACGTTTAACAATGATTTCTTGGCGTCTGCTATGGAAAGACCAGGAAACAAATAAAAATATAGTTAGTTCGAGTTTCACAGAGAAACAGAGACAGATAGTTGGGTAAAAACATCATAAGATTCAACCCTTAATACTGAAAACTGAGAGGTCAGCAAATCAAATCAGGCCCGAGAGAGGGAAGGAGAAGAGACAAAGTATAAATAACAATTCACCACAAAAACAGTAATGTCTTTAAGTAAACTCAATTCAGAAAGCTACACCAATGGGAGTGTGGCGCCTATGTACGAAAACCAAGATCAATGGTATCAAAGAAGCCAGAGATGGTTTTGACCTGGTTTAACACATACAATACGATCTCGAAGCTCCGTGAGACTTATCAAGTGTGCTTCCGGATCAAGTAGTCTCCACATTTCCAAAGCATAATCCCTTTCAGCCATGGTACAAACATAAACTTCAAAACGTTTCCTAGTGTTTGCTGTCAAATAGCTTCTTAACTCCTCCCACGCTGGTCTCAGTTTTACAAGCACACTAGTGTCACGGATCTGCATCATAAATAGCCCCAGACAGGAGGAAAAACTAGGTTAAGTTCCAACAATATTAGTACTAGATTAATCATGTATACTTAAACGACCTTAACCTATCACATGCCAGAAAAGGTAAGCTCAAACAATCAACAAAAAGATGAAACAAATACATATACAACCTCTGGATTAATCCGAGTAAGCACAGTATTCTTTTCCGGCAATCTAATCACAGGTCTAAAAACTTTCTCGAGGCCATCAGAAGTAGGGCGAACCTCCTCAGGTTGAGCCTTTAACAAACTCCGTTATCAAATGAATAGTCATTATCAATATACTGCTTCAGCAGCATCCTGTCATCCATATACCTTTTCAGTTCTGCTGACATTCCATTAATCCTCATAGGATCAATCTCTCGTGAAATCCAAGCTTTAAGAGCCTCAATTCTGTCCTCGAATGACTTCATTGTATTTGCCACAATCAAAGTCTCATCCAGATCAAATACAATTGACAAACACCGAGTGTTAAGCATCCTTAAACATGAATCATAAAGACCTAAAGGAACTGAGAAACACCAAAAACAAGGGAACTTCTTCTCCTTGCTCGGCATCGCCACTAAATGAATCTCCTCATCTCCGAGCAAAACCACGGCAGTCTGTAATCACAAAATCAAATTTCAAGCTACTGAATCACTCCTACCAATTGGAAACACTTAAATTAACTAAATGCACAACGAAAATGACAATAGACACCTTAGAAAATCTCAAACGAGCGACGCTACCTTCAATTCATGGAAACAGACTGCGTGTAGATGCATTAATTCTGGCGGTTTAACCGGAGCCGATGACTCAAGCTTACATCGAACGGCAAAAGAAGCTATAGTCTGGAGAATCGCAAGCGGAGGACACCTCTCACCACCTGGAGAAAGGTGATGGATTCGAATCTCATCGTTCGGGAACCTAAATTCATGCCCTGAAGATACTTGATTCACATCAAGCTCCCCCAAACGCAACTCTCTGTGATAAACCACAGATTTATGCCCTAAACGACTCATTTGAAATTCGTCAGTAAGGAGTTCTGAAGAACGAAAAAGGCAGTGGAGATAACAGTTTTCCGGGAAAATGCGTGAGAAGATCTGCAGAGTCAAGAGGATATTTCTTCTATCTTTCGCTACTTTTCTCTGTTAATTTTCTCGCTAAAGAGGGTTTTTCTGGGTCCCAAAATTTCTTCAACGAGAACCAAGGCACGCTCTGATATTTATAGGCGAGAGAAGGGGCTTGCTTGTTACGACATCGATTTTATCTAAATTACGAGATTACCTGAGACCTCTTTACACGTGGCGTAAGATGCATCATCCAGTTTCCACTAGCCTCGCATGTCAGCCGTTAATTACCGTTCTCAATTGTACATAATAAAATATACCGAAGAATTGTTTTTTATTGTCAACATGTGAGAATTAAAAAATTTGGTGCTAAGAATTCTTGTATAATTTTTTTTTGGTGACGAAAACGGAACAAGTCGACAATTTTTGTAGACTTCAAACAAATAGATAAATAATGTTTACAACTATATATATAGTGTAAAATGTGGAAGCGTATTAAATATTTTAATCAAGATTACTTTAGATTTAGTCAAAAAAAAAGTGAAAAAAGCAGAAGACATATAAATCATAGAACTCAAATACATTTTCTTAACAAAACTAGACGTTAAGAACAGAGCCATTGGATAAAGAGCCGCATTTATGCTCTGTGTTTAACAAAAAACAAACAGAGCCGCATTTGTGCAAAACCATTGGATAAAAGAATTAATAAATATTTATAAGGGAGAATGTGGAATTTGCTGAAATTTGAATGAATGCTTAGAGGACGCGTGGATTTATGGGTAACAAAGTGACTGACTTGCCCATCTTGTGAGGAGTCATTCTTGCCAGCTTTTGAAATTTTGATTCGGCAACGTAACCCTCCCAGCCGTACAACCAGAGTCTCTAAAGTTGGTTTATTTCGTAGTAGAAACCGTATGACTGAAAGCACGAGTTTCGCCTTTCCATCTTCACCCGCCAAGAAATAGTCTCCTTTGTTTGATTCCCACCTTTGATCCAAATGCAAACCTTGTGAAGCCTGCAGAACGAAAAGAAAGTGTGTCAATATTCAGATTTTAGAATGTCTCTCACTATCAAAGAACATAAGTAAGAGTTGTTTGGAGTTTTACATGATCACCTTCTCCCTCTGGTAGCTTCACCAGGTCAATAGTGAGCTGCTTTAGTGCAGGTGAATTTTATAAAATCCTTCTTATTCCGGGAAGAACGGATCGGAGAATCTTTGTTTCAAGTGTTAAATCTTCCACGGTGAGCGTCGGATAAGGAACATTATGGACTTGAGCAAGAGACAACATCTAACCAATAGAAAGAAAACAAATGGCAAAAGCATAAGTATAGAGGGAGGAGTGACGTACACTATTATTAAAAAACTATTAGTAAAAGGAGAAGATACCATTAGGAAGTTAGACCCAAAGGTAAACTTCTTGACGTTCTGCAACTTTTGCATCATGTCTTGAAGAGAATCCTTTGTCAACGAACTTCTTAGACAACCATTTACTCTTGCTTCCTCTAGAGATTGAACATCCACTAACACACATGGTGAAGCAATGTACAACCTCAGATACTGTATATTTGGTGCGTCAATCTTCACCATCTCCGGTTCTGACTGGATGTAATAGCAATGTAAGTCCAAACTCCTGACAGTTGTTGCCTTGGGGAGGTCAAAATATATATATAAGCTGAGAATATTATCAAGTACTTCTTAGGGAAGATATGGGCAGCATAGGGACAATCTCGTTAATGATGGCCACGAAACAAGCCACTCCGTCCTCGGGAGCATGTCGGGATGTTCCATCCGCAAGGTGAGTCGCTTTATGCAGTCATTGACATAAAACCTGTCACAAAAACGATGCTTGTGATCACCGCCTATGAAAGTGTTATCGACTTCGAGGTCCCTGATATGATAGACCCAATCATCTACATCGTTTTGCCGGTCAGGTACATCGTCGACTAGAAGATGAAAAGTCGAGAGTTTAGGTGTTTGCAAGTCAAGTCAAGTCAAGAGCTGGTCCGCAAAGGTGAATTCTTCCCTTAGACTACTCTATATATTTATGTTGGTTATCAGTTTGTTTATTACTAATAGTTTCATACTTGTACATTTTGAATTTTTTTTGTCTTTCCAATTTTGCTCAAAATTTATCATGATCAGCCTTTTTATAATCTTAAAAAAATAAAAAGTAAAATAAAAAAGTTTCTATAATCTTGGAAACAGTTAATCAAAATATTAATAATGGTTTTGGGAGGTTTTAATAAATAGTAGGGTTTACGGTTTTAATAAATATTGGAGAAACAGTTAAAAAAGTTTTCCTTCTCTCATACGTATACAACTAAATCAATCATGAGATATACAAAGCAAAGCAAATTATTGTTTGTCCACAGATTGATTTAGTTGTTAGTCAATTACCAAATCAATCAAACCATGTATAAAGTACTAATTAATGTATAGTTCCAACAAGCAAAAAAGAAAGTTGTTTTTCTATGCCTTTTAAGATGCACACAAATGTTATTGTCATGAGGCTTTTTCTATATTATTATATGATTTAAAAACATATGATTTCCATAATTTAAAAAGATGATATCATTCATTCTCTATTTATTCTTGTTTCTTTTATTTGTTTTCTTCTTTTTATTTACTTTTTCCGAACTTGATCATTCTTCGAGTAACACATTTGATGTGCGCGCTTCGCATGATCCATAGTATCAAGATTTTCAACTATACAAAAAATCATTAATTAAACTCAAATCATATTAGTCAATTATATATATACGGAATACACATCGGTATATTAATCTCTTAGTTAGATAATAATTCTGGACAATACATTTTTAAAGTAATTATGTTTATGATTCTACATTTATCATAAAATTTTACATAATTTTATTTAACCGTCCATTTCAACTGTGACATTTTCAATCAGCTAATCAGCTAAGCTCTTCTTCCTTCTCACAACCGTTACAGATTTACTTATCCGTCAAGTGTACATTCGAGTAAAAGAACGCCACAACACAAAACACACAGAGGGACACATGAAACGACGACGTATTAAGCCATAGCCGTCAGAATCGCTTCTCCGAGCACGTGACCTTCAACTACGTCCAGTAATCTCTCTTTCGTCACCTAAATCACCACATTTAAACCAAACTCCTTATAAAATTCACTATATATCATAAACAAATTTGATAAGACAAAAGTAAAACGACGTAGCTTTTGGTAATTACCGTGTGACCAAGATTGGGTTTATCGTCAAGAGCCAAGAGCTTGAACTGGAAACGATGACCGTGACTAGGCATGAGGGGCCCACGCCATCCTGGAATCTTGTGATCATTATTCCCTTCTCGAATATCAGCAATCTGCTCCTCCTTGCCGGAGAATCCTTCCGGAAGACCTTTCATCTCTGGTGGTATGTCGACGACGACCCACACCGTCCACGGCACGAGCGGTCCACTTGGATCCGGTGCATCTATGTCTTCCACCACCAACGCTAGTGATTTTGTACCTTCTGGAACGTTGTACCTACACAGTATATAGCAGCAGTCTTTGGTTATAACTTCACGTAAACAATAATCTTGAAGCAAATGTCGATGCAGTTTCACCATCCTTATTCATATCCGCAAAAAAGTAGTAAAAAAAAAAAGATCAAAGCCATAAATTAAACAGAGATACCATTCAAGAGGAGGAGAAAGATTCTTCTGAACACCTTGACCTCCCATTGTATACTTTCTCGGCAGCTTCCCATCGTTGTCTATCGTCGGGGATACGAGTATGAATTCCTCATTCGGCATTTTTCTCCTTTTATTATATTTAATATATATAATTTTTAAAATTATTTTTGGTAAACGTATCTCTTTCTTTTCTTATTCTTAAATATGCTCTTATCGTGTTTACCAATTTGTATGGATTTCTTCGTGTACAAGACAATGACACGTGGTAACAATTATTGACACTTGGCATCATTGAGTTACACTGTGGTGTGTTAGAGAGATGACTTCTGGCACAACCAGACTGTTGTTAATGGACCTAACTTATTTTTTCAGCTCATTTTGTTTGCGTTATAATTTTTCGTTATTCATGGTTATCTGATTGATGAGGTGCGTATATTTTCACTACCTAAATTGCTTGGCGTGTATATTTTCTGGGGCTATTTTTTACCTGATTAATCTGATTTTTTAAAGGTACACAGAATTTTAGAAAATAACAAGAGAACCAAAACTCAAATATTTAATGTTAGTAGCTATTTTCTGTAAATTTAGGTTTGGTATACGGTTATCTTACTATTTTACTAACCACATTTCAACATGTCAATTTAGTCATGATGTTCTGAAAAGGATATTATTATTGAATGTCTATAGATTTCTACATGTATCATATAGTAAAGTTATGGTCGATGTGATAGATGCATAACAAATATAGTCGGTGTTGATATGATGAACCAGTTTTTAAAAATCTATAAACACCATTCACAATAAAGGTGGACATGATTATCCAGAAATATGGATGTATATTCGAAAAACGAATATTTGGACAAAACAGATTCGAATACTAAAATTTTTTAAAATAGATATCCGTATCCCTTAAAAAAAACTAGATATTCTTTAAAAGAAAGAACTAAATTTTGCAACAGAGATGGCAAAACAATGGAAACAAACATTACTAAATGAATTTACCTGAACTACATAATCGATGTCTGAAAATTCAAGTCCACGTGCAGCGACATCTGTGCATAGAAGGACACCGCTTGATGCTCCTTTAAACAAAACTAATGCCTTGTCTCGAGCTTTCTGATGTGTAAAGTATAGATCATCAGGACCCTTTGCAACAACAGGTAATGAGATGACACGGAAAAAAAGATATGGAGTTGAGGGTAGGAATTTTTGAAAGTACACAGTCCCCAGTAGTCAACAGAAGGACATGACATGAAGAATGTGCAGACATACTTTAAGACAATCTACAAGGATTCTTAAATGTAAAAGTCTGTGTGAAAGTATTTTAGACTTACACCATAAGCTTTTTATTTTTGTTCTCGAAGAGGAGATCCACTAGTTGTGATGATTTTTTATCTGCGGAGAAATAAACCGCCAAGATATGCATAGAGTAGGAAATGTAAAGATAGAATGTGGTGGTTTCTGCTAAAAGGAATTATGCCATACATAGGCTGAAAACTTGCAGAAAAACAATAAGTAGCTAGAGTAGAAACTACCAAGAGAATCGTTACACCAGTGGACTATTACAAGTAGGAGAAAAAAATCTTCAAAATTCAATGCGGGGGACATATTTATATATTGATCTTATGATACCTCAAGATGCAGACCAGGAGGGGTTATCGAGTTTGTCCCCTGCTGGGATGGTTGCGACTTTGACTCGGCTTGAACTTCAACCCACAGGATTCCTAAGCCCAGCCTTGGCCACCTCTTCAACGGCTTCTGTTTGTGTAGCTAGGCCAGTCCTCCGTTGTTTTGTCAAGCGAGAAATAATGCTATTCACCGTTAACCGTTTGTTAGTGTTCGGCGATGAATCCATGACGGCCGCCCTAGCTTGACTTAAAATCCCCAGTGACCCTTTTTATAAGAGACCGCAAAAAACACAGCAATTGACCTGAATACACTAGCAGCTGGGTCAATTAGCTTTCTCCTTGCCGCCATTGTTGTTTTTCAATGGATGTGTGGTGGTGATCCGAAGAATGCCGTAATTTCGAATCAGAAACCTAAAATTAAACACTTTGGCATTAATGAGAGAATTGAAAGCAGAAGAAGAGTAGAATGTTTATTTACCCACTGGGGATGACCATAGGTAACCCAAGCTTCTCTCTTAAAACGGAGTAGTGGCACCGGCGCTTGATTGAAAGAGACAGGGAGATGATAACCGACTAAAAAGATACAAAAGACGATGCTGAGAGTAGTGAACTTGAGGAATTGGGAGCGAGATTTGAGAGATTGAAGAGGGACGAGCTTGAGGAAGACGATAGAGATGTAGCTAAGGAACAAACTGTGGGGAAGATCGGGAATTTGAATCCGTAGCTGGAGAGGAGAAGAACACCGATGTTTGAGGAATCCCAAGAGATGATTAGGGTCGATATGAAGAGGGTTTGTTTGAAGATTGAAGATTGAAGATAGAAACAGAGAAAGAAAGTATTTTATCAAAAAAAAACAGAGGAAGAGAGTAGAAACGTGAAAATGAGGAAAAAACAAACTTGCTCCTTTATTTAATTGGTCTGAAAAATTGAAACTGATCACAACAACGGTAATAAAATAAAATGTTACCGTTTTACAAAACTAGTCAGCACTGCAGTTTATCTTTCCTGGGGTCATTCGTAGTCCAATCACTCAAGTCAGCGCGAGAAAATGTTTATAATTGAGTATGTTTTTTTTTTGGAACTATGCTGATGGGATTAATTTACTATTGTCTGTGTTTCTTCGTACCATTTGACTTTGCTCAAGTTTTGATTTTTCTTCTGTGTGACTGAATCAGATTACTCATTGCAATGCGTTTAGTGGCTCTTGGTCTGTTCCTGACATGGAGGAGGATTCCCTTTAAAACTTTTTTAAAAAATTCTCAACTAGTTTACCACACTGAAAAATCAACAAATTCTATTTACACTTCCCAAAAATAAAAAAAAACTTTTCAGATCAGATCAAGTTGATTCAAGTGGATGTTCTTCGCCACAGTTTCTTGCTTTCATCTGGCTTAACTTGAAAGGGCTCATAAATATATTTATTACAAAATGACCCCAGCCCAATGAACGTGGCAAATTTCAGGTAATTTTTTGGACAATAATGCCCAAAGATGACAAAAAAAAACATGGAACTTCTGAATATGCTATTACAGACAAATCTTTATAGAGACAAATCTTTATAGATTGTGCCATTCGTTTTATTTTTCTTGATCAAATCCAAATTCTAACAAAAATATCAGAAATAAACCAAGTAGAACACCGATTGCAAAAATGTCTCTCTAATATCTATAGAGGAGCATTGCGGAGATATCTCATCTCATAAAGACCAGTGACTTGATCAGCAACAGCCCACATAATGGCTTGTCCTGGAGGAATCCTCATTAGCCTCGGCAATAATCCTCTCCATAAAGCCACTACTCCTTCCTCTGCATATATCGTCCTAATGGCATCAACCATCCCTTTATATTTCACTCCACCTTCACTGTCTCGGCTCTGAGCCATCAACCTAGTCTTGACCACATCAAACGGTCCTGTGCAAAACGGACCTGCGGTTCCAGCTAAGAACCCTGAGATCATTGACTGCCATGGCTGCAAGACTTTACCATCGCCTTCATGTTTGTTCCACAAGATTACATCAAAGGCGTTTTTTGCTGTGAACATTACAGCTTGGTTGGTGCCATTTCGCATAACCGTCGGTGCTGCACCTGACCATAACCCGAGTATGCTTTCTTCTTTCACGATGGTTCGGGCACAATGTATGGGTCCTTTGTACTTGAAGAGCTCAGGACTTAATCCTTTCTGTTGCTGAAGTCTAATTTTGACCACCTGGAGATTTAACGGAACCAAAAACAAAGAACTTAATCATTTGAGATGCAAAAACTCTTGAATCCATGGCATGAACATACTGAAGAGAAATAACAGTATGTCTATAACCACACAAGAACAAGACTTCTTCTACTCACATGTATAGGAACAAGCAAGATTCATAGAGAATTCTTGAACCAGAAGTAGATGAATCCTTTTTCATGAAACTAGTCAAAATGCTTCTACTTAATATTTATGATTATCAAGAACATGATTCTCCAGATCAAGAATTGGCATGAACAATGGGACCAGAAGATTCGTTGACATTAGCCAAAATCAAACAGATCTAAACCAACAATTTTTATCTCCAGTAATTAAAATAATACTAGTTTATTGATGAACAGATGCTTCTGGTGCATGAATAATCTAGAATTTCAATATACCAAACCCTTCCAACTAACTATAATTAATCAACTGTTAAATTCGATTCGAAATCTAATAAAATATTAAGAAGACATGTGATTTCGTCAGTAACTTTGACCCGTAAAGTAAGCGAAAAGGCGAGAAAATGGAGAATTACCTCAAAGGGTGTAACAATGGCGAGAGCTTCGAGAACGCCGGCGCCAAATCCGGAAAGCAAACGGCCACGATTGCTGACCTTTCCGGTCTCGGAATCCTTGAACGCCGTTTGAAACATGGCGTTGGATCCCATCCGAAGCGTGTATTTAAGTGTGAGGTGAGTAGCGAACGGCGTTAAACCTTTCCAGAGAGCGCGAACTCCTTCGGTACGAACCACCGTGGAACCACAGTGCGCGATTCCTTTGTAAACGCCGGCGCGATCTAGTTGGAGACGCGTTTTGATGACGTCAATCGGTTGGAGACAGCAAGCTTCGACGACTCCGCCTAGCGAACCCGAGACGGCTTTCATGTACGGCGGAATCTGATTCCTAGATTCCGTACTCGCCGCCGCCATCTCTCCCCAAAAGACGAGAAGAAGAAGCAGAGAGAGAGAGAGAGAGAGTTGTTGTTCTTAGCTTAGCCTCCTTCCTCCTGCCGTCTGATCTCTCGTTACAGACTCATCTTTATTTATATTTTTGTTTTAATATATTTGCAAAATATTATGTTGTCTTCGAAAGAAGAAACAAAACGAAACTCGTAAGTTGTATAACCCATAAATGAGGAGAAATAAAATGGTATTTTTGATGGGACAAATAAAACAATTTATCAGTCTAAAATATACAAATAAAGATTAGTAAACACTAAAAAGTAAAACCTCAATTTATATTCAACCCACGGCTCCGCTTGCGTTACGTAACGTCTCTTTCTCCACGATGTAAAAATATTCCATTCTCATCTATGTTTAAATTGAAATGTTTCATCACAGATCCAACACCATTGTCACCAGGTAAATTCTAAATAATTTATGGGCGTAAATCGATTTCGTCACCATTAAAACTGCAAATGTGATTTAGGCCGATGGCTTATTAAAGGGACCATGTTAATTTAACCAAAAAAACAAAAAAAAAGAAGCTAAAGGCCGGTGTGCTAATGATAAATCGACTGTTGATTTGATAAAGAGGGATAACAAAATACTAATAATTTCCTATAAAACTGTTTAACAACATATAGTTTAGTATTCTTTGGCATCACTCATTGTGAATTAACTTACATATATTAAAATAATAATTTTATATTGTCTATATAAAAGCAACGTCTTTCCAACTCATAGAAACACTTCATTTTTCTCATTAACTGTTTTTAAAAAAATCAATAATGAAGAAATGGATCGATATCAACGACGACGATAACAAAAAGACGATGAAGAGGAATCCTAATAACGACAAAACTAGGATCTTGCTCTCTAGTATCGTGGTCGTTCTACAAATCAGAACTGTGAAGATATGGGGAATAAGATAGGATAGGACAATATAAAAATGTTAAAAGCACGTCACCAGATTCTAACTAAGAAAAAACGAGTTTTTTAATGGAGTAAGCCCAATATCACATGTTTATGTGGTTAAACAAGGAAGAAAGAGACAATTATGAAACTCTGAATGATTTGGCGAATCGTTTGAAGAGACCAAAGATGGAAACCGGAATGAGAGATTCTCTAAATTTTAATCCTTCCAAAACTCCAATTAGCTAACATCATATCCTAACTCTATCCTATATTGTGATCAAGTTTTAATGTCTTGTGTGCCGATACTTTGCATCAAGTTATTTAGGAGGGGTGGTAGACAAATTACCGACATTCTAAAAAAGATATGATCAATTAATTAATATTAGTGACCACATAAAATAGATTCTTAATATCTATGTATGTTTTGGTTTTTCTTTTCTTATGGAGGAAGTTTTTTTGGCAAGAAGGTTTAATATATATAGAAATTCTTTAAATCTTAATCCTTTCAACACTCGAATTAGCTAACGTACGTTAGACGTACGGTGGAACACTGTATATAGCCTATAGTTGTATACACAGAAATTATACGATAGATATGTTTTTACAAAACATATATATAATATTAAAAAAAACAGTCGATATATATATATAATTATATATTTATAATGTTACAATAAATAAATATTATTAAAAATAATAATCAGGACAAAAACTATAAAAATGTTTATGCACTAAGATGTTTAAAATTTTTATTTGAGCAAACAAAAAATATCAAATTATTAGATCATTAATAGGAATTAAATATTTTTAGGATTAATTTTTATTAGAGAAAAACTACATAATTGCTCAAAACATTAAAAATGATACAATTTTTCTTTTTGAAATTAAAAAAAGAACACAGTACATACCGTATTTTAAAACACTGGCTAACTTCGCATCCTTACTCATAACTATATCCTATATTGGTATGCTTTTGGTTTTACCGTATTTTAGAACATTGGTTAACTTCGCATCCTTACTCATAACTATATCCTATATTGGTATTATACTTAAACATATTGTTTCCTTACATTCATGAAATACTTGCAACTGAACCATAGTAGGGCTCGACGGGAAATTTTTCATTAGATTGTTGATAATAAGTTTATTGGGCAGATTTAGTTGCAATATTTAAACACTTATCCTCTACAACTGACACCTCACCTCCAAACAATTTCACCACGACAAGTACACTTCATAACTTAATAATCAAACCCATATTTACACATTTATATAATCCAAAGACAGCCCAAACCGTAATTATATAGTTTTTACTGGTGGTTTGCAGACAAGCTTATTACTTTTTAAGCTTCTTTATACAAAGATAAAAAAGAACTCTCTATTTGAGCCCGACCCAGATAATAAAATACTCTAAAAGATTTGATTATTCTCTTGAATAATCATTGTTTCTTCATGGACTGCAAAGTTAAAAGGAGTTGTTAGTTCTAAATGTCACTATGTCTTCTGAAGAATCTATGAAAGACTATGCAAAAACTCACGTCAATGTTCTTGGAAAATTCTTCCATTTGCTGAGCGACTTTCTCTTTGTTCTCTGCAGCTGGGAATCAAAAATCCACAATGTAATAACATTGAGCAACAGAAGGGAGAAAGCAAATAATCAACAGCATACTTGGGCTAAAGATTTAGACACAAACCCATTTTAGAGATGTTTTCTATTCTCTTTGAAGTCCTGACCGCAAATCTCTGAAAAGCATGGCTGCCAAAACCGAAACAACACAATTAGAGATCCATCAGTGTCAAAGGGTCTGAGATATCAAAGAATCAAGTAAAAAAGAGGTAATAACGATAAACAGAAAAAATAGCCTCAGACTCATAGATTCAAGAGTAACGTCATGTCTTTTTAATCAGGACAAGCCTACGAAAACATGCAAGTATAAGTCTGAAATTATATTAAGTATATACTGAGTTTCTCAAGATCCATATTGACAAAGCTCAGTACGTAAGTGTTCCACAATACACTTCAAAACAGCAATTGGCTTCAGAGCAATCCGAAAAGGAAGATAAAAGTTGCAAACACCCAAAGATGCAGAGCCTAAGAATCAAGATAATAAACGAAAACGATAACATAAGGAACTTAAAAGTAAGGCAATTCCAAAAAAATCATAACAAGGAAAAAAAGGGTAACTTTTTCGGAAACAGAAAAACATCTCTCAATCTTCCTACGCTGCAGCGTATGGTAAGTTACGCAGCAGACCAGCTGTAAGATGAGGCTATCTCGCTTCGATATGAACGAGCCGATGAGGAACATATTGAATCCAATCAGCCAGAGAAAGAAGCTTTTTGAGATCTACCGATTAAAAAACAAAACCCTAAATTGATTTTAAGAATAAAGGTACCTGTTCGCCAAACCATTAACTATGAACTCGTTCGCAACATATGAAATAACTCTGGCAATGAAGTTTCCTCCTCCCGCCATTATCGCACTTTCCTATAAAACAGATCCAACGAAGAAACCCTAACGTCAGAATTTACAACCAAACCACAACAATTTCTAGACAAGTTCGAATCCTAAACTCAAAAATTGGATTGAACGGCCAATAAGAGACAGAAATTCGAAAAATTTAGAATTCAAAACTAAAAACTAATATGATAAACAACAAAAATGGATTAAATTTCTTTAAGCTGAATCAAGAGATTGTAAGAGAAAAAAGAGTAGATGTCGTTGGATTTGGTCTTACCTGATGCAAAGATGCAAAGATGCAAAGATGCAAAGATGCGAAGATGAAGTGGAAGTTTTAGAGACCCAACAAAATCCGCGTCAAGTCTCTGACTTTACAATTATAGAGAAGTCGACAACTTCATCGTGACGGCGAATGAGTTGTTGCGTTAACATTAACCTAAATACTTCTGGTCTGGGCTTACCTATTTTACCCTTCTTTTCTCCCTTAATTTACATGTAGCCCAGCAATTTCTTTTACGGTCAGGCCCATGTAGGCCTTATTTTATTTTGATGTTTTAGTTACGTCAGGTCAAAAAAATCGGGCCCTTTTTCCTTTTCAATTTTTTTTGTCTGTTTGATCTTATGAAATGACGTCACAATCACACCCAAAAAAAAAAAATCTCCGACAACACAAGATAAAGAGAGGATTTGGGTTTTCCCGTTTTAACCTCAGTTTCCTAGCTTGATTTACAGATGAGCCAATAGGATCCGGTTCCACGTATCGGGTAATCCAGGGAGGCACCAATGTATACAATCAGCGTGCCGCATAGGATCAGCCCTCTGCTCAGCCGTTAAGATCTTGCCACCTGTCTCCGTGTAGACTGATGTGTGGGCGTCAATGCGATACTCAGAGAGCTGCGTGATGTTGATAACGGTCACGTGCGTGGTCATGTGCTTGACGACGCTTGACACGACTTTCATCATCTGCTTGTTGGAGCCAGTTCCCCAAAATTTCTTATCTTTTATTGGCTTTGTCTCGTTGAAACACTTTGTGCCGTTTGGCTTTCCCCAATCCGCACTTCTGAACGTTTTACATAACATTTAAGGCTTAGTCACAAAAGCAATTAGTATGACAATAGAGTTGGGGGTTTCATAATTTAAACGAAAAATATATTTTTCTGTGAGTTAACTTGGTGTTTACATTTCTTCTTTTTTCTTGGTCTTAGTTTACATTTCTTTTTACCATCCATTGTCTGGGATATTGCATTTACGTTTACAATTTACTAAAGAGGTGTTTTAAATAAATAAAAATGTGGTTGTAATTAGTAATGGTGAATGGATATTTTAAACCAATTCTTAACTAGTGCTGTTTTGCAATTTGATGTTTATAATCTAAACTGAAAAACAACACCAGACTAAATGTCTTACCTAGAATGAGTAGGAGACATGGCGGTGAAGAAGACTCGGGTCTTGTTAGGGTCAACGGTAGAGTCAACCCAATTAGCCCATGTCTTGAGCCCTAGCCTGTAAGCCACCTGTGTATCTAGTGCCTCCGCACCACGCTCTCCATTTCCAAACGAACCCCACAGAGCTTTCATTCGGAGACCACTCATCCACCAAACATAAGTATTGAAAACCAGAATATCCGCTCCTTCCCAAAACTTAGCTCGATCTTCCACTGAGTCTACTTTCACTATCCTTTTCTTCGGGTCCGAAATCACAGGTATATCCGTGTTTGATTCGACGATAAATGGTGCCCAATAGAACTCTATACTCGCATTGTATTCCTAAGAACAAGCAAAAACAGAGAAAAGTCAAAATTTAAGCTTTGCTTGCAACACAAGGTACAATGATATCTGACCTAACAGGGTTTGCCTTGTACGACGAGCTACGATCTCTAAACGTACCTTTGCTTTAAAGACAAAGTATTTTCGGTTACGCTCCATTGATTTTTCTCCTTCGGGTATTATCGATTCCACCAAACACACAAACGATTCCCATTGGCTTCGTTGCAACGAGTCTCCGACAAAAAGCAGTCTTTTCCCTCTGAGTTTGTTCATTGCTAACGTCGGACTAAATCTGTGTCGAATTTAAAACGAAATTCGTAAAGGTTCTGTCTCAAACCCAGAACCGAACTAGATTAAGCTTGTTTTACAAGTTGTATCGTTACCGTGGAATTGTACAGTCATCAGGCTGCCATTCCCACCGAAGATAATCAGTTTCTGGCCGTCCGTTTTTCATACAAGAGAATTGACGATCGATGTAGGGACATGATTTATCGGTGTAGAGTGGTTTGATTGAGCTATTGTAAACCCATTTCCCTGCTGCAACATTACACTCTTCTGGATCGAATTCGAACCTGTCGTCAAGCACTTCCATAGTTTCTGATCTCTCCTTTCGAATTTTCTCCTCTGACCAACAAGGGAAAACAGAGGAATTTCGTGAGAGATTACTTGGAAGAAGCACCAAAATTGGATAAAATTTTAAAACAGAGTTTTGAGGTTCGAGTTTTTCGTATGTGCTTACTAGGGTTCGAGCTAATGGCTTTCCTTGGACACGAGGAAGACATCAAGCTGACTCTTTCGGTGTATAAGAGAAGGAAGAACATGAAACCACAGAGAACGAGAGCGATGATGGAGAGAGGAATCTTGGTTCCTACTGCTCCTCTGTTAGGAATCAAGAATCTCATAGTGGCAAATCCGGTAATTTTATGTCGAGGACGTGTCGGGTTTAGGAATTAGAGGAAAAGGTGTTAAAGGAGTGTTTGGTTTTTATTTGGTAATTTAGGAATTGACTAGAAGTGAAGCTAAAGGCAAGTTTGGATGTGTTGCTTCCATCTTTTTGGCCAATTTAATAAAGATGTGGTTAGGGAGGTTATGAGTGGGTTTTCTCTATTGATTAGAATCGGTAAACGTGAAATGCACATTGTTATTCATTTGGTCAGATTTTTTTTAAGTACGATTAATTTTCAAGACTCTTCCGATTAGTTGTATTTATTAGATCAAATAAAATTTTAGAATTTCATGTTGAACATTGAACTGAAAAAGAACTGGTGTCAGTTTTTACTTTTTAGTGTCTTATTTATTCAACTAATGAGTTGTAGACACACATTAGTCTCTTTAATTGAAAACATCTTAATCACTATTTTTGTAATGATTTCATAGTATTTTGTTACTAATTTTGTAGTTAAAATATAGAAGACCAAAACCCACTTTGTTCGATTTCGAATAAATTTTGTGATGATTTTCAACAAAAAACGTCAAAAACAAAAGAACTAACCCTTTTTACAAAAAAAAAATATATTCGACAAAAACGTCATGATAAATTTCATTAAATCATTCATTACTTAAGAAGAAAACAGTTCAGCACATACTAAATGTATATGTTATATCAAATTAGATGTAAAGCTTTTTTTTTGTAAAGTAAATTTAATTGACTCAGTTTGATTTATTGTATTCGTTTACACCAAGAACTTTGGTTTCAAGCTTAAACATATATTTAGAGACGAACAATGTTTGGAAAAAGCATAGAGCGACTAACATGACACACACGGAAGTTACATAAGAAACTGTTAATTTGATTAAGAGGGTTACTCAAATCACTAATCAATCATTATTCTTCAAAAGCCGTTTAGTGTGGGGAACAAATAGTTCATGAATTGTTATCTTGGCCATCAATTTCAGATCTAACGGGGACAAAAATCAATTTATCAATGGCACATGAAAACGAAATAAACAGGCCCCAATGATAGTAGGTGTTGCTTGTAAAACCAACAATAGTTGCTGTTAGTTATTTTACACAAACCATTAGGCTTTCTACTTTCGCAATTAATAATGAATATAGTGGGAAATGTTGTAACGTACTTGTCGTCCTTGATCTTTTAAAATATTATTTTATAGGATGAATACAAAGAGTAAAATAACATTGGAGATGCGGGGTATCGATCCCCGTACCTCTCGCATGCTAAGCGAGCGCTCTACCATCTGAGCTACATCCCCATTTGTATTTATAAGTTTCTGAATATATTATAAAACTATAACATTTAAAAGTTGTTTCTCTCCATATCTACACTAATGGGCTTTCGAATATTCCTCCAGATCGAGGCATTTGTATTTCCATACAGCCCAATAACTTGTGAACTACATTCGCATTTCCATAAGGTTTTACTATTCGAGTTTGATGTTTTTTCATGACAAAACATTGTCCGTTTTCTGTAGTATTAGCACAAAATATATCGAAGTTAACTGTTATTTTGTCTGTAATAAAACAATCAAAGTTACTTGTGTGTTTACAACAGAAATTAATCCGACCTAAACAATTTTTAAATGTAAATTTAGGTAAACTGTAATTATTTTCCAACAAGTTGTAATTTGTTTACGTTTCCAAATTCAATTCTATAAAAAAAAAATGAACACTGAGAGTTGCTTGGAAGAAAGGAACAAATGCTCCATAATTGGTCGAGTTGATAGGCAACTGGCAAGTCTCTTGGTGGCAATCATTTCACGCGCGTCAGAGATTATTTAGGTTTGTCTCTGCTTTCTCCGGTGTGACCTTAGCGACCGAACTACTTTCTACTTCACCTTTTAAAATCAGAAACAGATACTACCACATCACACTAATTAGACGAAAAAAGATTACGGACATGAAAACTTTGAGATCCAACTGGAGACAAACCATATAAGACCAATAGTTTTTACACCCGAACCTTCTTGCATTAGAAGAAGAACTGAAAGACGAACCTACTGCGATACCTAGAACCAAACTTCAAGATCCAAAGGAAACTCAGAGAACTACTAGTAGATGACTGCGCACCAAATTAACATCCAAATGGCTAATAACAAGAAGGAACCTAACCCATAACGCACCACCGACACAAGCAACAAGACCCAATAAAGAAGAAGAGCAAGGAACCAGATTCACAGCCCAAGGACAGATAATTGAGGACTTGCGCAAACACTTTGAGCAAGCCAAAATCAACGAATCAAACCTCATAAACACTAACAAAGCACAACCAAACAGAGAAATCAAATCCAAACATAGAAAATAGAATCGATAGCGAAAGAGGGAAACAACGTCGGGTTGATTTAGTGGTAACTCTTTGTGGATCGAGGGTAAGGAGGTCACGAGTTCGATTCCCGTTGGGAGAGGTTTATTTTCCGAAGGAGAGTTAATTTAATATTGGTCTGAACTCTGTTCCCGGAGGATTAAGGCCCACGGACTCTGAAATTCCTGGTTATTCAAAAAATAAAAAAGAGGGAAACAAACCGGAGAACGACACCATCAAAGGATCCACACTGCAGATCCGCTGGAAATAAGGAGCACCATGCCGAAGAAACAAGAACTGACAACCAAGCAGCTCCCACACCAGTTAGTTGATGAACTATGTACCTAGTTTAAATTTTAGATCTAAATGATAAAAAAAATATGTCGTTTTACAATCTTATAATCCAATCGTTATCCAAAGACTCTCAACAATCGTAATTCTTACCACTCCATGTTCTCTGAAATTGTTTGGCATAACTCGAGTTTATATGTTTTATCTAGATTTTAAAAACGAGTGAACCACATTCGAATATAATATAGATAAATCTAGATAAAACATATAAACTCGAGTGAACCACATTCGAATATAAAATTGTGGTCTCCTTTTTCATAAGTAGCTATTTGAATTATAAAGATTTTTTCTAGACAGCTATACCAACAGATCGCAAAACAGTTAAAATACCGAAAACATGAACCGTGTTACGACGCGTTCACACCAAAATATGTATTTATTTTAATAAAATAAAAATACGTGTTGCACATTCGCTGCGTCAGCTGAATTGGTTAGAAACTTCGAATAATGGTCACCAGTACCCGAACCTTCAATATTTATTACTTTTGCCTTTTTGTTGAAAAAGGTATTTTTAACTAAAATGAAATATTTTTCTAATTCGAAATTAAGTAAATTAGGGTGTGAAAATGTTAAATGAATTTTACATGTGAAAATCCAAACAAAAAACCAAAACAATATTTGGATATGATAACAAATAACGCGGTGAAGTAATGTGGGACAAATGTGAATGGAAATTTTGGAACAAAAACTTTTGCTTAATTTCTTGTTTATCGAGTGATTAATATTTAAGAAAAATTCTTATTAACACGATAAAGGGCCTACCAGTATTAATTAAACCAATTTGTTTTTAGAAACCTATTACTAACAAAACTAGAAATCAAAAGCTCATTTAAAAATACAAATTATTAACACGTTAGATTAGAGGATCAAGCCGAAATTTTATTCTGGAAATTCGAAAAAACATTCAAAATTGTAGAAAAAAAATTCTGTGAGCAAACAACAACTTTATTGCGATCGAATCTGCAGGTTGAGTTTCCAAGTAAAAAAAAAGAATTAGCCTCGTACGTCATCGAGCTTTGCTTAAAAATAATAATCCTACTTTCATACCATGATAATATATAATAGAATTTGATCTTATATTTCTTCAAGTTTCAATTTTTAATATCAATAAAGCAAACATTAATTTAGAAATGATCTAATGAGATTTGCCTAACAAATTAACCTGCTAATTAGCTCATGCTTAAAAATTACTAAAAATTAGAAACCTTTTTCTTTCTTTTTATACGAAAATTTATAAACCTTGATCATCATGATCTCTATTAAGCTTAGTAAGCAAAGCATCAATGAGAGTATCTCTCTTCTGAGCCCTAGCTTCTTCTCTAAACCGCCTCTCGTCCTCTTTCTCCATCCACCTCCTCTCCGCGGCGGCTCTCTCCTCCTCTAGCTCAGCCATTCTACTCCGCCACTCTCTCTCTCTCTTCTCCCTCTCTCTTTCTTTCATCTCCCATGCATCTCTCCATTCCTTCTCCATCTTCACCGTTTGTCTCATAAACTCCTCCAATATTTTTTTCAACGTATTACCCGCGGTTTCAGTTCTAGTACTGCCTGTAACGCCTTTTCCTTTTTTCTCACGTTTTCGTGGATTATTAGAAGTACTTGGAGTAATCACTTCTGTCTCTTTCTTGTGTGTCTCTACTAAAGACAATAACTCCTCGTTGATGTACTGATTTGGCTCGTTAACATCTTTCTCTTCTTCTTCGTCAGATGAAAATTGATGATGTTTTCTCTTCGAAGTAGTGCTTGGTTCTGTAGCTTCCGACCACAACATTCTTTGCATTCTTGTTGCGAAAATGGATTGAATCTCATTGCAGAATGGGAACTGCTGCCTAATAGCTTCCGGCTCAGTCGTTTCACATGCCTGCCCCATAAATATTCAATATGTTATATAGATAGTACCTACACAAATGTATAATCATGTAAACATGTAACAGTAGCCTACGCTAAAACTTGCTTTGGTAAGCAAGTATCTTTACTCAAGTCGTAATCTCGTGTAAATATGGTCATCTCCATGTTCCCTTTAGCTTGCAATAAATGTATATAGAAGTTTTCGATTATCATGTGATCAGTAAAGGGCGGTTCTTAATAAAAAAGAGTATGCACCCGTTATGTAACGGTAATTAATATTATAGTGGCATTTTGTGAACACGAAATTTTACTTACCATGTGATTAACAAACAAAAAGAGAGATATTATTGTATAACGGATCAAAATATGAACATAGCTAGGCCACATATATAGCATGATGAAAGTTCACCAATAAACGCGTTAAGTTTTAATGGCAGGACATTATCTAGATAACCTAAGAGATTAGGTTTAACTCATTAATTGATGTTTACATAATATAGTTCACTCCCTATACATACAGCATATACATAGGTTTCAATTTCAAAAATCAAAATGCATACTTATCACAAATTAACGATACAATACATACACGTAATTATATATATATATATATATATTAATGATATAATATGCTTCTAATAATGATGCATATACTTGAAATCATGATCATACAATAACATTTATAGGTGTATACGTAGAGCATATAGAGAGAATCATTCATAGATTAGATAAATTTGAAGGTAACCTTGTATCTGGTGACGAGGTTCTTCCACTTGCTCTTACATTGTTCTGCGCTCCGGATAAAACCCTTTTCGGCCATCGTAGCAGCCACAAGTTCCCAAAGAAGCTTATTACGTTTGGTCTCCATGAAAGTCTGATCAAACTCTTCTCTTATACACAAAAGCTCCTTTGTCTCCTCTATACTCCACTGTGGGATTCTCTCACTTCCTCCTCCGCCTCCGGGGTCCATCGGCGCCGTCGTGCTCTGTGGCGGCGGAGGAAGCTGTTGCTGTTGGATCAAGTGATGATGAAGCTGATGGTGGTGGTGATGTTGGAAAGGGTTACGTCGGTCCATTATTGAGATCGAATTGTCTTTGTGTCGTAAAGAGAATAAGAAGAGAGTTTTTTTGGGGGGTTACTTATAAATGAAGAGAAGGTTTCTTTGGAAAGAAAGAGAACGCAGAGAGGAAGGAAGAAAGAGAGATTTTAATTAATTTATAAGGTGGTGTGGAAAGGTGTGAATCGTCAAGAGACGAAAGAAGTGTAGTTTTTTTTTTTCTCTAATTTATAATTAATATGAGATTTTTTAATTGAATATACTAGAAGTTATAGAATTAATTTGTTTAATTACACTTTTTTTGGGGGGGGGGGGGTGGGGGAGGGGTGATACAGTCTAGATTTAAAGCAGCTAACTATTCTAAATGAATCACACTTTTCTTCGTATTCTAAAGTTTCGAGGTACTGCTAATAGCAATCTCAAACAATTATAGGGGTAACTTGCATAAATTAAATATATACGAAATCGACTCAATTGTAAAGAAAGTTCGAATTAGAATTTTTGACAAATTGATGATGTGTGTGCAAAGTTCTAAGTTCTAACATGCTTATAAATTTGTAAACTAGTGGAAGTTTTTATTTTCTTACTAAATGAATTTTTTTCAGTTTTGTCCCAATGTTTTGACGCGGAAGCTCAACTCAACGGTCATTTTTTACTTTTATTTTGCCGACGCTCGACTCAATGGTCTCATACTTCTCGAATTGATAGTTAATAATCTTGTTTTAATATCAACAACATGCAGTTAGATTAGTGATAATTTTTTATTGGATTAGTGATTTTTTTTGTTGATCAAAATAAAAAAAGTAATAAATTTAATTTGGGTTGAGAATAGTTTATTTAAAAAAATAAATTAATTTAATATAATTTAGGCTATGTTGTAGAAAGATTAGAAATCCACAAATTATAAACCTCTTGATTATTAAAAAAAAAGAATTCCCATATATAATACTGCGTTAATATTCCGTCAGGATTACGAGAGAAATCTGGTTATTATTTTTCAATTTTTTCTCCTCAAGTCTCGAAATTAAATAATCATTTCTGGCCTTTATGGTCAATTGACCCACTAGATTTCCTCTTTCCATTATTCTCGTATTTTTTTCCTTCTTCTTTATCAAAACTTCATCTTAAGTTAAGTAACTTATCGGTCGACAGAAATTTATTAATTAAACTATTGGATCAATATAGTCCAGTGGCCAGTGACATAACCTTTTTTTTTAAAGAGGGGATATCAGATATAAAGAAACAGTTACAGCAGCTTTCCTTGTTGTTATATATAATTATTTCAAATTTTATTTATTTATTAAGTTAGTAGACACCTAACGTTCCTATCAAAATAAGAAAGTACTTAGTTACTGAAAACAAGACTACCGTTATAATTAGCTAACAAATTTTATTGAAGTTGAAAATTCCCGAAGAAAAAAAAAGACTACCGTTAATACGAGTTTGGATCTGGTGCAATATATTTATAAATTATGAATCTGATATACACAACTGTCTGATTCCAAATACATGGTAGTACATTTTGAAGCCGCGTTATTGCATATAATATAAATAGTAATGGTACAAAGATATACTGTACGGTGACCTCAAACGTGTAATATGAAAGTTAATATTATTTGTATCTACAGATTTGTGGGGTGTTTATGTGTTAAAGATATTTGTGGGGTTTACCTCTGATGTGTAAGAAATAGTTAAAAAATACAAAAATATAATATATTAAAGTAATTATAAGTAGTCAGCGAAGTGGTCCATTTTCTGATGAACCGTGTTGAAAGTAAACAAATTGAAGAACGGTGTGGTGAAAGTTTCTAGGAGAAAGAGAGGGTTCGACTTTGACTAAAAAGTCAACCTAAATCACGTGGGAAGTAAGAAGATAAGGCTTTGAGTTTATTCTTTTAAGTTTATTCTTCTTTTCTAATCTCTGTATTTGTTTTCTTGGTCAGAGAGAAAATTGTATAAAAAGAGAGTGATTACAGAAATAAGAGAATAAATTCCAAAATATTTCTGGCAAAATATAAAAGAAAATATTGAACTCGTAAATTCATCTGTCTTGTTTCTATTTCTTGTTCATACTTGACAAAAGAAAAACGAAAAATTAAGTGATTCAATAAGCACACAAATCTTACATGACATGCACTAGACTTCGCTCCCACCTGTCATCCCACGTGGATTCACACGTTAAATACTTATTTATGTCCAGTTAAAATAATTGTCTAATTTTTGTACTTTTCTACAGTTTGGCATTCCATTTGTTTAATTCAAGAGAAATTGTGAATGAAATTAGCGAAAAATAATATGAGAAATAAACTGTGAACAAAGGAAGAATAATCGATTGTTTTTTTTAAATATGAAAAAACCCAGCTACGCGGTGTCGACGTGGCCATCTTTAGATGGGTCCCTCTATCTATCACAGATTCACAAATCATCAACTTACTTTTGAAGATTTTTTCTTGATGTTTATCCTCTCATACGGAAATTTCTGCAAGCGATACAACTTCGCCACCTCATCATTGCGTTTTTAATGTTTTCTTAAGGCTTCAAGGACATAACATACGTGTTATTTAGAATTTGAGGTCAAATTTAGGGTATCGCTCCGGCGGATTATTCGGAATTGGGTTATGGGAAAGAATTTTTGGGGAGATTCGAAAATTATGCGTAAAATAACAGATAAAAAAAAAAAAAACTAAAGCATCGACATAATGAAGCTCAAAAACCAAAAAAATGTGAACAAAATAAATAACAAATTGATTTGCTAGTGTTAATGGAGCATTAGGTGTCTTTCTGTACTTGTTTTTGGTAAAATAGGTGTCTTTATGTTTCGATCCGTATGGGCTTAACAACAAAGTATTTATAGAATGATATCTAATGGGGTTTGGATACCGGATTATGTATCTCGGTCCGGTGTTTCATCTTGTTGGTGAGAATTATTGAGGTGATTTATAATCCATAGGTGAATCTACTACTTGTCATAGTGTTTAATGCAAGGTTCAACATGAGATAATCATATGATTGCATTAAATGATATTCATTTACACGTTTATATTGTTTCTTCAACTAACTGAATTGTTAGGTTTTATTGCACAAATCAGTGATAGATGTGTTCCTGGTTGATGTCGACACGGGAGGTCAGTGTCTTTACCCGAATGCTCATCTGTTGCGAGTGGATTCGTCTATATATTTCAGGCATTATGATTTCACTTATTATTTTTTCGCTTTTTACTAAGTTTGTGTCGACACATTTGAAAATTCGGCAAATTCTCTTTTCTAAAATATTATTTTCTTGATACTCATATATTATTTTTTTAATCGACACTTATTGGTGATATTTCAGATGATTGCAGAAACTCTTCTATGTTTTTGATAGCATTTTTAGTTTTAAAATCTTCAGTGTTATTAATATAAATTTTAACTTCTCCATTGACAGTCACCTAATTTTCAACCTACAATAAATAGATAATTTATTTTGAATCTCTAAATCGCACTAAATTTATAAATGAATAGAACTAATTTTGTGGAGATAAGTAAATTTACTTACCAGGAAAATGAAAGAGAAGCATAATGAAAGAGAAGCCTATCCCCATACCCTTTTTCCGGATTACTAGATTTTTTGACGAATTCTTTTGTCCGGAATTTACAAACTTTTGCGGACAGCACCAAATTGATCGGAGAGAAGATTGAAAAGGTGAGGAAGCAGCTCGGTGGGAAAAACGAATTCGTCTCCTTGAAAATTCCGGTGCAGCTTCGGAGGCAACTCCGTGGCTGATTTGGCGGAACTCACGAGACCTTCAAGCCTTTCTCTTGAATACGAAGCCATGATGCCAACCATCATAGGTTACTTTTTCTGATAATAAGCACTAGTGCCCAAAGCTTCGATCGATACTCATCTCTCGTCTTCTATATCCTAGGGTTTAGAGAGAATGACGATGGAGATTCGTTTTACTTCTGATATGAACAATTGAACTGATGTCGATTTTGACGACCAAAAAAAAAAAAAACTGATTTCCATTTTTGAGCTCTTTCCCAAAAGAGACGTGATGATTAATTGATTGATTTAAAACCCGCCATTGGGAGATGGGAATGGGCCGATGCTCTGTTAAGTAAATGGGCCTATTTTCGAATGATATCTCTAAATGACGAACTTTTATCCGTGTTTTGAGGTCCTTGGTGGAGTCTTTTCAGACAAAATGCGAGTGGCGTGAAGCAAATTGCAAAAGGACTTCACAGGTTACAAGCACACAGATTGTAACGCTAGATAAACAGGAACTAGTACTAATTTGGTTTATTCGGTTAACAAAATTAAACCATTAGTATGAGAACCTTTTGAAGTGATTTACTTAGAGAAATTGGACCCGGTTAATTTAGCTGCAGTTCGGTTTTACTCCGTGTCTGATGAGAAATTGATGACTAACATATAGAGCCAAGGTGCTTTGAACCTTCGACGCTACGGGGATATAGTCATATACATAAGTCATGGTATTGTGTAAGACGTTCAAGAACTCGATCTTGAAGTAAAGCTTCATGGATTCCGATAACGAAGTAAAGACAATTTCATAACATTTCTCAAAAAACTGATTTAGAATGTAAATATAGCTTGGAAAGAAACCATGAGTCAAATCATGAAAACGATGAATCTCTATTCTTACTCTCTACCAATGAAGCAAACCCAAATAAAAAACAATCGCATTACTCGCAACTCCTAGACATTTTGTCAATCTCTCTTGTCAAATCATATTATCTTCCTCTGTTAGGCTTATAGCTATGCCTGAAACCACAATTTGAATCTAATCCAGGACAGTTCTTCGAAACCAAATTCAATACTGAAACAATTGCAGAGCTTGGTATCAACTAAAAGGCTGTGTGAATCTGATTCCCTCTACACCTAATTGACCAACACGCTCAATATCAATGGATAGAAGAAAAAATCATTTTCAAAATCAACTGGCCAAGACGTTATTATAACTGACAACTTGTTCTTGCAAATACGAGATTACAATAACAAAACACTATCAAAAGATATAAGGAACACACAAAGGTTACAAACTACTAACAATATCATATTTCTTCTTCTTTTCCTGAGATTACTGCAAATGATCTGAGAAATTCTGAAACCATTTCATCTGCAATTTTACCTTTTTCCTTTATCACTCGGAGCGGTTAGCGAACCTCTCAACCTTCTCATCGTTCAGATTAATCCCAACCATGGCTTCTCCAAGCCCACAGCTCACCTCCACAAGCATCTCAGGGTCACTGTAATGAGTCACAGCCTGAACAATGGCCCGAGCGCGACGAGCTGGATCACCACTCTTGAAGATACCGGAACCAACAAAGACACCGTCGCATCCAAGCTGCATCATGAGAGCTGCATCAGCCGGAGTAGCGACTCCACCGGCGGCGAATTGAACTACAGGAAGACGACCAAGCTGTTTGGTCTGCATCACGAGGTCGTACGGAGCCGCTAATTTCTTAGCGAAAGTGAAAACTTCATCATCATCCATGTTTCTCAAAACCCTAATGTCACCCATAACAGACCTCACATGCCTCACAGCTTCAATAATGTTCCCAGTTCCAGCTTCACCTTTGGTCCTAATCATCGCCGCACCTTCACGGATCCTCCTCAGAGCTTCACCGAGATTCCGGCAACCGCAAACAAAAGGGATCCGGAAATTATGCTTGTTGATGTGATGATCTTCATCAGCAAGAGTTAAAACCTCGCTCTCGTCGATGTAATCGATTCCAATTGCTTCAAGGATTTGAGCTTCAACGAAATGACCAATCCTAGCCTTAGCCATCACCGGAATCGTAACGGCTTGCTTGATATCTTTAATCATCTGAGGATCGCTCATCCGAGCAACATCTCCTTGAGCGCGAATATCGGCCGGAACACGCTCCAAAGCCATGACGGCGCAAGCACCAGCTTCCTCAGCGATACGAGCTTGCTCGGCGTTGACGACATCCATGATAACTCCACCACGGAGCATCTGAGCCAAACCGACCTTGACGGAGAACGGAGACTTCTTCGCCTCCGTTATAGCACCGTTACCGTACACCGCCACGACACCGGTTCCTTCCATTACCAGAATCAGAGAGAGAGATCGAAGAAATTTGTGGAGTGAAAATGGAAGAAGATTTGATTGGTGAAGCGATTTCTGGCCGGTCCTCGTCTATCTTGTAAAAGAAAGAAACAGAGAGATGAAACAGAGAGAGCAAAGTTAAGAAAGGAGATAAATGCTGAAGCTTTTATTCATTGATTCTCGTCTCTGCTGAGACTTTGATCTCATGACAAGTCTTTATACAGAGCTACAAAGGGATTTCATCTAAACCCTAAATGACCACGTCGACTTCTTTTAACATGTGGTGGTGTAGTGCTAGAGGTTCAAATTTGTTCTTTAAAGTCATTGTCATGGCACAGCTCTTCACCAACTTCTTGTTCCTCTTTTGTTTTGTTTTTGACGTCATTTACAGGTATAGAAGACCGTTGTGGAATGGGCTTACCGATATGTAAAAGCTTCTTTTAACATGTGGTGGTGTAGCGCTAGAGGTTCAAATTTGTTCTTTAAAGTCATTGTTATGGCACAAATCTTCACCGTCTTCTTGTCTTCTTGTTCTTCTTTTATTTTGCTTTTGATGTCATTTACAGGTATAGATGACCGTTGTGGAATGGGCTTACCGATATGTAAAAAGTTTTTTTTGCCTTCAAACCTATGCTTGCAATGTCGATTTGCTTTATTGCAGATTTCGGTAAGTCTGAAGCAGTGTTGCAGAGTTTCTGTTTCAGCCAGAAGTTTCAGTGGTATTTTCAAAATCTCTGATTCTTTTAGTATTTTTGGCTTATTATATTTTAGATCGGTTTTATAGTGAGAGTTTGTGACGGTGTAATAAAAGCAAAAAATAAATACATAAATGTTTTTTTTAACTATTTATAATATTACATTTTCATTGGGAAGGATGCGATTGGCTATGATCGGACAGTCTAGATTAGAAACACGCGATTTCGATTTCGGGTCAACACACGTGTGTTAGTGGACTGCATTTTAGATTTTAGCCAACTCAATTAGAGCTTTGAGAAAGAAATATTAAAGTGATTTTGTCCGAAAGTGGATTATCAATCTGGATTCACTAAGATTAGCCTGTGCATCCTGCAATGAATCACTAATGTTTGAATCATAATTTTAGTCTACCAATATTAATCATTTGGTCAAACACTTTAATTTGTTTCCACAATTAAAATTTTTATTATTTAAAAGACATCTTTCTTTAGGGGGAAAAAATCGAAAAATCTTCTGACACCAAGAAATGTAACTGGACCTCGTAGAAGCCACGACTGTCCCTCGAGTCCCCATTAACTGTAGCATAAAAGACAGAGAGAAAAAAGTTCGCAGAAAATGAACTGCACGCTTTTAAAATTTATGGAAATTGGAAAGCATCTTTTTCTGTTTACATCTTTAAATTTCTTTATCAAACATTTCATAGCCATTCGTTTTGGAATGGGATTCAGATACATTTGGAACTATTTATTTCAGTTGAAAAACATTAACACATATGAGCAACAACAACCATCACCATCCATAGCTACCAACAACCTAGTACTTAATTAGCCCAATGAAAGTTCATTCAAAGATACACATTAATAAGAAGATCAAATGAATTGGATACCTTGGCGACTTTGGACACAGCAGGCGACAATTTTTTATGTTATATATCATAAGTTGTTCAAGACGAAATTTTCAATTACAAAGGTATGAAAAGATAGTAAATAATTCAAAGTCCAATTGCAAAACATTCCCTTTCGACTCTGTTGAACCAAACCGAACCTGGACGAACGAGTTTTGTATTCATCGCCCTTGTGATATCTCCCCATTATATATTAGGGGTTATGGAAACCCTAATATATATATATATATATATATATACTTTCCTTTTAAAAGCTAATAGATCTAGTTTTATATATGTGTTAACGTCTCTGGCCTATTCCAATGTTTATAATTTATTAATATATATAGTTTTTTTTTCCTGGTAAGAAATTACGTTGCAAACCAAACGCGTAAACTGGAATTATCGAACCGGAAAAATAAAATTTCGGATGAACCGGATTCAATGAAATATGGTTACAACTTACAAGTACAACCAAACCGAAACTCCGGAGTTCCACATCCATTTGATATACAGCATACACAGTAACACAGACGCAAAAACCTTGTGGCTTTTGTCCATCCCCACACTTGAGTCTTTTTACCTCTATACAAATACAGTAATGCGAGAAAGCACAAACAGCTACCAAGGTGCACTCTTGTTAATGATTCTCATTGTTAGACGTTGAAGATCTTCTTGACCTTCCTGATCTTCCTACGGCATACCGGGCAAAAACCCGATGTTTCAGCTATCCTGCGTTTAGTACATCCAATTTTTGAAGTCGTCATCAACGTTCTTTCTTGCATCATAAGCCGCATAAACTAAACCAAACCGATTTCAAATCCAAACAAAGGAACACCAAATCATATCTTGTGAATATGGTTTTAAATGAATTATACTTTTCTATGCCAAAAACGGAAAGTGATTTGAGACATAAACCGATACATATTAGACGAAGTTTCATCATGGTAACCAAAACTAGGACCCCGACAAACGCAAACCGAAACTCGGATTGAACGCCTCCATTCATAAATGACAGCTAAAAGAATGAAAAGATTGAATGGGTTATTACCGTGTCCCGCATTGGAAGCAAGCAACGCAGTGTCCACAAGAGAGGAAGAAACAGTCTCTAGGCGCATCATAGCAAATCGCACAGAGATATTTTGTACTACTGCGGCCTTCACCGTGTCCGCCTTCCAATTCCTCAGTACTTGTCAAGCTAGAACTATAGGATGAGCACCAGCTTGAGTTGTCATCGTCTTTGCCCGGGATAAGAGGAGCTACATCATCATTTTCATCAACGGTTTCATCTTCAGAAACTGGATGTCGTTTATTGAAGAGACTCGAGACAATTAGCAAGAGTGCTGTCATTACACCTGTAATTATAAGCCCAGGGGAAAAGCAAACGTTTATAATAAAGTCTTAAAGAAAAAATTCGGTTAATATGACTCATATTATAATAAAAAGAACATTACCCATGCAAACTATGTATGCAATCCACCTTGGTTCATATGAGAGTTTTGCGCAAAACTCATTCTTAGAATTGTTCTGAACAAGAAGATGAGAGTAGGATTCATATCTTCAGGAATATACATAACAATGTGAACTATCTTGTATTGCTCTATGAATCGTTTGTAAAGAAGAGTGAAATAGAAAGACAAGAAATGGGTTAAATACCAGCTTTGGACCTGGTGAGGTTAGTACAGCAGCATTAGTTCCAAACAATGGAACACTTAAAGTGCACTTGTCTTTAGGGAACGTGCAATTGTAATAAGCATTTGTAGTATCATACAATATCGCCTCAGCTTGAATGTCAATCCTAGCCTGAACATAGATATTGTGTGAGAATGATGAATGATTAGACAAAAAGAGAGTTACTTGGGATTAGAAAGGGACAATATACTGGTAGTAATCAAGGCTCTTGTTTCAAAAAGAACATATATCAGCATAAGCAGCTTCAGCTTTTACCTTCACTTCATTCAGGTATACGTTGCCTACTGCAACGTAATAACTCGACGACTTAGTTATGTCCTGCTCAATGTAGCCACTATCTGTCAAAAATAAAATAGGTAAGAGTGCAAGTGGTGTCATAAATATTCAGAATAAAAACCTATCATGCTAAAACCTTGGCAACTTACCTGAGATTATATGCCATGATAATGTAGTGTCTGGACGCGTAGGGTCTTGAACCCACTCAGAGAGCCCATCCACACCTTCAATTATAAAACATAAAAAAACTGAATTACTAAACAACTAGTCTTTCTTAACAGCCAATTAGATACTCGGAATACAACACTAAATCTCAACATCAAATAAGGGGAAGGAACAAACTACAGTGGCCAATGCACCACAGGAAGAAATAAGAATTATTTCAGTGAAAGAGCCTTACTGGAAGTAGACAAAACATCACTAGATGGCAAACAAATCTTGTTAGAGGCCAATCGGCCGAATCAATGGATTCAACCATACGCTGAGTTCTACCTCACATAGTCATTAAAGACAGAATGAAACAGTCAATGTGACCATTCCAGTAGTATTTATCTCAGTGGATCCCAAAACAACACCAAACTCAGGAATTTGCCTATAAAATCTTAACCACCACAAAGAATATAAGAGCATCTATCTAACTTACGGAACAAATTATCATTAGAAAAGGATTCTTCTCTAGCATACCTTGGGCTATCACAAGATATAGGGAAGAACCCACAGATTCAACGTTGTATGAAACTTTTAAGCGTGACCCCTTGTTCAAATACTGTATCCAATACTGTAAAAAGCAAAAGAGGATCAGTCTCCGTTTCACAGCCATTTCTAGATAGCAAGAGGTAAAGAGAATCAAGAGATCTTACTTTGTAAGAATCATTAGGCACAGCTAAATAGTGGACTTCAGACCAATTGGCCAGAACATCAAGCCGTGGGGCTTGGTTCAATCCGTACAGCATCAAACCAGATCCCTTATTCCCTAATTCTTCCACCTTGCGATAAATCCGCAAACAGGATATCAGAAAGTTGGATGATGGTGGATCATAATGCATGAGAGGAGAGAACATACAATAACATTTTGGACAAACACTGAAGTTGGCTTAATAAGGAAGGAAGAGTTTGGTCCCAACCATACGTTCGTTGTTCCGTAAAGCCCCAGAATCAAAGTCACCGACACTGAATCAAATTCAATGACAACACAAAAAGATCAACAATTAGAAACAAAACATTCACAAACAACGAAAACACAGCATAAATTGGGAATTTCGATCTCACCGAAGATACAGAAAGTAGCAACGACGACAACGCAAGCCCAAGGGTCTTCCGAAGTCGAACTGTTCCTCACGTTCTCCGATGCAATAATGCCCCCATGGCGGTAATCGTACTCAGAACGATTCCATGGTGGTCGATCACGATGATCAAAACCGTTATCGTGGCCGTGTTCGAAGCGAATGTACCCAGTTTCTTCACGAGTCACAGGCGGAGAAGAAGAAGACGACGGGAGAGAATCAGGAAGAGACATCTCTCGATCGATGATGAGAGAAATGAAGGAAATCGAAAAGAAGAAGGTAAAACCCTAACCGCAGGTTTGGGGTAAATCTTGAGGAACGATCGATGACAGAGATTTGAACGACGGTTCGTCTTCTTCTCTTTCTTCATCGTCACGTTGAACGGTGGATTGACCAAATTGGAGACTTTGGAATAAGTAAAACTATTTTTTTAATAATTTAAATAGAAAATGTGTCCTTTAATTAAACCGATTATCAGTAATTAACTCGAAATTATGGTCGAATCTCTTTTGGTTCCTAGTTAGAACAGGCTGGTGTCGTGTCGTCCAAAAAGTTACTGTAATACCCATGTCAATCTGTCATCTGCGACGGTATTCTCGTAAATATGGCATATAATTGAGGGCTTATAAACACGAAGCTCGAGTCACATATCCGGACGCAGTGTTCGCTTTCCTTTCCAGCCTGGTTTTCGACAGAGAGAAAAAAAGAACCAGATCTACAAAAATTTCCAAATTCAATTTCAAATTCGAAGCCCCAAGAAACCCTAATTTTTTCAATCTAGTTGCTGCTTCTCTCAATCGAGCCGGGGTTTGAGACCTCGTACATTGCACACGATGGGAGATTTCAATCTCGCTCTCGTGATTGTAGCGATAGTTGTTAGCGTCATTGTCTTCATCTCTAGCATCTACCTCCTTGTCAACTATCAGCATCCAGATGATGCAAACCAGGCGTACTTCCCCAAATTCGTTGTTGTTTTCGGGTTATCCATTGCGATGATCTCCATTCTCATGCTGCCGGCAGATGTGGCTAATCGGCATGCTTGTCGACATTCGATTTACAACGGCGCCTGCAATCTCACTTTACCAATGAAGGATCTTTGGCTTGCCGTTTACATTGTTGACGCTGTGCTTGTGTTCTTCATTATCCCATTCGCTATGTTTTTCTACGAAGGCGACCAGGACAAGTCTGTTTCTCGACCAATTTTGATGTGTGAGTTTTGTTTTTAGTGAAAATCGAAATTTGTTGATATTTTTGTTTGTGGGCTTGCCTTTTTGCTGCAGGAGTCTTGGAAAGAGGATAAAAAGTGCTTTGATTTGGGTAGTTACTACAGCTGTTGTTTGTGCTCTGGTGCTTGGAATATTATACGGTTAGTTGTTACAGTGCTTTGGTTTCTTTTGTAGATTTGAGCTTCATATTCTCCCTGGTTTGATGAAAGTTCTGAGATTATGTTAGAGTGGTGAATGGTGATTGACCACTAGTGGGATTGTGAAAAGGATGATCGTCTGATGTTCTTCTTATTTGCATAGTGTTTTGAGATCCTTGGCTGCAATTTTTTGTTATTTTTAGGCTTTTAGCTGATGTTTGTCTTGCCCAGCTCCTTTTAGAGTCCTTCTCCACCTATGTGCTTGTCTTACATATCTGGGCATAGGGTAGCCATACTTGTACTCAATTAATTCATCCTATCTACATAAATAATGGATCCTCCAATTTGTTCAATCTTCTTACGAGGCTTTCAAGTTGCTTTTTGGGTTCATGATGCTTAAGATTCTGTGTATAATTTGCTGCTACAATTTATTAGGAGTTATTGGGAAGGTGGACTTCTCCGTCAGGCACTTGTCTTCTGCGACGACGATTTTCCCTACTTCATGGCAGTTTTCAAATAATCAACCTTGCATCGGTAACACTGCTCGTCAGGTAATACTTGAATTTTATTGCATTCTTGGTATTAGTATATCTTTCCTTAGTCTCTATGCAAAATAGATTTCAGTATGTAACATGTTTTCTATTCTTCTTTGTGAAATTGATTGGCAGTGCTCAGCATATACAGCTAATGCTGCATCTGAGAAGACATGGACCATGCGTACTACGCTCCCAGAATATGTTGTTGCTCTTGCTACAATCGTGGGGTCAGTGCTCTTCACGGTAAGAACATCCGTCTGTTAGGTGTTTTGTGTTAAAATTTGCTCCTCATTGGCTTGGGAGGCATATAGTAGTTCTTATGTCATGGCTTCGTTGTGTTTTCTTGTAGTTTAAAGAATTTTGATGGCTGTCATTTTTGGGTTTCCTCTAAAGATTTTGAGAAACTCCTTTATCTCAAATGTTTTAGATATTTGGTGGTGTTGGTATTGCTTGTCTACCGTTGGGACTTATCACTGCATTCATCAGGCGACCAAAGGCTGTCATCACTCGGTCACAGTACATAAAGGTTCATTGTGTTGGTTATTGTTGTCTTCACGCAAAGCTTTTCTTTATATATTTGGGACCATTGGCACTTTTAGTGGCCTGACAAGTCATCTAAATGTTTTCCAGGAAGCAACTGAACTAGGTAAAAAGGCAAGAGAACTAAAGAAAGCAGCTGATGCACTTCACCAGGAAGAACGCAGTGGTGCTAAGGGCAGGAAGTGGAGTAAAAATGTGAAAGAAGTTGAAAAGGTACACTATCATATCTAAAGGTTTGGGATCTTATTTCATATCTGTTCCATGTCTACAAACTTGGCTGATGCCTCTGTGAATATTGGTTACTGATGTGTAGAGGGGCTTTTGGGCAGTAGGTTCAGTTATTTAGGTGATCATTCCTAGTGAAAAGCTAGCTATAAAGTAGAAACCAGTTCTGCTATAGACCCTCTAATATTGGTAGCTTTATGCATCACTGGTTGTGGATTTGAAATCTTAACTGCTCTTAATTGGATTTCATTGCTTTTCATGTACCCTGAAGGAGTTGCTCCAATTGGAAGAAGATGTGAACCTCTTAGAAGAGATGTATCCGCAAGGAGAGAAGGTAGAGATGACTATATCTCAGAAATTTATGTATCTAAAGAATTCTGTAATCTAACAATTTCCTTGCCTTGTCCTTTTCTCAGGCAGAAACTGCTTGGGCCTTCACTGTCCTGGGATACTTGGCCAAGTTTATTCTTGGAATCTTAGGGTTTGTATTTTACATAATCTTCTTTGTACTTTTACGCTCTCACTCTATAAGCCCTAGGTCAAGCTCTTATTAAATAACTCTTTTTTCGCTTGTTGAAGATTGATTGTTTCTGTGGCTTGGATTGCACACATCATCATATATCTACTTGTTGACCCTCCCCTCTCCCCTTTTCTTAATGAGGTTTTCATCAAACTGGATGACGTCTGGGGTAACTTGATTTTCTGATATTGCTATGCTACTCTATACCATGTTTCTTCTGTGCCTGACCTCACTCTATGTTGATACATGTGACATTTTCTTCTCTAGGCCTTCTAGGCACCGCTGCCTTTGCTTTCTTCTGTTTCTACCTGCTACTTGCTGTTATTGCTGGGGCAATGATGCTTGGCTTGAAGCTGGTCTTCATTACTATTCATCCAATGAAGTAATTCATCTTATGGTTTTAAAATGCTTTTTGCTATTTCAGAGGTCTTTCTGTTTTCTATTGGTTTCTCCTACGCTTAATTTACTTGTTTTCAGATGGGGAGCCACTCTAATGAACTCTTTCCTCTTCAATGTTGGTCTCATTCTTCTCTGTTCTATCAGGTAGGCTTCTTTGTTCTCATATTCCCTATCAGCTGATAGCATCAAAAGTATAAAGTAACTTTAATTCTTACTATCGATTATTGTGTCTCACTGAAATTCCAGTGTGATTCAATTCTGCGCCATTGCATTTGGATATTATGCTCAAGCCACCGCCGCTCAGGAGATATTTGGCCACACTTTGCAGTCCCTTCGTGGAATTAAGTACCTATACAAGTAAGTAGTATTGTGTTTATGCAAATAAAGGTCTCATCTCTTTACATAAGACTAACTATAACCGTCTCTTTCTTATTGATAACTTTCAGGTACAATGTGTTCCAAATCGGGTTTGTTGTCCTTGCTGGACTGACCTTTTTATATTACATCGCCTTTGTAAGTCTCTTAAATCCTCTTTGTGTTTTGTTCTGTCCATTAAATGATTTTGTGTCATAAGGCATAAATCTTTAGAAACTCACGTGTTTGGTGGGTAATTTTTGGCAGGGATGGAGAAGAAAAAAACTGAGTGGTAAATTCCAGCTCTCCACCTAATATAAATCTCTTCTTTATGTTTTATCCTTTTTGTTTCCTCGACTTTGGGATCGATCGCGTGCCGTTGAGGATTGCTCTGTCCACAATTATACCGAGATTGGTCTCATGATTTGTGAAAGTGATCTTATATCATAAGAACAAGCACCTGCCCAAAAAGCTTCTCTTTGCTGCTGAGGTTTGTTTTCATTTCATTTGAATGTAATATTCTTCTTTTTCTTCTGTATCTATCGTTCCTTTTTTTTGTTTTTTGGTTTTTTGATTAAATACGAGAAAGATCTCTGTTTCGCTGTCTTCGCATGGTCTATTGCTCTATTTCGAATACTTTCTTGTAACCATAACTTGGTTGAGTGTTTAGACTGTGGGAACAAATTCAGGTTTTGGAGTTATTCGTGTGTATAGTTAGACTCGAGGTGGTGACCGTGACATGAGACTTCATAGTTCATACCATTGTTGCATTTTAATTATTTTGGGAAAACAAAATTTCTCCTCATCTCTGATTCTCTCAACGGGTATTTTGACTTTGGCGTTTCGGTTGCGGTGGTTGGGCAAATTCGTTTTTTTTTTAACCAGATTAATTTAGTAGTTTGGAGAAATCTCCTCGAATTGGAACCTAATTTTGTTTGTGCGGTTAGATTGACAATTTTGGTTCGGTTGAAGTTTGGGTTCAGTTTAGATTAAAAAGAAAACAGAACAAAAGTAAATATATACAAATAATCTTAAAAAATGTTCATATATATATTTATATTTTTAATAATATGAATGCCGGAAATAGTAAGAAAATTAAATTTGAAAGTGAAGCTTAATCAGCTATCAACCTTAGTAATCCGAATTTAATAGTACTGATTTGGTAGGAAAATATTCAAACACTCTGGAACGATCTGAGGGTCTGAAAATGGGAAAGCGTTATAAGTCATTCGAGCAAAACAGTGTCTCGCTACAACTCTACGAATACCATGGACATAGCTCTCTTCTCCCCATCGTCCCTCTTCGCCTTGGGTCAGTGATATGTTTCCCTTTCAATTTCTGATTGGATCGAAGATAGAGTATAACATATCGAAGTAAACTGTAAATATTTATCAGATGGAGAGACGACGGAGACGAGCTTCGTTGAGAGAAACCATCAGTTTCCTGGAATTGTAATATCTTCGCTCCCGATCTTCTCCTAGTGATTTCGATTCCTAATTACGTTTATGTTCTCCGTCGAAATATAAAACCTGAGCTTCTGATTTCAGGGACTTAGTTAAGAATATAGTGGTTTAGATCTTAGGTTGCTTTGGAAGTTAACTGTGGAATCATGTTTGAAGAATGGTTTAGTAAATTTTCTTAGGTTGAAGAATGGTTTGAAGAATCATGTTTGATCTTAGGTTGAAGAATGGTTTAGTAAAGAAGAGTGATTCTTTCTTGTTTGAATCTTGAACAGGAATTGCTTATCTGGGAATTTGGTTTCCATCAGCATAATGCAGTAAACTTGATCTGGCCAGGTACTTTTGCCTTTGCAGATTGGTTAGTGCAGCATCTGACACTTAAATCTTTTACCGAAAAAAGTAAATTTTTGGAGCAGTCAATTTCTATTTTCAATAAACTCGCGCATTTGCAGGCTTCGTGTGTTTATGCGTGATATAATTATATAATGTCAAAACAAAGATTCCTGTAGTCTTAACAATGAGATTATAAATTAATCTCCTACTGTCCTACACTTTTCATTTGATAAGTAAAACACATAGGAACTTTACAAAAGTCTAAACGTTAAAATCAATTATTTAGATGCTTGCAATTATTTATTTGGATAACATACGGGTTCTTATATATCTTTTTTTTTTTTTGGTCGAACGAGTTCTTATATATCATAGTTATAAAATGTTAAACATGTTTAACAAATATCCACGTGAAAGTTCATTTAATTAGTTAAAAATGATTGTAACTTAAACCAAACATTCTTTATAAGTTTAAAAATCTTGGAATTTATGTTTTGCGTGTAGCAAAAACAGGCGTGGGTGGCCGAACGTATCAGTTTTTCTCACTGAGTAATTAACTACGTATTTCAATATCTTTTTATTGTTACTATAATAATGATATACTAAACGTTTATTTTCTTCTTAAGTTAACAGGCAAATTGCTTTTCATACCGGTCCAACAGGTGATCATTTAAATTTCCCTCACTATTTGACTATTGTTGCCATTTTAATTAAACCCAGTTATAAAGCACAAACCCGAATTTTGATTAACCGCAGAAACTGGACCCATTTTATTTCAATCGCTCTTAATTTACATTACTCTTACGTCTGAATCTACTTAGCTAAATTAACATTGACATCGTAGCTAAATTAAATGAAGGCAATTGAAATCTAAATTTAAAGTGTTTGTATTTTCTCCCCCTTTTTCGAACGAAATATACTATCGGTTTTGTTTATTTGGGGAAATTAATGAAAATGGTGGAATGTAAACAATTGAATGAAGTTGGGGGATTAATGAACGCAACTTGTGGGAACGCGACGGAGATGATAATAGCGATTCTAGCGGTTGGACAAAGGAAGATGAGAATACTGAAACTATCACTTCTTGGCTCTATTCTCTCCAATCTTCTCTTCGTCTTTGCTGCTGTCTCCAATCTCCGCAAACACCAATCTTTCGACAGAGTATGTTATACACTCTCTCCAACATTCTCCTTAACCAAAATCGAAGATATGTATCATCTTTGTCATTAATCTGTATTTGTCTACAAGAACAGAGACAAGGAGATATGAACTGCAGGAGAAGAGGATGTGTATGACGATGACGATGACGTGAGTGACAAGGAAGGAGAAGAAGAAGCCGTAATTGGAATATGGAGTGCAATTCTCTGGCTTAACATAATGACACTTGTCGTTGCTTTGCTCTCCGACCACCTTGTCTCCACGATCCAGGTCTATTTATAAGAAAAGTACAAGTTGAGTTGACTTCCAAAAACATTTTTGAATGAAAAATAGATTATCAGTGGGATTCATAGGAATAATATTGTTACCCGTTGTTGGTAATGCAGCTGAGCATGCTGGTGCCGTCATCTTCGCCTTCCGTAACAAACTCCTATGCTTTACTTCTTCTTTCTTTCTTCGTTTTCCCTCCTAATTTATTACAACTAATAACATCATACTAGTAAACATTTACATTTATCTCTTTATTTATTCTGTTTTCTGAAGAAAAAAAAATTGCTCTGCAACACAAATTGCTTTGTTTTTGGTAAGCAAATCGTTTTTGATCCGTAATAATTCCATATATATCAAAAACAATTTGGCTCAATGATCAGCTTTAAATCGAGAATAGATATTTTTATAACCTGTTGCAGAGTAAGCAAATATTTCATTATGGTTCAGTTTTCTTACACATTTTTTTATCTCATTTAAGAAACTCGAATTTGAGTTTAGGTACCAGTGACAATGGGAATAGAAATGGACCTTAACTTCAACCTTCTTGAGACCGCTTGTCTTGCCCTGTCCATCCTCGTTACTTCCTTAATATTGTAGGTACTATTTCATTTTTCTTTTAATTCATTAAAAATATGACACTTTGAATCTTCAGGTTGTGTATTAGTATATAGTTTATTAATATGTATTATGTAAATGATAGGATGGGACTTCGCACTATATGAAAGGTTTGGTTCTTCTCTTGTGTTATGTTGTCATTGCTGCCTGTTTCTTTGTCTCCAATTCACCCTCAAGTAAGCCTAAATTTTCATTAATTAATGTCTTCAGTTTTCATTAATACTGCTCCGTACGATAAATTCTATGATATTCATTTTTTTGTATTTTCTCAATTTCAGCCGAAACCAATACAACTAATCATGCAATGACGACACGGTAAGTTAATGCTTCCTATCAAATCATTTAAACCACATTTAAACGATAAAAGAATAAACTTTTATATAATATATATATATATATATATATATATATATATATGAAGCATTATTCATTATAAAGTGAAAATAACAATAGACTCCCGATATGCTTAAGGATCGAAGTTTGAGGGTACCAACGAGTGCACTAATTGGTCCTTATTGCCCATCGACACACAATAGTAAACAAAAAATGAACAACATACAAATATAAATTTTATAGAATCTATCAAATATTGATAAATGTTAGTTTTAACGCAACCATGATGATATAAAAAAATCTTCCACAATGTTAAACCATTTTTAGATTATCAGACTAAATTATATTATGACATATATAAGGTTCATGTTTTTGCAGGTAACTCAACTATCATTTTCTCTGTGTCTTTTTTATGTATTGTTTTTTTATTACATAATTAAATTTTGAATTATTGAGTATATTATATTAAGCTTTTCTTTTCCTTAATTAGTGTCTTCAATTTTCATTAATACTGTTTTGTACGATATGGACTATGATATTCATTTTTGTATTTTCTCAATTTCAGCCGAAACCAATACAACTAATCATGCCATGACGAAACGGTAAGTTATGTTTCATATCAAATAATTTATATCACATTTAGACGATAAAAGAGAAAATTCTTTTATAAAAATAAAAATTCTTTATAAAGTGAAATAACAATAGAACGAAGTTTGAGGGTGCCAACGAGTGCACGACTTGGTTCTTATTGCCCATCCATACACAATAATAAAAACAAAAATAACCAACATACAAATGTAACATTTTATAGAATCTATAAAATATTGTTAAATGTTAGTTTTAACTATCAAGTGGCAACCATGACAATATAAAAAAACTTCAAGAACGTTAAATCATTTATAGATTATCCGACTAAATTATATATTATGATATATGGTTCATGTTTTTGCAGGTAACTCTATTGTTTTCTCTGTTTCTTTTCTTATGTATTGTTATTTATTTTTTAATGCATAATTAGTTTTATTATTATTGTGTATATTATATTAATATTTTAAGGATTTCTTTTACATCATTTTTATTAAGGATTCTTTTAGTAAACAAAGAGCATATATTATATATACAAGGTATCTAACTATAAAAATGCGAAATTTTGTTAGCAAACTTCTTAAAGCAGCAGAAATGCATGTTGATATAAAAATATGTTCAAAATGAAATTACAAATCTAAATGCCTACAAACGTTTGTGATCAGAATACGAAATGTAATTACACGTATTGTCACTTTCGTAGAATCACATTCAAAGTTTGGCAGGAATATTTTTCCAATGTTCAAAGTTTCGGAGAAGGCCCAACTAACTGAGCTCACTAATTTGACTAGTATTTAGTGTTTCACTTGTGGACCCCATTAAGTACTCTTGACTATTCTATTATTTACAGTAATACCATCACCGGGGGCAATTTATATATTTGACTCCATTTTGTTGCCATATAAGTCCCAGTTTCTCAGGCGAGAGTCACGAGCGAAAACAGTCCGAAATTCGGAAATCGTCCAAGTGATCCGCCATGGGAGAAGAGAAGTCTCTAGTTCAATTCCATAGTATTCCTTCACTCAGGACCTCTGATTTCGCTCTGACCGAGGAACCTTCATGGAGGCTGGAGAACAACGTGTCGTCGAATCGCCGGAGAGGGAAGAAAATAAGCGATGGCATTATGAACAATTTCGCCTCCGTATCGGTAGCTATTAGGAGAGATCGGAGGGGATCAGCGTTTAATGGTGGAAATGGCGGCGGAGGCGGAGCTTTCGCTTCGGTTTCGGTGGTGATTCCGAAGGAAGAAGACGAATTCGCACCTTCTTCGGCTCAGCTCTTGAAAAATCCGATCGCTCTATTGTCATTAGTACCGAAAGACGCCGCACTGTTCTTCGCCGGAGCGTTTGCCGGAGCCGCCGCAAAGTCTGTGACGGCACCGCTTGACCGTATAAAGCTCCTTATGCAGGTAAGGGCTCGTTCTCAACAACTTTAAGGTTTTGTGGCACGTGTTTTCTTTTTTTCTCCATTTAAAAAAAAAAAGTCTGGTCACTGGTGAGCAAAACGTACGCTGTCGTTTTGGACTAGTTGTGGTTTTTTTTTTCCTTTCTTTGTTTTCCTAAAGAGTATATAATCCATACATCAATTAAGAACTGTGTACGTGTGTGAACTGTTACATAGATAGATACGGTAATGTGTGTCCTTTGCATTTAGATCCTCCCATGAGATGGTCCATGGATGATTTTGAATCTCATTATCTCAAGTCAAGAAGTAATACCTTAAGAGAATATATGGAGTATGTGTGTTTGTGTTCTTGGTACAGACTTGCAGTAATGTTCATCGATTCTTACAATCCAATTGATGTCTAATTAATTCATAGACACACGGTGTTCGAGCTGGGCAACAAAGTGCTAAGAAGGCTATTGGTTTCATAGAGGTATATACTTAATCATGTAATGTAGAAAATTGGTTGTTCTTTTTGTAAAATCTTTTTGATTTGGTTTTGTTTGGAATAACTACAGGCGATTACTCTGATCGGAAAAGAAGAAGGTATTAAAGGTTATTGGAAAGGAAACCTACCACAGGTACTCACAATTTCTTGCATCCTTTTGGAATAAAGGGTGTGTAATTTAGTAGAGTGTGATTGCACATAATCTTAGCTTGAATGTTCCAGGTGATAAGGATCGTACCTTATAGTGCAGTCCAGCTGTTTGCATATGAAACATACAAGGTCTATAATCTTACCATATCTGATTCTGGTTGCATCTCGAAATTTTTAAAACCCATCTAATGACCGTTTGTTGCTTTCTGCTCGTTTTGCCTTTTGATGTTTTTCAGAAACTCTTTAGAGGAAAAGATGGTCAATTGTCTGTTCTCGGAAGGCTCGGTGCTGGTGCTTGTGCTGGCATGACGTCTACTCTGGTAAGTAATGGTGTTTATAGGCCTGAGTGAGTTTGTTTATCTTAAGATACCTTAAGACTCTATTTACTTAATGCAGATCACATACCCTTTGGATGTGCTGAGATTGAGGTTAGCTGTTGAACCAGGTTATCGAACCATGTCCCAGGTATGTTCATTTCATTAAACACCAGCTTTACGTTTCATAAATTCATCAGGTTTAAAAGCAGACATGTAACATCTAGGTTGCCTTGAACATGTTGCGAGAGGAAGGGCTTGCATCATTCTATAACGGTCTCGGTCCTTCGCTTTTAAGTATAGCTCCTTACATTGCCATCAACTTCTGTGTCTTTGATCTGTAAGTCTACTAACATTTCAACACTACCCTTGAAAATGTTTTACTCGATTGTTTACATTTTCGATTCTATATATACCCGCAGGGTAAAGAAATCTTTGCCAGAGAAGTATCAACAAAAGACACAATCATCTTTGCTAACAGCAGTAGTCGCTGCTGCTATTGCTACCGGTACTTGCTATCCATTGGATACCATAAGAAGACAGATGCAGTTGAAGGGTACTCCATATAAATCTGTATTAGATGCTTTCTCAGGTAGGGATAAAAACACCATTATTCTTCCCGTTCCAAATGGTAGTTTCCGGTTACTGACCGACCGATTTATCCTTAAACGGTTTTGCAGGTATAATTGCGCGTGAAGGAGTAATTGGCTTGTACCGTGGATTTGTCCCCAATGCACTCAAAAGCATGCCAAATAGCAGGTAATTATAGTTTTGATAAAAACACCTTTTTGTTTTCTTCTTGTTTCAATATTATTAACATTTCGGAATCCTCTTTCGTGTTGTATCAGTATTAAGCTTACAACATTCGACATCGTGAAGAAACTCATTGCAGCAAGTGAGAAGGAGTTCCAAAGAATTGCTGATGATAACCGCAAGAAAGCAAGTCCTAACACAACCGATGAATAAACCTGAAGACGCGATTTTGGGTTTCCAGAAGGTCATTTTTTGCCGTAATCATATGACCTTTTTTGTGTGTTTTGTACTTTTGAATGTAATAAGTTTGTGTTTCTCCTCATAATTCGTGGCCTTGTGTTCTCGAATTGAAATCCTGAAGACCAGAGAGTGTAATGTCAGTTTATGGTTATAAATAAATGTGTGTTTGTTTCCGGTTTACGTTTGGATTTCAACTGGTTTGATGATTTCGCTACTCCTGAAACGATATCGTTTCGTAGAAGAGACGGAATTGGGTCACCTAGTATTTGGCGGTTGCAGAGGAGAAAGCTGAGGAAATTAGCGTTTCAGAGAGAAGTTGTCGACGAAGTGTCTTGTATCCTCCTCCGAACCTTAAAGTATCATTCTCGTCATGTACTGTACTTTGCGATTTCCATTGCCTCTTCACATTCCTCAAACGCGAACAATGGCGTCCTGTAAGCCGAAACGACGCCGTGTGGAGCACTTGCGGTGCTGTGCTCAGCCTAGTCTTCGTGAAGATGACGAAGACGAAGGGGAAGAAGATTCCGATGAAAGGAGGTGATGGATCGTCTTTTTCTAACTAACTTTTTCACTTTTTTGATTCTCGAGAAAAAAAACTAGAAGAGAATGATTATTTATTATTGGAAATGGGGATTTGCTATTGTAATGTATTGATGATAATTTGGTTATTAGTGTTGGAGTTCAAGGACGAGTTTCGATTGTGGTGGAGAGATACGGAAATGGCACTTCGAAAAGGTCGGCCTCTGGAATCTCATCTTGTCTTATCGGCTGAAGATTCATCTCAACTTTGTATCTGTTTAAATACACTACTTGTTCTTCTTGTGCAGATATTTGCTAGATGATGATGATGATGATGATTCCCCTTTACAAGGATTTCTCGAGGATCGTAAAACTAAGCCTGATAACAAATCTCAGAGCTCAAATTCCTCAGAAACCAACACGCTTTGGCTTCCTGATGTTGTCAAGGATTTTGTTTTCCCCACAGGATTTCCTGGTACAGCCTAGCTTGAAAGCCTATCTATCTTTCTGTTTCTTCCTTGTTAGGAATCTCAGAATGCTAAGCTTGCAGTCCTGTAGATTCTAACTATGATTCAGTGAGTAAATTTCGTAAATCACATTGCAGGCTCTGTTTCTGATGATTACTTGGACTACATGCTGTTGCAGTTCCCTACCAATGTTACCGGGTGGATTTGTAATGTATTAGTCACGTCAAGTCTTCTCAAGGCATGTCCTGGAATCCTCTCATTTATTTCCTTGTCTTATGACTGGACTTGTTCTATAGATGGGTGTTTAGAATGTTGGAATTTTTTTTTGCACTTCTTATGCAACAAATGCAGGCGGTTGGCGTTGGCTCTTTCTCAGGAACTTCTCCTGCCGCTACTGCTGCTGCTTCTGCTGCAGCCATCAGGTTTACTTTTATACGAATGCAAACTTAGTTAGTTTGTTTGCTGCTGCAAATATTTTGTTCTTATAGTTTTTTCAACCGATGTGTTTTCTCTTCAGATGGGTCTCTAAGGATGGAATTGGTGCTCTTGGCCGTCTTCTTATTGGTAGGGAAACAATGGAAAGATTAATAAATGTTCATGGAGTTATCTAGGAACCATTTCAGTAAGAAGGGTATGTTTTCCAGGTGGACGTTTTGGTAGTCTTTTTGATGATGATCCTAAGCAATGGCGCATGTATGCAGATTTTATTGGCAGTGCTGGAAGGTTTGTAATAGAGGATTTGAGTTCTTGGTAAGCCATATTTGGTTGAATCTATGAATAGCATCAAGCTGCATTTTTTGTTTTGTTTTTGTTTTGCAGCTTCTTTGATCTTGCGACACAACTATATCCATCCCAGTTCCTACTGTTGGCATCCACGGGAAATCTTGCCAAGGTATTCCTTATTGCCGTTTCCCTTTTCCTGCCAGCTGCAAATCCTTGATTCATATAGACTTTATTAAGAACTTGCGTCGTCAAGCTTTAAATGACTGAGTACACATATTAAGATTTCAATTCGAAGTAGGCTGTGGCTAGAGGATTGAGAGACCCTTCATTCAGGGTGATTCAGAACCATTTTGCTGTCTCAGGAAATCTTGGAGAGGTAGCAGCCAAGGTATGCTAGTCATGTATGTGTGTAATCAGAACCCAAATACGAGTATGGAGTAGCTAAATATTCACTATATTAGCAGAGTCTCTAATTTTTGTTAAACGTCTCAGGAAGAAGTATGGGAAGTTGCTGCTCAGCTTATTGGTCTTGGTCTCGGCATTCTGATCATTGTATTTTACTTGTTTGTTTGGTCATTTCCTCAAATATCTTAATTAGAAGTCCCCATTGGATCTCGGCTAAATATTTTTTCTTGGTTTTACGTTGAGCGTTTGTATATTATAATCTTGATGCAGGACACCCCGGGCCTTGTAAAGTCATTTCCCTTTGTGTCACTTACATGGACGAGCATAAGACTTGTTCATCTCTGGCTACGCTACCAGTCGCTTGTAGTCCTACAATTTAACACGGTAAGACTTTTGAAATGGATTTTCTTACAATCCCAACGTGAGAAAACTCAGATAAGGGATATTACTTTGATTTGAAATATTGCCAGGTAAATCTCAAGCGTGCTCGTATCCTAGTAGAATCGCATGTTATGCACTCCGTTGTACCAGGTAAGAATGTTTCTCTCATTTTCCAGCCTAGTATTCAACTTTCATGCAAGACCCATCTTTCTCTCTTTACAGGATATGTTGACTGCAACAAGCGAGAAAACATTTTGTTGTGGCACAGATTCATGAAACCTCGGATCATTTTTGGTGTCTCTCTTGATGAAGTATCTGGTCTGGAGAAGTCTGTTTCTAAGGTAATCTTATCCTTTCATTATTACTGCATCCATATGTACACTTGAGAGAATCTTCTATTTGTAAGTACATGTTCTTGAAACCTTGATTTTTTCAGGTCAAAGCTCTCCTTAAGATGTACACAAAGGAGAAGTATATTCTTACGTTGAATAAGTTGAATAAGGATTCCGAGATTTGTGTATCCTTTAAGGTATGTGCGTGGCCCTATAAAAAGACTTATCCACTCAATTATTCTCCTACTAAATTTATAAACCAAGCACCACACTTGCATTTATCGACTCAATCATGATTCCTCCTTGTTCTTGCATTCTGAGAAAAGAACTCAGAAAACTACTCCTTTGTCTATCTCTCAAGTAACCTGATAGAGATTTTGGCATGATTGGGTTAGTGATTAGTTGAAACTACGTTACTTCACCTAAATTCTGGGTTTCTTTCTGCTCTTTCTCCATCAAAAGCCATTTTTACGCATTCTTGTTGCCTTTATTTCATGAATATAAACCTAACTAATAATGCAGGTGAATGCCACAAGTAGAGACGTGTTGAGATGTCTTTGGCAAGCATATTGGTTAGAAGAGAACATGGAAGAATCCTTTAAAGACAAGGATAGTGTGTTCCACTGGCTGAAGCAAAGCTTGTCGGAGATGGACAACAAGTTTGATGATTTCTTGTTCAAGTTGGATTCTGCTGGATGGAATCTACTTGAATCTAACTTGAAGATTCCCAACCATATACTCATCGACCACGAATCTATCCCTCTCTAACATTCGATTGATTTCCCCAGGAATCATCACGTAATATCTTGAACAAAAGAAAATAACACTGAGGTACATAAGACCAAACCCAGTCAATTTGAATATGGGATAAGCTATGAATATCTTGGGTGATTTATAGAATATCAAAGTTTGGTACAGCTAATATAGTTAAGACGACTAAGTATAGTAATATCTAAATAAGCTAGTGTGGGTAATGAGACAGATGGTGAGGTTTTAAGCCAATGGATAAACAAGGATAATGATTATGCCTTGTTTGTTTGTACTCGCAATCGTTCACCATTTTTGTGCTTCCGGAATATTAAGGACAAAAAACCACAACCTTTTATAATTTGATTTGTATAATATAATAAAATAGAACCAAAATATGCCTCTCTCTCTCTCCTATTATTAGCCAAGTTTTATTTAGGGGAAATTATGACAAGTTTAATTTGATTTTATTATCTATACGGATTCCGTTTGTAGTCATATACTGAGATAAGCAACAAGTACAGCAATAAGTTGTATGTTACTTGATTGGCATGGTTGAAATAGCGGTTTGATGTGAGTCATCATCGGTATCAATTTTTCGTGAATAAATGATAAGCAATCGTGTCACGGAATTACTATTATTGTTTGATTATTTTTCCCTCATCCATATTCATTAATTGACGTAGGTCACACACGTATACTATTATTGTTTGATTCTTTTTCCCTCACCCAAATAAATATAATCAATTACTTGGCCTTTCGAGAGATCCATCCATGCAAATATTCCATAATCCATGCATAGTTATATCTTAGTAATATTGCATTAAATATCTAAAATCTGGTATACTATGGGGTCCATTTTGACCCTACGAAAACGGAGACACGTCGGTGACCTACATACGCTACTGTATCTCGCCACGTGTCGTAGTTTCCAGTGACATCCAAACAGACGTCGGTCATATATTTTGTGAAGCTATAACGGTGACACACGTCCTGTCACCGGCATGTCACTCAATAATTCTTTCTTTAAATAAATAATATTATCCTATCTTTGTTAGGTGTGGGGGGCCCACACGAAGGGCTATAGGTTAATTGCAAAACTCCCAGAAGCTTTTTTTCTGTAGTAGGAGAAGTGTAACAGTTCCTTGTTGAACAAAAAAGAGCTTTAGACTCTCTCCCTTTCTAGTTTCGATATTGATATTACGCGAATTTACTAATCTCTCTACCTCTTTGTTTCTTTCTTCCTCCTGTCGCTGCCTTGCTTGAGTGACTCCATGGAAATGGGAGAGAGAATCAATTCGAGTTGTTAGGGTTTGCGATATTTAAGGCTTGTGTGGGTGATCTCGAGGGGGAAATAAATAAAGGATTTAAGGTTGAGGGGTAGGTTTTGTTAGAATCGTCGTGCTTCTGGAAAATGAGAAAATCGTTCAAGGATTCACTAAAAGCTCTTGAAGCTGATATCCAGTTTGCCAACACCCTGTAAATCTCTCTCTCTCTCTCTCTCTCTCTCTTTCTCTGGTTCTTAATCGGGAGTTGTTAATCCCCTGGGAAATTTGTTTTGATGGTATTTTGGGGTTGTCCCTTTGCTTGAGTAACTGTTTTTACAGAATTTTGACTTCTTTCCAGATGATTTTCAGTTGGGAATCTGAATCTCTGTTGTCTGATGGGTCTGTATGTGATGATGTCAGAATGAATTTGAGACTTTGCGTTTACGCGAGCTCATAAAATTTTACCAATTTATTCCTTTGCAAGTCTCAGACGCCACCACTTTTGGTCTGATCACTAAAATGTTTAGTGGTCAATTCTTTTTCCTTTTTTTGTCATATGCTCTGTTTCTACCCCCAAAGTTTGACTTGGTATGCTGGACTACATCTCCCCAATCATTCAATCAATATTATAGGAAAATAAAATCATAAATTGTTGTATTTGTGTGTGAAGGGCATCAGAGTATCCAGAGGAGTATGATGGTGGCAGCGTGCAGATGAGATTATCTTACAGCCCTGCCGCTCATCTCTTTCTCTTCCTTCTTCAATGGACTGATTGTCATTTCGCAGGCGCTTTGGGATTGCTCAGGATCCTTATTTTTAAGGTTGATTTTGCTGCTGAATATTAGTGGCTCTTATTTTGATCCTCTGTTCTTGTCTGCCTCATGTGTGATTCTCTGTGTTTTTTTTTTTGTAAATAGGCATATGTTGATGGGAAGACCACAATGTCCCTAGATGAACGCAAAGCTAGTATCAGAGAATTCTATGGTAAAATTCAAACGACTCATTAGTTAATCATACTTAGTGTCTCTTAATCGGAAGATATTAGATTAGGTCATCCGATATGTTTTTTGCTGAGTAGCAATGGGTGTTGATGGGCAGATGTGTTGTTTCCATCACTATTGCAACTTCACGGAGGAATAACCAATGTAGAAGAAAGGAAACAGAAGGAGATATGCGACAAAAGATACCGGAAAAGGGACAGAACAGAGAAAGGAAAGATGTCAGAGATTGATTTGGAGAGGGAAGAAGAGTGTGGAATTTGTTTGGAGATTCGAAATAAAGTTGTTCTTCCTACTTGCAGTCACTCCATGTGTATAAATTGCTACAGAAACTGGTATAAGCCTCCTCTTTTTTACTCACTCTTTTAAGTTTCTTCACTACTTTCATCAGCCTTTCTCAAGTTATAAAATCCGTTGTTTGAAACGTGCAGGCGAGCACGGTCACAGTCGTGCCCTTTCTGTCGAGGCAGCTTGAAAAGAGTGAATTCTGGTGATCTATGGATGTACACTTCGACCAAGGAGATTGCGGATTTACCGGCAATTTACAAGGAGAATCTGAAGAGGTTGTTGATATACATTGATAAGTTGCCTCTCGTTGCTTCTGATCCAACTCTTGCCCCTTATGCTCCTCTTCCTCGTTGAACATCTCTCTATTTCTTTGTTATGCACATAGCAATTTCTATCAACATTTCATCTCTTGGTACCCCCCCCCCTTTGTACATATAATTTATTTGTTTTCACTCCTCCTGCTTTTACTTATTTTATTTTTCAGTTTTCTACAGTCTTCTGATTTGGATTTGTATATAACAAACCTTTGATAGATCTTTAATATACATTTGATGATTGGGGGTACTTAGTCACATTATTGGATCGTCTTGGTTGACCAGATTATGAAATATAGGTACCGATTGATTAATTTTTCAGTCTAACCGAGTTGTTTGATCGCTTTTTGGCATAATTTGGTTAAATCCGGAACCTTTATTTGCAGCAGGAGATGATACATAGTTACTCGTGGATTTGTTTAATCCGATAAGAACTTATATGACCCAATCAGGTTATAAGCTTATCTAGATTCTATAGCCAGTGGTAGTAACGTGAAACATCACCAGATACGCAGAAATTTAATAGATAAGGTAAGTCTTCTTATCCACCGTCAGATGGATTTGTCAATCGATCCAACGGTTTTGATCCTATTACCAAGATCGCCCAGTTCCAAGAAAAAAATAAAAAGTGATCTCCACGCAACTATAATCACGGCTTAAGCAACGGGACTTACTTCTCTATCTCCTGAAATCACAAAACACAATCGACGGAGATGGCCGCCACTTCCACTGCTGCTGCAGCTGCTTCTTCCATCATGGGTACTCGGCTGGCTCCGGGTATCCATTCCGGTTCAGGTCGGTTCACAGCACGGTTCGGGTTCGGAAAGAAGAAGGCAGCTCCCAAAAAGACGCCCAAGAAGGTGAATTCGGACCGACCTCTTTGGTACCCTGGCGCCGAATCCCCTGACTGGCTCGATGGTTCGTTGGTTGGAGATTATGGGTTTGATCCCTTTGGTTTAGCTAAACCGGCCGAGTATCTCCAATTCGATATTGATTCACTAGACCAGAATCTGGCTAAGAACTTAGCCGGAGACGTGATCGGTACCCGTACGGAAGCTGCGGATCCCAAATCCACGCCGTTTCAGCCTTACAGTGAGGTATTCGGAATCCAGAGGTTCAGGGAATGCGAGCTGATCCACGGACGGTGGGCGATGCTCGCCACTCTCGGCGCTATCTCCGTGGAATGGCTCACCGGCGTCACTTGGCAAGACGCCGGCAAGGTGAGGACACTCCCTCCGCCGCCTAAAATGCTAATAGTTTTAGTTGAACGAGTTATCCAATACTTGCGTTTGCGTTTGTTTGCGACTCGAATAGAAATGTAGCTAACAAACATATATGCGTCCAACAAAGTAGTGAAATTTGCGTTTGCTTTGATGTCTACCGTCTCCTTTTTTCCTAGCGTTTGTGTTAGCTTTAGACTGTTTGATATTCTGATCAATTAAAAACTTTTAAAGGGTCGACTGTTCTATTTGATTTGAAAAAACATACAAGTGTAGTATCCAATCAGTGATTTTAAACTTTTAGTTGAAATCTTATGTTATTCAGTCACTTGGTATTAATGTATTCAGGTGGAGCTTGTAGATGGATCGTCCTACTTGGGGCAGCCATTACCGTTCTCGATCTCGACATTGATATGGATCGAGGTGTTAGTGATCGGCTACATTGAGTTCCAACGCAACGCGGAGCTTGACTCAGAGAAGCGTTTGTACCCGGGAGGCAAGTTCTTCGACCCGCTAGGTTTAGCGGCTGACCCGGAAAAGAAGGCTCAACTTCAATTAGCTGAGATCAAGCACGCACGTCTTGCCATGGTCGCCTTCTTGGGATTCGCAGTTCAAGCGGCTGCAACGGGTAAAGGTCCACTCAACAATTGGGCTACTCATCTCAGTGATCCCCTCCACACCACCATCATCGATACCTTTTCCTCCTCTTGAAATCACTCTCTCAATTATCATCGAAGATTCTATTTGTAACTTTTATATAAACAGAGCTATGAGACTGAATCGAGTTTGGGCTTTTTTTTGCTTGGTCTATTTACTTCTTTGACCCATGACATTATATTGGCCTTCCTCAGTAAAGAGGGTGGAATTGGTAAGTATCTTGATCTCCCCGAGCACTTTGGGAGAAAGAAGAAAGACATCTTAGCTTCTATACCGCTTCTTGTCCTCCGCTGGAAAACAAATTCTCTTAAAATCGGTGCTCTCCGCGATGCCTTCGTACGCAATGTCTTGCTTTAAGTTGCCCCTCTCACTTTGTAAACGCATGTAATGGGCCTTGAAACGCTATTTGTGGGATGAAAAACTCGAGAAGAGGAAATTGGCATGGATTTCTGGGGATAAACTTACCCTTCCCAAGAACGTGGGGGGACTTGGTTTCCGTGAGATCGAAAACTTCAATGATGCACTCTTGGCTAAGATTAGTATGAGACTACTCACTTATCCGGATTCTCTACTAGCACAAGTCCTCCTTGGAAAGTATTGTCGTAATGTGCCTTTCATGGAATGTGGTCCTGCTTCTTGTATCTCTCACGGTTACAGGAGTATACTAGCGGGAAGGGAGGTTTTGAAAAAGGAATGGGATGGATTATTGGCCAAGGAGACAAGGTGAATATGTGGTCTGATGCGTGGCTCTCAGTATCTGAACCGGTGAAACCCTTTGGGCCACCCCCACTAACAAGTGAAGCTTTAACGGTAAACTCTCTTCTCCAACCCGATTCAAATCTTTGGGATGTGGAAGCAATAAGATTACACTTACCTCAGTATGAGGAAAAGATCCAGCGGTTAACCTTGAGTACAAGGAAAACTGAGGATCGATTTGTTTGGTTACCCGAGAAGTCGGGAAGATATACCACAAAATCGGGTTACGCCAAAGTGAAACTCTCCACGGAACCGGCGTCTCTGTTGGATTTCAATTGGCAAACGAGCATTTGGCAAGTCCGACCTTGTCCAAAAGTTAAGTACTTCTTATGGAAGTCCATGGTCGGAGCCTTATCGGTGGGTCAATCCCTGTCAAAACGTGGTTTTCACGCGGTGGGAAACTGTAGGAGACGTGGAGCCCCGGAGGATGATGAGACGCATGTCTTAATCCACTGCCCATTTGCTAAAATAGTATGGGACCTTGCACCAATTAATTCATGGCCTACACAACATAACTGCTCAACCATGCAGAACTTCCTCACCAAGGCTCGCCTCTGCCTACAACCGTTGCCCCCAACTGGAATAGACTCTGCAGCGCTATACGCCTGGGTCTTATGGCACTTATGGAAAGCTCGGAACCAACTATTGTTTGGAGACAAACACTTCACAGAAACGGAGACAATTCTCAAAGCCATCATGGACACAAAGAACTGGCAGGCGGCGCAACAACTGGAGCAGAAACCGGCACCTTTCAAAATCAAGCTCTGTTTCAGGCTGTGTATCTCCGAATTTCGCAGAACTCTGTTGCTTCAGTGATGCCTCTGGGAAAAAACCACAGGAGCCTGTGGTCTGGGCTGGACCATCACTAGGAATAACACTCAGACCCTACTCCAAGGATCCACGACGAGATCGCACATAGGATCAGACTTAATGGCGGAAGCCATCGCCTTGAAAGAAGCAGCTCTCGCGGCCATCAACGCAGGTTTCTCCAGTCTGCAAATGTTATCGGACTCTCAGTCCTTGATCTCCTTAATCAACTCAGGAGAAGGCTCAAGTGAATTGAGTGGTGTACTCTTTGACCTTAGAGAGATCTTGCCTCGATTCGCCTCTATCTTGTTGTATTGATTTCATACGGCAGGAGTCATTGGTTCAAATCCCATAGTAGGTGTAACTTATTAGACACCACGATCAATGGTGTCTAACAAGTTTTTGTAACCAGTTTTTTTTTTCTTTTAGTTTTCATATTCCTCGTTTATCAAATTTAACAGCAGATGCTTTAGCTAAACAGGCGCTGCTCGCCTTATATGTACCCCTCTGTTTCTGAGTGATAACACTGTTTTCTATTTTTAAGATGGTTTCGTTCCAAAAAAAAAAACTAATTTATGAAACTGGCTGTGTAGTTTTATCATTGATCGGGTAATACCGAGTCTGCTAGTGAACATAAAGCGTGACACTATTTTCCACTAACCAAACGGACAATAAAAACTTAATAGTTACATTTTCTCTATCATTTAGCTGAGATTAAATTTTCGTTTATTTTGTGCTAATTTTCTCCAAAACGTAACTTCCATATATGATTTTGTGGTCGTAAAGCTATCAGAGAAGAGAAGTTATTAGATAGAACTGGCCAAGATATTTGGAGATTAAAAAATAACCTTACCAAAAGATAAGACGTACCGCGTGAGATTTGGGTGAATAGAGAGATATTTGTCTTCTGAAGTTTTCATTGAAAACGATGCCTTATCGTTGTCACTGTTCCGTAATTTGGGAGGACGTTGAATTATCAGTATATTCTATTTCGATTTTCACACATACATCAAACAGGTTCCTATTATTTGCTTCAATCCTATCCCCCCGAAGAAAACCAATTAGAAAAATGTCCTGAAATTGTTGTACGCGGAGACTTAATGAATTGATTGTCTTTTTCAACATTGAATTGATTGTCTAATGAATATAAATTTATATAATCAATAATCAATATAGGAATGGTTGATTCAACGATCAAATCCATAATCCGGATTAAATAAAAACAATAATTATTTAATTTGCACGGGTACCATAAGGAAAACATGAAGTAGAATATATATATATTTTTTTTTCATAGAGTAATATATTAAAATTTTGACATTTGATGTATGAGTCACCTATGCCCGACGTCACAAAAAGAAGAACTATAATTACAGTTTTTACAGCCCCTTTCACATTCATTTATAGAAATATAAACCATATAGACATTCCAACAAATTTATTTTATATTCTCCAATATTGTTCGTAAAATTATGATTAGATCTTTTGAAAGCTAAATGAATTATATTAATTACAGTGTGTTAAGCCATTTGCTTTAACAAATTGCTAATCCAGTGAGTGATATGAAAATATATAATTATCAAATGTGCACTATCCCCCAGTGATACGAGAAGAAGAAATTCTGGTGACAAACGAAGAAGCAATTGAGCTCGACGATACATATTCTTCAAATTTTGATCCGAAATCGCTTCTTGAAGATTTTGAATATCCCCAATCATCTTCAATCTCAGGAACACTCTCATCCCCGTTTAGAAACCTAAGAACGATTCTCATCGACGGCCGAGACGTCGGATTTTGGTGGCAACAGATCAAACCGACGGCGAGAGCAAGCCTTGCTTCTCCGCCCTCATAAGCAGAACCGAGTCTTGGATCTATTGCATTCATAATCTCACCGTCCGCATGCAATTCCTTTACCCAATCGACTAAAAAGAAGCTACCGGAATCCGTTGGCTTTCTCCCGGAGACGATCTCTAATAGCATAACGCCAAACGCGAAAACATCAGACGCGGATGAGGAACTGCCGTTTCGGGTGAGCTCTGGCGCCATATACCCAATGGTGCCAACGAGTGCTGTTGTGTGCGATAGCGATCCGCGTTCATAAAGCCTAGCTAGTCCAAAATCTCCCAATCTAGGGTTCATGTTGGAGTCAATCAGGACATTGCTAGGTTTCACGTCTCTATGAATCACAATCTTTTCCCATTCTTCGTGGAGATACAACAACCCAGACGCGATTCCTTTCGCGATCTGAAACCGCACGTTCCACGACAAAACTGCCCCGCTTCGTCTGGGTACACGGTAAAGCAGCGTGTCTAAGCTTCCGTTGGGGATATAATCGTAAATTAACAAGAGATCGCTTTTGTGTTTGCACCATCCTTGCAGATTCACCAGATTCTTATGTCTTAATCGTCCTAAACTCTCAATCTCTGCGACAAATTCTCGGACACCTTGCATGCTATTCGGAGTTATCTTCTTCACTGCGATGAGAACCGAATTCGGAAGTTCTCCTTTGAAAACGGTTCCAAACCCTCCGGTTCCGATAATCCCCGTCTCCTTGAATCCATCCGTGGCTACGTAGAGATCTCTGTATCTCAATCTGCGAGGATGATCGATTTCCCAGTCTTCGAGAATTTCTTCTTGTTTCAATCGCTTTTTGTACATGACGAAGTAGAAGAGTAACACAAGCATGAACAGCATAACGGCTGATAAAGACACGATCAAAACGATGGTCTGAGAATTGAAACCTCTCTTCTTCGCCGTATTGGGAGGCGGAGGAGGAAGCTCTGAGAGGTTAAGCATATCTGCAATTGGACGCTCTCCGCCGCTTGAGAAACTCCAACCCATCACGTAATGAGCACTCAACTGATCTCTCCCAGTCGCTGCTGTGAATCCGACATACATTTCTTCTTGCACAATCTCTAACAATTTTGGAACTTGTTGAGAGATCAATGGCTTTGTGGGTTTAAACCCCAATCTCGCCGGATAAACGGTGACGTTTAGCGTTTGCGTTGGTCCATCATAATCCAAAAGGGCTTGAATCGGATTGCCACTCTCAAGCTGGAAATCTTCTTTTCGGTTAGGAATATCATCGTTGTAATACACGACCGGTTCTTGGAAATCCGAAGTACGACTGTTGTAATTCAGACCGATGTCGTTTCCTATTCTGTCAGTGTTATCGTCTCTGGATCCTTGTACCGTGTCAAATTCAACTGCGAATACGTGATTCCTCGGATCTCTATCGTTCTCTTTGTTGAAAACTCCCAAATACTTTGCGGATTCAGCATTGGGACGATAAGGGGTTGGTGATAGTGTGAATGTGAATCCAAAACCCCCGTTGGTTGAGCTTGAAGGGATTATGACAAAGACGAAAGAAGCGCTAAAGGAACGAACCGTGGCGTTTGTTGAATTTCTCTGTGTCTCCAGCAATCTCACCGGTTTGTGGTAGAAAGCTGTACCTGTAACGTTTGACTTTCGGTCAGTGAGTCTCAATAGTCCGTTGGGTTTGATCATAGCAGCTCCTTCAATCCGAATCTCCGATTGGTTTCCTTTAAAACCTCGGAAAGTAAATTCTGTTGTTGTTGTTCTCTGAGCTCGAACAGGGACGATCAAAAGTAGGAAAAGCCTGAATAAGAGTGAGACTAAGACCATGGATCTTGCAGTGCCCATGAGTGATCGAAATAAAGAAGGAGAGATACTTGTGGAGATTTCTGGTTTAGAGATTTTCTTTTATGGACATAAGAGTTTGGTATTTTTCTTACTGGTCGGTGACTGGTATGGAAATCTAAGGAGTCAAAGAATAAGAAAAATACCCAAAACAAACAAAAAGAAGAAACTTCTTCCTTTCCGCATAATGTTTGTTTTTTGTTATTTTTTTTTTTTTTGTTAAAAGGTATAATTTCCCGCTAATGTTCACACTTCACATCAGCGTATATTGAATATACAATGGCACCCAATGTTTTTCGAGAAGTTAAAGTTCAAAAACAGATTAGTTATTGTCTTTCAATAAATAATTTTTTATTACGACCAGAATGCTATCATTATCATTTCAAACTTTTAGTTATAAGAACCTACATCTGGTTTCTATAGTTTTTGTCATTAGACAGTCACCGTCTTCTAGTCCATATTTGAATTTGGTTAAGTCAGTTGTAGACAAAATTGATAAACTGAAAAGTATATGTAAAAAATTGATAAGTGGTAGTTTTGTAAAATATCAGTACGGATAATAGGACAATTTTATGTCGGCAACATATAATAAATAGTATGTTTATTAATTAATACAGGAATTACTTGGAAAAGTTGTATTGCTTGTCTGCTTGAGGTTGACTTAAAATAAATAAATAAATAAATAAAAAGGTCCAAGGTAACTATCAGGCTGACTTTGACAAACTCCGACATTTTTTGATATTTCTTTCGGAGCAAAAAAGAGATGACTATAAAATAGTCATATGGCCTTGGACATTTGTGTGTTTTAAACCTTAAAGATCATGAAATGTCCAATGACTATTGTTCAACCGGTATAGGTGTTTTCTCAAGTCTCAAGTCCTTTTCCTTATTATCTCACTCACCCACATAATTTTCTTTATTTTTGTTGGTCAACACCCACATAATTTTCTAAATAGCACTTAGATAATAGTTTCGATATTGTCTATCTCTTTACGCCTCTGATTCTTTTATTACGTAGTACTCAATTTTGTTAGGTCATGTCATAACTCGTAACAAAGAAACACATGCAGTTACTAACACACATCGATCTTTGTTTTTGAACTATGTAGGTTTATAGCGTTTGCCTCAAAACTAACTCATTCAACAGGCTGTGGATGAAAATAAATAGATTTTAATGATCAATCGGACACAAGCGATTCGTTTTAGCAGTTTCCATTCCCAATTTCTACAAAATCAACAAAAGAAACGTTCTTGTTGCACACTTTTACCGTACTAATATTACTATTAACTTTACATATCATTTTATCTTTTACTGTACATTGCCATATTTACTCTTTTTAGTTGTTAGTAGACTATTTAAACAACAATACCCATACCCTAAAAAACGCGGTTAGTCAAACTAGCCGTTATAAGTTATAAATACCAAAAATACCATAACAGGTAAAAAAACACACACTAATACTATGTTGCTCACAAGTTACAACGAAAAGAAACTTGGAACTAGCTAACCAAGAAAACAAAAAAAAGACCTGTGAATTTACACTATCTGCCACTGATAGCAGAACTCGAAGAAATCTTCGTGACAGAGAAGGATGCGACTGAGCTCGAAGCTTTATTTGACGAAACATATTCAAACTTGGACCCGAATTCGCTTCTAGAAGAATCTGAGTATCCCCAATTGTTAACAATTTCAGGAACAGCTTCGTCACCGTTCAAATACCTAAGAACCTTTCTCATCGACGGCCTAGACGCCGGTATTTGATGGCAACAAAGCAATCCGACGGCAAGAGCAAGCTTTGCTTCTTCTCCGTCGTAACCAGATCCGAGTCTCGGATCCACCGCACGTAGAATCTCACCCCTCTCGTGCAGTTCCATAACCCAATCTGCCAAGAAGAAGGCCCCGGCGTCAGTCGGTCTTCTCCCGGCGACGATCTCTAACAGCAAAATGCCAAACGAGAATACATCAGACGCAGACGACGATTTGCTGTTGCGGGTGAGCTCCGGCGCCATATACCCAATCGTCCCGACGACTACGGTGGTATGCGATTGAGATTCGCGTTCGTAAAGCCTTGCGAGCCCGAAATCTCCCAATCTAGGGTTCATGTCATCATCAATCAGAACGTTGCTTGGTTTCACGTCTCTGTGAATCACGACCTGTTCCCATTCCTCGTGGAGATACAGCAGCCCCGACGCGATTCCTTTAGCGATCTGACAACGCGCGTTCCAGGACAAAACGGCGCCACTTCGTCTCGGTTTGCTGTAGAGTAGCGAGTCTAAGCTTCCGTTGGGGATATAATCGTAAATCAACAAGAGATCGTTTCTGTGTTTGCACCATCCTTGCAGATTCACCAGATTCTTATGCCTTAATCGTCCCAAACTCTCGATCTCTGCGACAAATTCTCGAACACCTTGCATGCTATTCGGAGTTATCTTCTTCACGGCGATTTGCTCAGACGAAGATGATGAGATGCTTCCTCTGAAAACGGTTCCGAATCCTCCGGTGCCGATAATCCTATTCTCCTTGAATCCATCAGTGGCAGCGTAGAGATCTTTGTATCTGAGTCTGTGAGGATGATTGATTTCCCATTCTTCTAGCATCTCTCCTTCTTGCAATCGCTTCTTGTACATCACGAAGAAGAAGAGTAACGCAAGCAAGATCAGTGTTACGCCCGATAGAGCTACGATCAGAGCGATGACCTGAGAATTGTGACCTCTCTCCTTAGCCGTATTCGGAGGCGGAGGAGGAAGCTCCGAGGGGTCGAGTGTATCTGCAACTGGACGATCGCCGACGCTTGAGAAACTCCAACCCATCACGTAATGAGCACTCGACTGATCTCTCCCTGTAGCTGCCGTGAATCCGACATACATTTCTTCTTGCACGATCTGCGACAACTTCGGAACCGTTCGCGAGATCAGAGGCCTTATGGGTCTAGACTTCAAATTCGCCGGATAAACGGTTAAGTTTAGCGTTTGAGTGGGTCCATCATAATCCAAAAGTGCTCGTATTGGATCGCCGCTCTGAAGCGGGAAATCTTCTTTACGGTCAGGATCTTCGTCGTCGTAATACACGACCGGTTCTTGAACATCAGATGTGAGACTGTTGAAATTCAGACCGATGTGATTGCCTATTCTATCAGCACCGTCTTTGAATCCTTGCACTGTGTCGAATTCCACGGCGAATACGTGATTCGTATCATTTCCGTCGTTGTCTTGGTTGAGAAGTCCCAAATACTGAGCGGATTCGGCTCCAGCACGATTAGGCGTCGGAGATAGCGTGAAGGTGAAGCCAAAACCCCCGTTGCTCGAGCTTGTAGGGACTATGACAAATACGAAAGAAGTGCTAAAGGAACGAACCGTGGCGTTTGTTGAATTATTCTGTGTCTCCAGGAATCTCACCGGTTTGTGGTAGAAAGCTGTACCGGTAACGTTTGACTTCCGTTCAGTGAGCCTCAATAGTCCGTCGGGTTTGATCATCGCAGCTCCTTCAGTCCGAAGATTCGATTCGTTTCCGGTAAAACCTCGGAAAATAAACTCTGTTGTTGGTGTATCCGTTGTTGTTCTCTGACCTCGAACAGGGATGGTCAAAAGCAAGAAGAGCACGAGCATGAATGAGATTAAGGACCATGCAGTACCCATGACTGACCAAGAATAGGGAGAATGGGTTTGGATGAAGCAAAAGATAACAAGAAAAGCTTCTCCTAGATTAAGGGATTAGAGATGTTCTTATAAGAATACCAAGAAGAAGAAGAAGAACTTCTAAGTTATAAACAAGAAATTATTAACGACAATTGATATATATATATATGGAACTTCGATGGCATGTTGTAAATTTCCTATTTGGAAAAGAAAAATACTCAAATAATTGACAGAGATATATATTTTTTTGGTCAAACAATAAGAAATTTTCAATATTTTAAAGTTGTGGTTAGGACCGAATACTGTCATTTATCGTTTCTTTTAGTCATAAGAAATCAATGATTTGGATATTACGTTGATTTGAAATCAATTTATATATTTTTTTATCAAATCAGTTGTTTTAAAGTTTTACTTAAAACATGTGTTGTTGATGATTTTCAAGTACGAAGTAATTCTTTGTTAAAACGCAAGGATACAAATATTTTAATTTGAAAAATTAAGATAATTACAAATTTCAAAATACATAAACATATCTAAATTAAAATTTCATATTCATTTAAATGTATGATACGATATTCGAATCTTTTATAGGTAATTTACAGAATGATGGACAAAGTTAAGAAATATATTTTTTTATAAAAAGTTTACAAGTGATAATTTTGATAAGGAATTCGTATAGACTCAATACTAGTAATTTGGAAAATAATATTAGGTTGGGATGCCGATATCACGGAATATATTGGGCACTGTTTTCTTTTATTATGGAAGTTAAATTATTTATCTTAAAGTCCTACGCATCTAGGCTGACTTTGACAAAGTCCACATCTGCTTTGAATCTGCAGAAATATTATATTTTAGAGGGGAAATGCAAAAAGAAACTGAGTTTGGACTTGGACATTTAAACCCCCAAGATAAAATATACTTGGAGGATAATAGTATTACATGAGTTCCGAACTTACAGGAAAGCAGTAACTTTCCTTCCCTTTACACAGCAATCTACCAATGATTAGTAATACTATCGAATGGTTACTTTAACTATCGTAGTAAAAGGTTCGTGCTTTATTCTTTTTTTAACCTTTACTAAACAACCATTTATTATGAGATCTCTCTAAGTTCAACTTTTTACATTGATTCGTTTGGTCACATAAATCCTTATCAGTTTGACTTTGTAAACGTTGTCATAAATTCAATTTTTCAATTTGCGTATTTACGTAATCATCCTCTATGATGTAGTATTGTATTTTAGGAGATCACGTCACGTGGTCGTGTTAGATTGAATACATTTTTCTTAATATTAGGCCTATCCGGTTCTAAAACAAAACCAGGGGTTTCTATGGTTGTTGTCACTGATCGTTCTTTGGTAAAAAAGGAAATTTTAATATTATTCTTCTGAGTATCTGTACTATATAGCAAAATTGGTATGATATATATATATGCATATATATTTATCTATAAAATGACAATGAGATTTTGTGTTCAAGTGAACAAAAAAAAAAAAAACGTTTTAGATATTTTTATCCATATGGTCTAAACATTGTGCTCTATAGCATTTGATACGACTGTTTTTTTCAATAGCAATCGATTTTTGTGTTAAAATGAATAAATTAAGTTTTAAACATTTTTACACATTCGATTTAAACACTTCAGAGACAGATGTAACGCATTATTTTTCTATATGAACATTGAATTTATTAAACTAGTTTATATTCTACTATAGAAGTTTGGAAATTTGTAACTATCATTTGTAGCAACAATTTTGTGATATACTATCTTAAAACTCTACATTATTATGTAACATGTTAATTACTGTAAGGTGTTTTAATCAATTTTAAATTACATGTCTCCATCCTCTTCAATAATTAAGATAAACCGTAAAACCAACATGGTACGGTTTCAGATTGCAAATATGGCTTTAATTAATGGGTGCGACCTTTCGTTAGATACAAGACATTAAAGACCCCAGTGGGCTGAGCCCAAATTTGGTAATAGTTCCTCAAAACACTGCCGCGTGGAATCGAAAAATACATAATCAAATCAACATTTTCCAATTCTCAGTATCCTTCGATTAGAAGAAAAAAAAATGAAGAGTTTTTTTAATGTGTCAAAGTGTCTATCTATCACTGATAAACGAAGTCGAAGAGATTCTTGTGAGAGACGAAGAAGTGTGTGAGCTCGATGCCCTATCCGACGAAACATACCCTCCGAATTTGGAACTTGAATCGGTTCTTGAAGAATCTGAATATCCCCAACTGTCTTCAATCTCAGGAACATCCTCGTCTCTGTTCAGATACCTGAGCACCATTCTCATCGGCGCCCGAGATCCCTCTTTTTGTTGGCAACAAAGCAAACCGACGGCGAGAGCAAGCCTTGCTTCTTCCTCGTCGTATCCAGATCCGAGTCTCGGATCGATCGCACTGATGATCTCTCCGCTTGCTTGTAGCTCCATAACCCAATCGGCTATGAAGAAGCTCCCTGAGTCCGTTGGTTTTTCTCCCGGAGACAATCTCTAACAGTAAAACGCCATACACGAAAACGTCGGAAGCCGATGAGGAATTTCCGTTGCGAGTGAGCTCCGGCGCCACATATCCGACGACTACGGTGGTGTGCGATTGCGATCCGCATTCGTAAAGCCTTGCGAGTCCGAAATCTCCCAATCTAGGGTTCATGTCATCATCAATCAGAACGTTGCTTGGTTTCATGTCTCTGTGAATCACGATCTTTTCGCAGTGCTCATGGAGATACAGCAGCCCAGACGCGATTCCTTTAGCGATCTGTAAACGGACGTTCCAGGGCAAAACGGCGCTGCTTCGTCTCGGTACACTGTATAGTAGCGAGTCTAAGCTTCCGTTAGGGATATAATCGGAGATCGTTTTTATGTTTGCACCATCCTTGAAGTTGACCAGACTCTTATGCCTTAATCGTCCCAAACTCTCGATCTCTGCGACAAATTCTCGAACACCTTGCATGCTATTCGGAGTTATCTTCTTCACGGCGATTTGATCAGAGGAAGATGATGAGATGCTTTCTCTGAAAACGGTTCCGAATCCTCCGGTTCGGATAATCCTATTCTCCTTGAATCCATCAGTAGCAGCGTAGAGATCTTTGTATCGAAATCTGCGAGGATGATCGATTTCCCAATCCTCGAGAATATCCTCTTGTTGCAATCGCTTTTTGTAAATCATGAAGAGTAACAACAAGACTAACATGATCGATATAACAGTCGATAAAGCCACGATCAGAGCGATGACTTTACCATTGTAGCCTCTCTTCTTCGCCTTATTCGGAGGCGGAGGAGGAAGCTCTGAGAGGTTAAGCATAGCTGCAAGTGTATGTTCTCCGCCGCTTGAGAAACTCCAACCCATCACGTAATGACCACTCGATTGACGTCTCCCCGTCGCTGCTGTGAATCCGACGAACATTTCTTCTTGCACAATATCTGACAGATTTAGAACCTGTCGTGAGATCAAGGGGATTGTTGGCTTAGATCCCAATCTGGTTGGGTAAATGGTGAGGTTAAGCGTTGTGGCTGGTCCGTCGTAGTCCACTAAGACTTGGATTGGCTCGCCGCTCAGTAAGAATTCCTCTTTTTGGCCATGGGAGTCGTAATAAACCACCGGTTCTTGAACATCTGAAGAGAGACTGTTGAAATTTAGACCGACGTGGTTGCCTGTTCTATCAGCACCGTCTTTGAATCCTTGTACTGTGTCAAATTCCACCGCAAAAACGTGATTGCTCAGATTCCCGTTGTTTCTTTCATTGATAAGCCCCAAGTACTGCGCCGAGTCCGCTTCTGTACGGTTTGGAGTTGGAGATAGTGTGAACGTGTAGCCAAAGCCTCCGTTGCTTGAGCTTGAAGGGATTATGACAAACACGAAAGAAGTGCTAAAGGAACGAACCGTGGAATTGGTAGAATTACTATCGAGCAATCTCACCGGTTTATGATAGAAAGCTGTACCAATAACGTTCGAGGTTCGATCGGTGAGCCTCAATAGTCCGTTGGGTTTGATGGTTGAGTCTCCTTCTAGAAGAAGTTCTGATTGGTTTCCTTTAAAACCTCGGAAAATGAACTCGGTAGGCGTCTCTGATGTTGCTATCAGAGCTCGAACAAGGATCTCTAGGAAGAGCACCAACAAGAGTGAGACCATGGATCTTGGTTTGACCATAAATGATCAAGAGAAGGGTAACCAAAAACAAATTGAGGTAAAATTAAGGTGTTTGGTCAAAAAGGGGAAACAAGAACAGAGTTTTGTTTTGGAAGAAGAAGATGACAACAAGAGATGCTTCTTACAAGGACGTAGAGTTTGGTTTCTCTTACAGATTGGATGATCGAGATGAACAAGTAAGGAGACGAAGAAAAAGAAAAAAGACAATAACTTCCTAACTTGCAGGTTTTTGATAAATAGTTAAATGACATTTTAGGATACCCTACGAACTAGGGAGAGTATTTTTTTTTATTTAAAAAATAAGTCGAATGCAAGCATACGGCTGACTTTGACAAAGCCCAACTTTACTTTGAATCTCCTTATATTTAATGTTTTGAGGGAAAAATCAGAAGTCATGTGGACTTGGACATTGTGCGACTTAAAAACTATTAAGAATCAAATCAGATGTTGGGTATTAAACGATTCCCAAACTTATAGTAATACGACAGCAGTAAATTTCCGACGTGCCCGTAAACAACATTATACCAGTCATTTTAAAGAAACAGGTTGCACGTGAGTTTCTTTAGTTTCGTTTGGTTGTCCCAAGCTTAGTTTGTTTGACTATATCTTACATTACTTTTACCCATATCAGTCGACTCGACTGGTAAGGACAAGTCGTGGTCGATTTGACTTTGTAAAAGTAGTCCAAGCTTGTTCTCTTTTTGTTCATACAACGATTGAAGAGAGATTTTTCAAATTAAATCGATTCGTGCTTACGATCGGAAAACCAGAAAAACAAATCTGGATTTTCCCTCTGCTTTAGAAATTAAAAATTTGTATAGGAGAGATTTTTGTTGTTTGAGGTTTGAGTCGCAGAACTAGAGTTAGGTTAGTGGAGATGGGCGATCAGTCGAGGAATTTCGATTTCATGGGAGACGAATTGGTCAAAGTTTTGGATGATGATAGGAAACGATTTGGAGTTCTCCTGCGACGACGATTTCCGTGAGATACAGGAATCTCTCCAAGGTTAGTCTCCCGTTTTTGAGTCTCTAGTGTTGGATAGAGTGGTGAATTTCGGATTTTATTTTGTTGAGCAGATTTGCAGAAGAAACTCGATGCTTGCACGGAGAAGACGGATGAAGAAGAAAATGAGCATCTTCAGAAAGAGCTTGATGAAGAGCTAGAACGGGAAGGCAAGCTTAGATATGTATTATTTGACTCGATTTAGCTTAGAATTTCTCGTCCATTGATTCAGTGGCATGACCAAATTTGTTTTTTTAATTTGTTTATGTCAACACATTCATGGCTGATGGACTCAAAGACCTGAATTCTCAAACGGTATTCTTTGAAGAGCAAAGATTAGCTATTAAGAGGAACGTGCGGGACCAGTTGAGAATCGAGTAAGATTGACGAATCCACTGTCCTTTATTTGGGCTCTTTGTTGCATCTTTTAGTTATTAACTGCTAATGGTATTGGTAGTCTCGGTTGAATGTTTACATCTTTATGTTAGATGATTGTTTGAAATCTTCGCATATTTATTAGGTTTGAAAAGTTGTGAGTTCTCTTATGATCTCTTTTTCTGTTATCTGCAGGAAAAAGCTTTCCATGTATGCTTCTGTCTCTAAAGTTATACCGAACAATGATGATCCTTTGCTTTTAATGTCTGTCTACTCTGTGCTCTTTCTAGACTTTAAATCTTATTCAACCTTTTCCTAAAGGTTTTTTATCCTTGATTGAATATATGACAGATATGATTGACAGAAATAATAGGCTAATTGAGAAGTTGCGGTTTGATACAGACAAGAGGACTGCCTACGAGGCATGTAATAGCATTTGGGAAATTATAAACAGGCAATAGACAGCTTTCCTCAATGCCTCCAATTTTTATTTGAAATTGGTGTCTGGTAACTCTTGATTCTGTTTGTTTTGTACTGTCTGACTTCATTCTCTTAACAACCAAACCGCCTTAGCTTACGATTCCTTAGATGTAAAAAGCTTCTTGCCCTCTTTACTATGAACAGTATCTGCCTTTTATCTGATGTTAAAGAGTTCTTTTTGTTTTGTTTTGTCATTTGGTGTTGATTCTTGTGTTTAATCTTTTATGAATACTTCTCTGTAGGTATTAGTGCTTGCTATTACTTAGTTATATGTAGCGTACCTTTAGCTTCCAAAATCTTTAGAAACATAACCTAAATCCTGGATGTTTAAGAAGAGTGCACCATAGATTTATCTATTTGTGCAGATTGTTGCAAATCCAGTTTCAAGTTGTAGAACAAATTATAGAGGAAGAGGGTTGATCAATAAGCAGTTTCTGATTTCCCAAACATTTCAGTATTATTGAACTGTCTGAGGGATGTAAGGGTTTCGGATTCAAATATTAGTGATTGGAATAGCAAACTTGGTGACTATTACTTAGCTTCTCCCCTGAACTATTGAAACTGCTTAGTGTCTCCACCGAATTGTTGAGGATCCTGCACGCTTCTGGCACCTGATTACTTCCATAAGCGTTGCAGACATACCTGACAAAGTTCTGGTAGTTCTGTTCACCAAAGACCGAGAAATTAAAAGTTTGTTTCTCCTTTGATCTTGAAAGTTATCAGCTTAATTTATAGGACTAACCTCTTCAAGTGGTTGGTAATTCACAACCACCCATGGCACAAATCTATGTGCTGGATATAGTTGAGACGTTTCTTCTGCATACCTCTGCTCAAGCTGCATATTGTCACAGAAATGTAAAATTTTCTTGCTTATTTATTTAGTTTTCCCGTTTTGGCTTTTTTAAGTAACTCTTGTACTTTCTGTGACTGTGAGCAGGATTTACCTGGTTTCCGTATCCGTTAATGTAACAGTCAACTGCTGCTCTGCTCAATCCAACCATTTGTAAACAATCAGCCCATTTTTCAAGCTTATTCTCCAAGACTAGCCGTTCAGTGCAGTAGATGTATCCAAAATGCTTCATCTGCAAGGGAAATATGAAGAGCACATAGCATTCATATGAACAGTCAAGCCTTTCTATTGAGAATCTATGGTAATAACTCTAATTCTTACTACATAAAACTGAGAAGCTTTCACAGCTTTTATCGTTTTAGAGACTTACCACATCAGGGTATGCGTTAATTGCACAGGCATGAATTGTGTTGAGCGCACACTCAGCTTCTCCATGCTGAAAAACAAAGCAACAACAAGCATTAGTCAAATGCTATGCTTTAATCTTGTGTACAATGCAAGTGGAGACAAAACAAGAAGAGTCCAAGACCTGGCAGAGACTGGTGCCATCTGGTCTGATAACGGCGTTGCCCCATGGAATGAGCTGGAGATCAATGGCTGAAATTAAGCCGTTTTCGAAGATCTTAGGCAAGTGGTTAACGATGAATTCTGCACAGTAGGGGCATAGAGCTTCGTAGTATAGACTTAGTGTGACTTTCTGGCTTGAAGACAGAGATAATAAGCAGAAGAAGCTTGTGATGTAGAACCTGAGAAGCCTCTGATATGATGCCATTGATGGAAAGAAGAAGAAGAGGAAGAAGATTGCAGAGAATTGTTTTTGACTCTTGCTTTATTCTTCAGTTTAACAAGCAAAGCAAGACCCCATTTAAAAGATTCGTTGATGCTTTATTATATGTTTTAAGGCAACTTCGGCGTATTGGCTTTAAAACGTTTGTTGTCGCGCTGTTTGGTTTGATTAAAACGGCACGTAAGTCTTTTGTTAAATTTATATACGGCGTGATGTTTCCTGGGTTGGGTTGGGTTGGGTCAGTCTCACTTCGTCTTCTACATCTAATCCACCTGAATGTACTGATATTTGTTTACTTTGGCTGGAGAACGACTGTGTGTTCTACAATGTCGTCCCTGAACTTCAATCCATTTCAAAACTGGTTCGAGAAACCACCAAACCCAGTTCCTTCCATCAATTTCTTCTCGTTCGCTGATTCCTTCTTTCCCAAATCGCAGTCTTCGAATTTCGCATCGATTGGACTTGCTAAATTCTCCAAGAAATCTCAAAAATCCGAAACAGGGACGGACGAGCCAGGACCGTACAAGCAAATCGCTGAGCAGTTCTTATGGGAGTGCGAGAATATACCGGATTACAGGAACACTCCAGAAGTGGATAAAATTCTCAACGAAGATCCAGTTTTCGAGAAGAAGGAGAATCCGAGCACAGAAGAGATTGAAGCTGAGGAGAAATGGTGGGAGAGATTTCGAGCGAGTCCTGTGGTTCAGTTTATGACTCGCGCCGAGGAAATTGCTGATGACATGAACAAGATGGAGCTGAAGGAGAACGACACTCCTTATCGGAAAGAAGACAAGGAAATCTGGAGAGCCGTTCCTCATGTGCCGGGCTTCGACGGAAGGCCGATGCCTAGGAAGGCGATAAAATCCAAGGAAGAGAGTGATGATAAGTTTTGGGATTTCATGAAACAGTTTCTCTTCGGACTTTGGGGTTTCCGGCAACGCCCTTACCCGCCGGGTCGACCTATAGACGTGGCTCAGGCTATTGGTTATAAACGGCTCGAGAAGCGGTACTATGACTGTAAGTGCCTTCTTCTGCTTAACCAGAGTCTGATCTTTTGCTTAATTGATTATGACTCGCCAAGTGATTTGATGTTACTGGGTCGTTAAGGTAGAATTTTCGAGGGATTCCTACCTCTTGTTGATGTATATACTATCAGTTTCTTGAGTTCACACAAGTTCATCACTTCATATTCTTCTGCATTGTAATTTGTTTTTCTTCTGCTCGGAAGATCCAAGCTTGCACCTCCTGTCGTGTTTGTTAAATTGTAGGAATGTCATTGACGTGGTGTGGTTTTTTGAGATTGTAGTCATAATGAAGACTGGTGGTTGGTGGTATAAAGACCGACTTGGCCGTTCTAGAGGTCCTTGTGAACTTATCACCCTTAAGACAGCTTATGGAGCTGGAATAATTGACAGAGATACTTTCATTTGGGGTGAGGACATGGATGAATGGGCACCTATTCACATGATTTACGGTTTGGAACCTGCAATTGCCACTTGGGAAGGTCTGTACATGGAAGAATTTGAGATCTTTGACAAATCTTTTCATTGAAGAATCACAATTTTTTCTTGTATATATTTATGACTTCATTGTTGGTTTTATTAACATGTATCTGTTTTTTGTTCAGTGAGGCTTGGTGCGGCCGCAACGGCTTTCCTACACAAACTCCAGAAGGGAATACCGCCATGGGTTCCTCTAAAGGGACGACAGCCAAAAACTTACAAGCAGCTCCAAAAAGAAGCTATTGAGAGTAAGAAACGCGGCATGGCAGCGCTCGAAGCAAACGATGGTGTCTGGCCTGGAGTCAGAACTCCCAGTCACGCTCTGTTTCTCTGGGCCAGTGGGTCTGAACTAACAACAGTATTGGAATCTGATCACATGCCGAACAAGTTTATCCCCAAACAACTAAGGTATTAAATTAAAGGCCCTTTACACCATTGACTTTTTAGCCGAAATTGGATTTGATTCTTCACTCAAAGCTTGAAACTTTTGATCTGTAGACAAGAGTTGGCTAAAGTAATACCAGGGTTAAGGCCATGGGAAGTGATAAGCATAGAGCAAGCTATGGATCAGATCACCTATGGTGGAGAGTGGTACCGTGAGCCACTTGGTACCTACACGACTGGTCCTCCTTACATCAGAGAGTGGAATAGGAGTGTCATGGTAAAGTTTCCTCTCTTTTCTTCTGATTTCTCAGACCAAGCTTTTGACTTTCATTGTATCGTAGTGATAAATTGACACATCTTTTCTTGGCCCGTTTCTTATTTTCCGTTTGCAGAGACTGTTCCGGATTTTCTACAGCCTGAGTGTTCGAGTAGGCCAGAAGATGGAGAGGACAGTCCCGGGGTTCGACACTATAATGGACAAAGTTCAGAAAGACTATGACACTAGGATTGCTCGTAGGATGAAGCGGAGAGAGGAGCAGTTGAGAGAAGAGAACCTGAAGCATTATTCCGGCCGTAGCGATGAAGATGAGGAGGAGGACGAAGACGACGATGAAAGCGACTCCAAATGATTTAAGCAAAGCGAGGTGATGACTAGAAGCAAACGTCCTGTTGTTTTTGCATTCTTCGCCAGCTATGCACGTGTGTGTGTAACATGCCTTGTTTTCTACCTGTTTTAACCAACGTGCGACCTGAGATTATCAGAAAAAAAGGGAACCAGTTCTTTATCTTTTTCCTTTTTTATAATATTTCTCTAATAAAAATAAAAAGTTTAGGGGGATTATGTAAGATCTGATTGTTATCTCTTATGGGCTTACATGGGCTTATGCATTTTTCACACATGTCCTTGATGGCACTTTAAGTATGGGTTTGGAAGGCCTAATAATGATTTTGCGTATCTACATTATCGATCCGGTTTGGCGAGGACCGAGAATGTTAAGTGGCGATGCTGGATTGGGGCAACAAGGTTGGAATTTGTATTGTCCACTTTCTTCGACCAAGCTCAGTGGTCCGAGTGTCGGCGATCGATTTCTATTTAATTTTTGTCAGTTTTGTTTCCCGTCTCTTTAATTTCATTGCCTTTTTCAAATTCTAAGCAACTATGGTGTCGATTTCCGTATTTACAGCGCGTTTATCCTCAGCTAGGGCTTCAGGCCGAGTCTGAGTTTTCTGAGCCTTGTTGTTTAGGAGGAATTCAAAATCGGTGCCTTATCTAGAAGATAGAATCCGTTGGTCTCTAGGTGGGAAGGATTAGATGCATGATGCTATGATATATGGGCATTCCTTGACATTTCCTTGCTTTTGAATAGAGCATTACTGTCTTAGGGCCATAACATATAATAGAATCTTCCAAAGCTTTGCTTGTTCCCGTGGAGGGACTTCTTCTGATAGAAATGATCTTTTGTTTAGCCATTGTTTTGAAGGAATCACCTGAATAAACTCAACTTTTTCGTTATTAGATAAATCAGATTCTCACTGTATACTTAATGCTTAGTTAGTGGTTTGAAGAACCTTGGTGAAAATATACGCCATTAAGAAAGAATCTCTTTATCAAAGCTTAGTGGTGTTTTCATACGTCATCAACTTTTCATGGATACCCATTGTTTCATAAAATATCCATTATTTCATAAAATACCCATTGTCGTACATAGTCAGCTCCTGTAGAACTGAGAGATCTTTGTTTGGTAATAAAAGATTTTCCAGTGTTCAAGATGGAATCAAAGTAAGAGCATCTCTTTTTGCTTTGATGTGGACGTGATCTCGTTCTTGTTTGCTTTTCAGTTATCCCAGTGACCAGCTTGGAGAGTGACATACGCTTCATGCTTCTTTTAATGTTCTTCATAAACACAGGTTCCTTATGCTTTCTTTTTCAACTTGGATTATAATGTTTCGTTTAATACGATAGACCTGAGTTTTTACTACTTTGTCAGTTAGTTTTCATTTGGTCATAGCTAATTAGAATATAGTTAAACAAAAACTTCATTGATTAAGCTTAGGAAATTATTACAAAAACCATCTTTGACACAAAGCTAACTACTACAGTCTTATTACTCCATAATTTCAATCTACAACTTTTACAGAATCTTCGGGTTCTAGTGTGTAACCCCAACATTTGTCATCCGAAAGTGAACTTATAGAGAGGTCCAGTCTAATTCAGAAGACTCTGGTCGAAATGCCAAACCCCTGAAAAGACAGAAACATAGAAAGCTTTTAATAACTTAATCCAAGTCATAAAACACTATCCAATATAGGGTTTTTGATTGGTACCGTGGCCTTTGCCGACCATCCTTAGCTGGGTGATGTAGTCTGAGATCTTCTTGATTGCTTCAATCTAAAAAAATCCAGAATTTTTCGAATCAGAACATTGTTGGATTTTTCAATTCATTAGTTGTAATCCCAACCAAAATAAATAAAGTCACCTGCTCTCCAAGAAATTCACTCTCAACGAAATCAGCTAACTGGGGGTCATTGTTCTCTGAGGCAACCTGTTTTGTTGGCCGAAAGTATATATGTTAATTAAGGTTAAGAAAAATGACTATTTCTTTAATCTTTGACGACCAAATGGATAAGTTGGGGAACTTACACTGTGAAGGTTTAGAAGCTTCTCATTAGTGAGTTTCTCCAGAGACAGAGCCAACTCCATTGCTGAAATTAAAAGATTATAAGCTCTTAAAAAAGTTATTTAAGGATAATGATTGTGTTGTTTCCTATAATTTTACCATATAAAGCATCTCCTTTTTCACCATGTTCGAACTCTGAGACAGGTGAGACGATCGGGTGGAGTTTCACTCTGCCTCCTCTTTTGTTCTGTATACACCAACCAACAATTAAATCATAAAGATAAATCCTTATTAACAGTAATATTAAACAAAAGAAGAGAAAAAATAGTAAACCTGGTACTCCATGAACTTCTCTGCGTGCTCTCTTTCTTCATCACTTGATTCCTTGAAAAACCTGGCAATTATTAAACAATGGTTAGCATGGATGATCTCTCTTTAAAGCATGATTAGAGATTCAATTTAGAAGATAATTACTTGGCTAGTCCCTTAAGAGCAACGTTGTCTCTGTCGAAATAAGCATACATTGAATGGTACACATACGAGACGTTGTATTCCACACTGTTAAAAATCAACCATCGTTAGATCTAATCTTAAAATTTTCTCTTTTAACAGTGTTGAACAAAATGAAAAGAAAAGCTTTGATGCTTACTTGATCTGCTCGTTAATGGCTGCCTCCGCAGCGTCCGCGTACCTCTGGCGAGCGAGAGAGACATTAGATGTGATTGGAATAGCCAGATCGGCTTTCTTGACCTCCTCAAACGGCTGGAACACGACTCCGGTCATAGGCATATTGTTTGTGTCCACCGTAGCTGCCGCAAGAAGCATTGCTCTGCCGCCAGTTTTGGTCGAGAAACCGAGAGAAACTGGCGGAGAAGCAGCGCCGTGGGGGAGTAGTGGCTTGGGAGAAAGAGTAGGCTTAGTGGTGAAAGACGAGAGTGCCCTTGAAGCCATTGTTTGGAAAATGTTAAGAGATTTGGGGACTGCTTGTTGTTATTTGGTGATGAGGATGATAAGGGAGAAGGAAGAGGGTTTATATAAGAGGGAAATGGCGTGTGGTCACCGTTGGATTGGGATACACGTGGAGAGAGGAGATAAGGCCAGATGTAGGGGCGTGTGGCGGCCTCGTGGTCTATCCAATGGGATAGTGTGAACGTGAGGATATTCGATCCACGTTACCATCTCATATTAAAGTTTGTCTCTTTCTCTTTTATCCTCTGAATCTTTTACTCTCGCGTTGCCGTCTATCTTTTTTCTACTCGCTCTCCCCTATTTTTTTTTTTAATTAAAAATTAGGTAAAGTTTGATATTCTTTACTTTAAGGCTATATTTTTCAGAATAGAACTTGTATTAAGTTGAATTGAATGTGGATCTGTTTTCATATACAAATCAGATCAAACACATAATCTATAACTCTTTTTTTGTTTGTTGTATTTCTTTTTAGCTTGGCATCTCATTTGTTGTTCTTTTCTAGTGTTTTCTTTTATTGTCGTAAAAGAAACTAGTAGTTTCATGACTATAAATTTTGACTTGTTAATTATAATTTTATCTACAAAAATGAAGATGAAGATTTGCTATATAGATGTAGATAATAGCAAATACAATTGTTGACTAAAAAATAGATGATAACCATTACAACACAAGTTAGACGTGTAAAATTCTATGACGCATATTGGCATAGGAAATGGGATCGAGATCAACTATCTACATTTATTTTTTTGTTTAAACCCGAAGCTACTACTATAACACAAGATTGATTGGTCCAACCCCTTTCAGGCTTTAGTAATATGTTTCAGAATTTACAACGAAGAGGGGAAAACTAATATTTTTTGTTTTGTGTTTAAATCGATACATGACAGATGCGTGCCGCTAGGTGATTTGATGGAGACCAAAAACTGATAGATAGATAGATAGATAGAGCGAGTAGATTACGTAACTAGCAGTAAAGCGCGTGTGAGGTTCGAAATGGTTTCTTGTCTTTATCGGAGTCAAGTACACGCTGGAATAAGTACATAGTGGGCCTCATTAGTCACGGCTCAAGAAAAAATATCCCTGGGGCCAGATCATAAAATAAGCTTTTAATAAGGTGGAGGTAGGCTTGGTTTTATTTGCTCGACTCTTGATATTTCCCCTGATTTGATCAATTCGTATTACTCTGGAATGCACAAAGATAAGGTATATTATAGTCTTTAATATTTTCAAAAGTAATTACAATTGTGGTTGAGGTTCATCAAAATCCCATTTAACACAGAAAAAAATATAGAATAAATCCCACATACATATAGTCTTATGAAAATCCTGATAAAATTATGGAAGAAGATATTGTTTATATAAAATAAAAATAAAATTCATTGACAATCTGATACGTCCCGGAGGAGTGGTAGGCAACTACTTTCTTTGTATACTTATACTATATGCTGCTTGGCTAAATATAAACGGACACATATAAATTAGCTAATGCATTTGCCACATGTCAAATATTAATTGGGTGGTGGAATAGTACACAAATACAACGAATCCAACGGTGAGCCATTTGCGTTCGAAAAAGAAAAGGTTGAAATCATTGTTTTCTCAAATTCTGAGCTTCCGGGGTCATTTGATATTCTGAGGGATCGCTTTGAATGGATCAGATCTTCAACAAGGTTGGATCCTACTGGTTAGGCCAGAAGGCCAACAAGCAGTTTGACTCCGTCGGCAACGATATCAATGTTGCGATCCCTATTCTCTACATTCTCATTCATATCTTCATTTTTTAATTGTGTTTGTATAATCACCTTAGGATTTTTTTTGTTATTATCGTAATTTCGGTATTCTGCAGTTGTATGAATGTTGAGATCGTCGTTTGTGGTATAGTTACATAAGGAAGAACATCTATAAGCATTCGAAACTTTATGAAATCATTTTCAAAATACAGACTATTTTGCAATGCCTCGTTTCTTATATAGCTCACGTTTTGTTTCTATGATGTTTTTTTTTTGTTCATGTGACAAACGCGATTCTCATCAAATGTGAAACCAATTGTCGTGCAACAGTTTTATGATTAAGTTTGAATAATGATCTTATTAACATCGCTTTGTTTTGCCAGTCGGTGTCAACGAGCATTGAAGGAGGAACCAAATGGTTGGTCAACAAAATCAAAGGTTTGTTTGTATATGATTATGCCCTGCATCATCTTCTTCACTCTTGCCAATCTTCTATTTTCTTTACCAGGAAAGATGCAGAAGCCATTGGCTGAGTTACTAAAAGAGTATGATTTGCCTGTGGGGATCTTCCCAGGCGATGCTACAAACTATGAGTTTGATGAACAGACGAAGAAACTAACTGTGATGATCCCATCAATCTGTGAAGTTGGATACAAGGATTCGTCAGTCTTGAAATTCACTACAACAGTAACAGGACATCTTGAGAAAGGTAAATTATCAGATGTGGAAGGAATCAAGACCAAAGTTATGATATGGGTTAAAGTCACTACCATCTCTGCTGATGCATCAAAGCTCTATTTCACTGCTGGGATGAAGAAGACTAGAAACCGTGATGCTTATGACGTTCAAAGGAATGGCCTCCGAGTCGATAAATTCTAACTAACTCCATCCTTGGCATCGATTATCACTTTTTTTTTTTTTAATTTTTCAATTTGAAGCCTACTATGAGTATCCATTTACTTATTCATGATACTACTATTATGAGTTCATCAGGGATTTAAAGAGGCAATAAATATCTTTTGAAAGTTGTACATTATAGTTATAGAATTTATTAAAAATATAGTAAAACATTAAGAATGCTCCATTTATTATTATTTTTCTGCAAAACTGAATAAACAAAAGAAAAAGAAAAAGAAAAAAAGGAAGACAGCTCGACGGGATCTGGTAGAGAAACGTCAGCCAAATTGGAAATATAAAAATCAACAAATTAGTTAATCTGGTCTTTACTGAATCGTAGCTCCAACTTGTAGGAGTCACAATCATCGAAGTTGACGAAAGTTTAGGAGATTTCTTCTTCTTCTGGTGCTTGGTGACAGTTTCTCGTAAGTCTCCGATGTCGCAGAGATGGAGCAGAAAGAAGAATCGGCTTCCATTAGCAGGTCTCTTCTTTATGCTCGTAGTCACCATTATGATTCTCTACAACGAGCGTAGCATTCAGCAGATCCACCACCACACAAATCACGACCAAAATCTCCAAGAAACTTCTTCGAGATTCAATCTCGTCAAGCCCAATGTTCCTGGGAATAAGTTGGGAGCACTTGGTACTGTTCCTTCTTACTTGGCTTTTCTGATTTGATTTTGAAATGATCCGAACAAAGTAGTAGTTTCTCTGCTGAAATCCTTACTACTTGTAAAAAGATGCAGAGGTTTTGGATAGATTCAGCAGATGCAATGCGACGAAAGAGTACAGTGGGAGGAAAATCGGATGGGTTGACCCGTATGAAGACCCGGGTCAAAGAACCGACATGGATGAGAAATGTGATGTGTTCTCTGGGAAATGGGTCTTTGATAATTCATCATACCCTTTACACAAGGAATCTCAGTGTCCCTACATGTCGGACCAGCTTGCTTGTCAGAAGCATGGTAGGTTGGATTTGGCATATCAACATTGGAGATGGCAACCTCATTCCTGCAACTTGAAGAGGTTCAATTCTTACATTTTGCTTGATTTTCTAATAAGTGATTTGATCAAATGAAGAATGAGATATATATATATATATATATATATATGAATCGCTTATTATGTATAAAATTGTCAATCAAACCGATGAATTTGGGCAAGTCTATGGATGCTACTATTGTTGCAATGAATGGTAGAAATATTGAGATCGATGATTTAGCTGCGAATTGTTTGTGTGTTTACTTACAGTGAGATTCATTTCCTTTTTGTTTTTGGTTGGTAGATGGAATGTGACAGGAATGTGGGAGAAGCTGAGAGGAAAGAGATTGATGTTTGTTGGAGACTCACTGAACAGAGGCCAATGGATATCAATGGTTTGTCTGTTACAGTCTGTTATCCCACCTGACAAGCAGTCTATGTCTCCTAACGCTCACCTCACCATTTTCAGGGCTGAGGTAATTAAAGACATCTGACCTAACTTATACGAGAACCCTTTCTTCTGGTTTTGATGCCATTAGTTACTTTGGTGTATATACCCACAGAACTACAATGCCACGGTAGAATTTCTCTGGGCTCCGTTGCTCGTGGAATCGAATTCTGATGACCCGGTTAATCACAGATTGGCTGAACGGATCATCCGTCCTGATTCAGTTCTTAAACATGCATCAAAGTGGCAACATGCTGATATCTTGATTTTCAACACATACTTATGGTGGAGACAAGACCCTGTCAAGCTCCAGTAAGTATATATGTAGTCATATCATTTTCTTCATCTGCAAAACCCCAAAAAATTGGTACTCAGCCTTATTAAGATTGATATATAAACTCTTTTAAAATATGTATTCGAACTAAAGATGGAGCAGTGAAGAAAAAGGGTCATGCGAGGAGGTGAAGGGCGCCGAGGGAATGGAGATGGCGATGAATGCTTGGGCTGATTGGATTGCTAACAATGTCGATCCAAACACCAAACGAGTTTTCTTCGTTACAATGTCTCCTACACATCAATTGTAACAAGCTACTTATCCCCAATTCTCCATCAAATTGATTGTTTCTAATTTCCTTTTTTATTAAAACCGAGCTGTTGTAACTGGTCAGGAGCCAAGAATGGAACCCAGGAAGCGAGGGAAACTGCTACGGGGAGAAGAATCCGATAGAGGAAGAGAGTTATTGGGGAAGTGGGTCGGACATATCGACAATGAGGATGGTGAAGGGAGTTTTGGAGAGATTGGGACCAAAGGTTTCAGTTATAAACATAACTCAGTTGTCTGAGTACCGTAAAGATGGTCATCCGTCGGTATACCGGAAATTCTGGGAACCTCTTAACCAAGACCGGTTGAATAACCCGGCGTCGTATTCTGATTGTACTCATTGGTGTGTACCTGGAGTTCCTGATGTCTGGAATCAACTGCTTTTCCATTTTTTGTGACAAACTGAAATATATTATATGAATTTAACCTTTATGTCATCATTTCGTTTTTGTTTGATGTGATTGAATCTATAACGGGCCATTTGATGATTCATAAATGGCCTGGTTCAAATTTGCCTTAAATTAAACTACCTTTTTTTTAATTATCTCGGGGGTGATTTACAGTAGTTGGCTATAGTACGGGCTTGAGTCTAACCCAATCCGAATTAAGGAGATAATGCAAGGCGTTATGGAGATAATGCAAGGCGTTATGGAGATAAAACGGCACGAATGCTAAGCGGGAGTCGTTCCAGACACAATGCTTACTTTGGTTTTTCAAAAGATCTGTTCGATGAAATTAGTAAATTACATTGCAACATCGGCGAAGAATCACAGAGATTTACATTAACAAAAAACTCCACCGCCAAATTCCAAAACAACATAAATGCCAGATTCTGAGAACGTGTATTTATTATACAGGGGAAGGCGCTGAGGAGGCGGAGGAGGTTGTGGGGACACCGATGAATGAGAGGAATCCGACGGCGGCAGGATCTTGCTCGTCGAGGAAGAGATTATCGGGAGCTCGGAAGGCGCCATGGACGCAGACCGTTGCTACTCCGATCATGAGAGCGGATATCAGTACAGCTCCGACGCTGGTAAGGAAGATGATGAAGATCGTGGAGAGGATCAGGCCACCGAGAGTTTCACGGTCGGAGAAAGATCGGCCGAAGAGAATAAGAGGACGATCAGATGGACGGAAGAGGTAGAGGAAGAGCCAAGAAGCGGCGAGGCACAGAAGGAGGATGAGAGAGAATGGATGGGCGAGAAGAGAGAAGCCGATGATTAGAGCGACGATGCAGACGTAATTCACCCTGAAATAAGAGGAATTCTTCCGGAATCGCGTCGCCGCCTCGGAAATAGAGTCCGGCTTGGTGAAGGCGGATCGATCGAGGAGCTCCGACCAGGGACGGCTACGGGATAGACCATCACGGACCGTTTCGGTTACGCGGTTCACAAAGGCAAGGGCGGTTGGAGGTTGCGATTCCACCGCAGCGATTACGATCGGAGGCTGAGTGGTGGTGGTGGTGGAAACCGGAAGCACATGGCGAGGATCTGTGGACACCATCCGATTTCGCTCTTTAGGCCAGATGAAGAGATCGTAGGTAAGAGAAAGGGACGATTGGTTTCAAGGTCGTTGGTGTAAAGTTTCTACACGCCAAGTGTTATGTATTTATAGGTTTACAGTTACGCGTATGTCAACTCTGATTTCTGGTGCTGTTGCTTTGCTTCCATCTGATAGGTTCGATGATCGATGTTTTGATTAAACTGAATTAAACAGGATCTCATGGTTAACATAGTTTACACAATTATTTTCTCGAGGATACAATATTTTATGTACATTATTCTTCTTACTTAGGCATAGAGCATTTGACCATTAACGTTCCAGTGATTGGAAGTTTCCTTACAAAACTTTTAACCAACGCCCCAAGTATCATTACTCCATCAAATTTCTATCCGATAACATATTAAAACAATTTAGTAGTAGACTTGACATTGTTTACTCTAATATTAAGTCGCAGCATCATAAAACATGTTATTTCTTAACACAACTCCATCACACGTTGGATTTGTTTACAACGGGAAATAGTTCAGAGTTAGTTGATCGATGAGAGTAGATAATAGAAGCTAGAACACGTTCATAGATTGCAAGACAATCACATTAATCTGTCACCTGCGACGAAACTAGAGAGTCGCCCCATTCCAACCAAAGAAGGATCCCTGCAAGAAGAAGAAGAAAAGAAATGAAGATTTGATATATCAAATAGGTTATGGGCATTATTAAAACTCCAGATGATGACCTACTAAACCCTGTTAGAGAAGTTGAACCTCACGAATAACTCAAAAGAACAAACAAAAGTGTGGGTGTAAAAATTGATTTAGAGTAGTGGAATTGGTTACTGCAATTGGGTCTACTATATGATGAACTTACACAAAATATGTATGTGTTCCCTATTTCATGACCTAGTAGTGCTGGTGTAAAGCATGTAAACACTGTGCATATTCTTGACTTTGATGGGCCTAGAGAACAATGCAGAATGAAATCATCATCATCACATTTGATTATGTTATGTTGGGGCATCAACATAAGTTTTAAGAGAAGGAATTTGTTTGCCTTGGTGTCATAAAACTTGAGGAAGAATCGAGACTTGGGCACTGATAGCTTAGTCTCGAGAATGGCGGAAACCGCAGCAGATAGGTTTTTGTTAACATCGGGATTAAGGCCACCAATAGAGACTAATTCACCATAAGCAGCAGGCTCCTCGGTACCACCAAATGACATAGGCACTGAGCCTTTCAACACAATCATCACATACTGCAAATTACGATGAACAATGCAATCAAACAATTATAATTAAATTTTTAAAAAACCAAGCAATCTTCAAAGCCGAGCAAGACTGTACAAACAGTGAAGAGCAGACTCAGGAAATGTGAACCAGTAAATTAAAACAGATAAACGGGAACAGATCAATAGACTACAAATTTATTTACGGTTTCAATTTCAAAACTCGCGATCCCTATTTGGCGCTGACGAGAGAATAACGATAAGAGAAAAGCTCGCACACAAGGCGAAAATGAAAGAAGAAAAACAAACGATAAACGAATTAGAGGGTGAATCGAGAGAGATTACATTCTCAGGTTTGCCGATAAGTTTGGCGACGGTGGAAGAAGCTTCCGAGAGAATGGAAGAGGTATCGACGCCGTCGAGGCTAACGTTGGTGGAGATGTTAAGGCACGGCATTTTTCACCTTTCCTTATCACTCGCTGCCAATTTTTTTAGTTACTTTGGATAGAGTGTGTGTATTGTGTAACATCTTTGGAACTTCCCCTTTTGTCCTCGGAAAGTTTTTTATTCGCTTCAGCCCAATTGTATTTAATGGGTTTTTTTTTGGGTGCAATAAAAGCCTTTTCTGACCTCACTTTCTCTAAAATACGACATTGTAAAACTTTAACGGCAGTGTTTTTTTCTTTCAGAATTGGTTCCCCATGGGAAAATGTTTTTTATATAGCGAATATATTTCGCCATTTTTGCTTCCATTTCATAAAGTAAACTCTTTCCCAAAAACAAGAAAAGGATTCAAAGTTTTTTCTCTTACAAAGCCACTGCGGATAGAAAGCACCGGATGCACAATCACGTATTTCCACCCTGCTCTTTCTTTGAAACACTCAACCTGTAAACACACGATCAAAGACTAAACGATCTCATTATGTTAATGGTATTCTTTTTATATATATATTTCATTTCAAGTTCAAGAACTAATCGTACAGTGTCTAAGAAGTCTTCTTGTTCTCCTTTGTATCCTCCTATCACATATATGGAGTCTTTAACAACTGCAGTTGCTGAATATCCTCTTAAATCCTTCATTGGTTCTCCGGCTATCCATGTCCTTGTCTGTGAATCATATATCTCAACACTTGAAACCATTGTCTCACCATCAAACCCACCAATCGCATATCTGCATATCAAAAATTAAGAATCGACATGTTAGAATACATTAAGCTCGTTCCATAGCATTTAGTAGCAAAAAGGAAACTTACCAAAAATAAAAGTTATAATCAAAAAAGAAAAGTTTGAAGAAAACTGAAGTTCAAAGTTAAGAAGGAAAATGAAATTTTCAACCTCCTCAAATCACCAAAAAAGAAGAAACACCCATTCACATAATTCATTTTGAAACAGAAAAAAACATACATTTATACATATCCATAAATCTCTACATAAGATTTAGAGAACACATCCATAAATCTCTACACAAGATCTAGAGAACACATCCAAAAACCTTAATTCGCCTAAACCACTCTTTTGTAATATTAACTACGAATGGTTTTGATCTCTTTCCAAGAATATGTATGCAGTATTTCTCAAGACGCAGTTATCCCATCAAAATCTTCTCTTTCTAAGTTAGTTTGTCAATTTGACTACTAGATATTTCTTGTAATCTTTGAGTTAAAACTTAAATAATAACAAAAATCTCTGAATCTTTTTATAGAATACTTTGTTTGACAATCGGGTTCAACAATTGGTGCAATCTGTAGGATTAGAGACTTTTTCACGCAAGAAACCTAAATCTCGATGACAAAAAATTAAAAATTAACATATCCAATCCACCTCATTGGAAGGTAATTTCCCAACGTAGTTTGACGAACTATGTGACAATTAACCTATCCATGGATTTCCATGAAAATCGGTTAATATTTTTTAACATAATTCAAAAAATATATATAATTTTTTATGTTTTTGCATGTTTAACAAATAATTATATCAATATTTATAAAAATAATTATATCAATATTTATAAATCTAATTCAAAAACTCCGAAAATCTCAAATCCAAACCTAAACCCAAACATAATCAAAACCCAAAAACATTCAGGGTTTTATAGTTGAAACATGAACCAGACCAAAACATGAAAAATTCTACCCGAATCCGAACATAAATTCGACAAATTATTTTATTAAAAAGTAAATCTTTAAACTCAAAACCCAAATTTGATCGGATTTTATCCAAACTCAAACCTGTAATCCGTATGCATCTACATGAGCAAATTGTAATCACACTTTCTCACCAAATTATAATCGGAAAAAACTCTTTCAATCAATAGAACAATCAGAGTTTCGATCTATCTTTCAATCTCACAACACTTGCTATGAAAATGAATCAGATCTACATCACAAGCCAAGAAAGAAATTGCAATTCCACTCAAATTAAACCTAACGGGAGGAAAATAAAAATTTATTTGAATCCAAATTCTGAGAAACACAGATCGCAATTTCGTTTTAGTAAATTCCAAATTCGATACACAAAAAGGTCGTCTCTGAAAGGTTAAGACAGAGATCAAATCTAATCTATGAGAACAAATCCTAAAACATGTATCTACACAGAGAAGAAAGCAAAAACCCTACAAATTTTTCAAATCTAAGCCCAAGCTTCTCGTCGAGGCTGTGCGTAGAACAGATTTTCCAGATCCGGTGGTTGAAAATAACCATTCCTCGGCGGATCTCGTTTCCTCACAACCATTGATTTCTTCCTCGGCGGCGGAGGACACACAGACGCTACCGGAATCCTATAGATCCTGCTTCTCGGCGTCGTACAATCTTCCTCCGTAATTTCCGTCGTCCTCTCCACCACTTCCATGTTATCGATCTCTCTTTAATTCTCTCTCAATTCCTAAATCGTATGGGGGGGATTTTTGAAGTCTGAGAAGAGGCGGTTACATGTTTATTTTATATATAAATAAAACCCCACAAATTTTTTAATATTTATTCTCAGATTATTTTCCTTTTAAAATTTCGAAATTTTGGAAATTTGCGATTTCGGAGGGAGAATGAAAGAAAACGGGAATCTTCATCACGAAGCTGATTTCGTCTCTGCCAGATTCATCGGACGGTGGAGATTGTTTCCAACAGCTGAGTGTGAGCTGGATATGCTGACGTGGAGAAATATAAGTGGTTGGCAGTACCAAATTTATGTTACGCGTGACCCCACAGCACCGTTTCAGACGCTCCACCATCATTATTGGTAAACTTTAAATATACATATATTTTTGTCCACTTTTAAAATATTAATTTTGATAATTATTTTAATCGGTAAGTTTTCCCTTTGTGGCCGCGCGAACTTGCGCAACAAGTCCCTTTGGGCGGGAAAAAAAAAAGACTACTTCCTTTTGTAACGAAAAAGCCGAAAACTTTATGTTCATACCAATCGGTTTAATAACTTTAAACCGAATAGTAAAAACCGATAACGTTTTATCGTAGCTTCTGGAAGTGTGGCACGTGGAGTCTAAATCCGATCTCCACGGTTACATGATTCTCCTGAAGAGTGAACCATTCTAGGAGTCAACCGTCGATACCAATTTGAGGAGTTGTCATTTGTTACAGTAGTTTTTTTTGTCCTCAAGTTACAAAGTCAAAGCCACATAATTATAAATTGTTGATGTTATCAAATTTATTGTATTTTAAGATTAATATATTATCGAATAGATGACAGAACAAACAAAATTCTAAAATCTAAATTTCAACGAAATTGTCAAATTTTAACTTTTTAGCAATTTTGCTTTCATATTTGGTCATTGCTTCAACTGGCTATTTGTGACGAACACAAACTACAACTTGATTATCGTTGCAAATCGATAATGAATTAAAATATGTCCAAACAAAAACTGTTTAAAACTACTAATATTATGTAAGTAATGTTGAATTTCGCGCGAAACATAAATTACGTTTTGTAATTGTTTGAGCTAGAGCTATTACAAGTGCACACAATGGAGAGGCAATTCAAATAAGCAAATGGAGAGATATATGTATGATCATCACTTTACTTACCCTTATGCCCTATCCTAGACAACCCTATCTAAGAAAAGCCCACTGGCTACTAAGAAGCCAAATACATATAATGTGATGAACGGACATAATCTCATCAAAACCCACCAAGAAAGTTTCAAACCCACTAAGAAAGCAAACGAATAGAAGTAAAAAACCCCAACAAATCTTAAACGGCCCAAAACGATTAACGATCTAACATATCCTTTCCGGCCCATAAAGCCCATGAAAATAAACATTGCCGGCAGCGAAAATCGCTCCTAGAAAATGTGAAGGCTCCGGCGATGAATAATTAAATTTTATTATAGGGATAACATTTTTCAAGCTTCCTATTCTTCGTTGTTGTCAACTACTTATTTCTTCCAAATCCTTTTCATCTGACTCGGTCTTCTAGTTTCAACATATGTTAAATTGGTCCTCAGATAAGTTCTAAAATTTATGTTTTAAATTAGGACATAGTTTCTTAGACGTATTGTTGCTTATTCAAACAAAACAACAAATTTTATGTGGAATAGAGTTGTTTGCAGGTCTTTGTTGTCGGGAAATTTCCCTTGAAAGTTGTAGTAGTTTCACATAGATGTCAACATATATATGTGAACATGGAGGGCCTATTAACATCCTCTATTCTCTATGATGGCAAGAATATTAGACAAATATTTATGGTTATTGGGTTGCGATCAAATCATTTATTTTCTTTGAAGTGATTAAATAATTAATTGATAGAGCAATACCGACTGCAAGTCTACTTTGACAAATAAGTTCACTATCAAACGAAACGCAGTCATATACTCTTATCCCCGCTATTTTTTTTAGTTTCCAATCAATTTACATAACATTGGGAAAAAAATCGTAAATTTTGTTGTATATTTAAGTGCTTTTTATACCACGAAAAAATTATCAAAATAATTTTAAGAGATAAGTACTTAGCAATAACAAGGAAAATGTAGTGGGGTCTGCGTACATGAGATGAGAGCGAGTCATGATCTGGGTCATCTCATGTTGATGTCTTTCTATACTAATAATATCAATTAATTTTTTACAAATAGGGAACATAGATTTCTTGAAAATTTTGTCAGTGCCTTTAGTTTTGTCTTTTTCACCTGTGACTTGACTAACTTTTCACAAGTCCGAAGTTCCAATTTTTTTTTCAGAACAAATCAGCTAAAGAGCAATAAAAATGAAACTAATTGAGTAAATAGCAAGAGGGTACACTAGTTGAAGAAAAAGATTATATTTTTATTAGAAACGCTATGCAAGTATGAATATTGAATACAGTAATACATTAATACATTGAATTTGAACGTAAATCGTTGTAATAATAGATCGGATTAATTAATTATGTTCACCTGTATTTTTAAAATCATAAATTATTTTTAAAATAATTAATACCTCTTCTGCTGGAAGCATTTGGGATCATATATGACTTCAGATCTATTGTTATTCATTATTAGAATAACATTTATTTATTTATTTATGTATAAACATGTTTTGTGTTTCTTCGTACATTTTTTATATTTTATTGAACATGTAATTGAAAGGGTAATTTGGATATTTAAAACTAGCTGAAGTTAATAAAAGATTTTTAAAATAGAATTTATGATTAACTAAAGCTATCAATTCATTAAAACTCAATCGAAAACAAGAATAACAGTTAAAAAATAAAGAGCGCAGATGTCAATATCAAAGCCAACTAGCGGCTTTCGATATAAATGCAACTCGGAGAAAATAAGAGTTAGAATTAGTCAAAATCAGAAACACCAATTGTTCTGACATTTAATATACGTAATTCCTAAATTTAGTAGTATAAGTATTTAAATAAGAGGAATTTCATACAAATATCTAACATTATTAAAGCTATGCCAAAGTTTCTAATTAGGACACTTGCGTTCATTGTTTTTTGTTCGTATTTCTTGACGACCCACAATTCCAATTATTTGCCACTTTAATATATCAGAAAACAAATATTTTGTAAAAAAAAAAAAAAGTGAATCGCAAACAGCTGTAGTGTCCTAAATTTCGACTGTCTTTTCGAAAGTACCAATTATATGACCACTATGTAGATAGACTTCTTCTTCTTCTACCATATATATTTTATTCTCTGTGTGTGTGTGTGTTTAGTTTTTATTGACAATTATATTCAGACGGATCGGCACTTTCGTACTATTTTCACGTCTTGGCTTATTTGGTAAAAATACTCTTCCCAGAAAATTAAAAGTATTTTATTTCATAAAATCTTAGACACAAAAAATTAAAATCATTCATTCATAAATAAATATAACAAAACATGCCCTAGATAATATGCCTTTGTATACCACCATTTAAAAAAAAAATTGGTGATAGGTACATGCCCCAGTTAATATTTATTAAATAGATTGAATTTGAATCTCCAAAAACTTGTAGTTACATGGAAACAAGGTTCATACCGTTGAATGGTTCCCGGAAAATATATGTTTATTTCTTTGGTATTTAATAACATGATATAGATATCGAGAACGATATAAATATTTAACTGGATTGCTTTTTTTAATTGAAAATTATTAATCAAAATTCACAAAGAAATGAATCTCGTTCGATAATTACAGGATAATCGTGCAAAGTTGCAACTTTGTAAATTGAAGACACGTAGTAGATACTAGAAACCAAACCAAATTGATTTTAATCAAAGTAGCTGAATCGGGTTCAAAGTTCAAACCAAACCAGAATAGTACTAATTTCAGTCAAGTCCAACTGAGAACCCGTCATTTACTTTAATAATATTTGGTAAATAAAAAACAACTCGAAGCTCAAATGGCATCGAATCAGTTCAAAATTTCTCAACTCAACAAGGAGAAAAACCAAACAAAAACGAAAAAAAAAAAAACAAAATGCCTTACTCTGATTTTGTATACAACAAATAAATCTGAAATTAATTACAAAGTATAATTTAAATCAATTTTACATACACACACACATATATATATATATAATCATATAAAATGAAAATATACATGAAGGTTTTCGTTTCAATTAAATAAAATAAGATGAATTTATTTGTTTGTAGGTGAGTCCATTTAGGCATTTATACATATTTGGTTTGTACTCGTTAACAAAAAAAACTGTACTCCAAGTTTTAACTATAAAAATAAATTACTTAATGGTTACCGGTATGGACGGCGGAAATAAATAAATAGCTTTAATATATGGAAAATGGATGCATGATGCAGATGTCATTAAATACTATATCGCTATCATACGTTCACATTCATTTGTCAACAATATATTTCACTTTTTTCTATTCGAATAACCGGTGGTGATTGAGAGGTATATCAAGGTAAATATTCAAATTACAAAAAATATTTGAAACAATTTATAATATAGAAATTTGATCATGCTCGTGACGTGTGGCCATCTTCAAGGAGTTCATGTTCCAACTGGAGGGCTCTGTACACACAAGGGGAAGCTTCGAGCTTGCATGCATACAACAGTGGGTCGAGTTGGCCCAATTTCAAAATCATCATTGCTTTTACTTTTTTGGCCCAGTTTCAAAATCATCATTGCTTTTACTTTTGTTTTTTTATAGCCGTAGATATCAGACCATATTAGATATAACGAAGCATATGAAGGAAAGTGTCGAAGATTGTTGTTCCTGTCTAAATCATTATTCAATAAAAGTATTATATATTATTTTTGAGTAAAATGTTTAAAACGAATTTCAAGTGATCCAATTATTAAAATGTTTTATCATTCTAGTCGAGAACTATGCGATCATTTTACTGCAAGTTCTATTATGATTTGACTATGCTATAAATGTTTTAAATGATAAAAATATTTTTCACATACTCTAAAAATAATTTTATCTATGGCATAAAATCTTCTGATTTTAAAAATAAATACTGTTAACAAAAAACGGGTCTAATGACCATTTAACTAGCCGTGTGTAGAGACTAGAGTTACCACTTTGATCAATCCAAAATTAAGCGAGGGACTTATTTTTGAGTGAGTTTCTTATCAAGATAATTGCTTTCAACGTATTTTTCCGAATATATAGCTAATATAATTGATGGATAATAATATGTGGATCCACGGACGAAACAGTCCAAAAGATTTTCCGTTTATATTGTCACAGCTATTTAAATCCAAAAACAAATAATTTAGTGAGTCCATAAATTCCAAATTTTGAGCCTCACACATGTGCTTAAGTTCTTAATTATATGATGTCCTTGCGTCTAGGAACTAGGCGCACCGGAAAGTCATAAAAATAAGACGTTTAAATGATTTTTAGTTCCTCAATAATTGTAACCAAAGAGATAGGATCAACTTTTTATCCTATAATTAAACCCAATCATACAATTATTGAGTGAAAAAAATAATGCTTGAAATAGCTATAGCTTGCAACACTATCATTGTATTATATACATATACATATTTTTTTGATTGAATATATAACTTCATATTCCAACTTTCTATAAGTTAAAATGATGTTACCAAATTGGTTTCTAACAATTATTAGACTTTGGCAACCGATATTGAATCTACATTATACGACAGAAATCCAAATATCCAAAGTTGAAAGTATCACTTATGCGGCCAATTATTGGACCAAACAAATCAAAAGAAGATTTGAAGACTAAAGAAAATATAAAGAAAAGTAAATTATGTATTAAATATGATAGAAGAAGCTAGCTGCTAAAGAAATTCCAAGAAAAAAATGAGGGAATGTTATTATCAGTCCGTAGATTCTCGATTTGTCTAGATACACGAGCTTAGGTTTGAGATGTAACGCACGAATAGTTTCTCGGAAATTATATTTTATAGTATTCAACAAAATATACTTAATCGTTCTCATACGGTAACATCTTTAATAAGACGATCACAAAATAACATGTCAATTCTGGATATTTTGGTGGGAAGTTAGTGGGAAATAACTGGTTATTACTATTTTCCGACAAAACAAACCATCGGAAATAGCTGACGATATATCAGAAAAAAAATTACATACAAGGAGGTGTAAATTTTGTTAAAATACAGACTATAACTAATATCCTTAATTAATTTTAGCTCTATCTTAGTATCATACTTATTTTGATCTAAATTTATATCTGTTATATAAATTCAAATGATAAAATAAATTACTAGTGAAAATTATATATTTTCAATGAACAAAGTAATTCGTGTTGAACTATTATATGTTAAAACAAAATATTAAAGATTGAGGGAGTCTTAGGCATATTTTTAAGTTGGAATACATCAAAGCTCATAATAAATTATTTCTATAGCCATTTTTTCAATGAGACAATTATAAAACTACATAAAGACATAGCATAAAGCCATAAACCCACAAAAATCCGAATTTCTCATAGCCATAGATCTACGATTATTAATTTATGGCATCATCTCTTAAGAGTTCTTTCTTTCTATGAAACAGTATATAATTATTGCAGATTATCATATAACTGCACGAAACAAGAAAGAAGCAATAGCGAAGTCATCTTCTTAACACGCTGATTTAAAATAAAAAGTAGTTAGGAGAAGAAAACAATTAATTAAAAAGCAAAATATAAATTAAAAAAAATAGCAAATAGCTTTTAATGATCAAAAAGAGACAGAGAGAGTTTGCTATAAAAACCCCTTCTCAGCCTCTCTCTGTCTCTCCCCCACACCTTTCTCTCTTAGCATTCTCTGGTTTTTTTCTCTCTGTACACTGGCCGTTTTATTTCGACCACTTCTGTTTGAGGCTAAGGTAAAATACCTCTCTGTTTCCTTGTTGCGTCTATGAACATTTCGCCGGTTCTGTGTTTTGCTTACAAACTCCCTGCCATTTTTGGATTTTCCTCTAAATTTTGCTTTTTTTGTTTTCCCCAAGGAATTCGAAAAACTCGTCCACCGGTTTTTGATATACTAATCTCCGTACATTTATCAACCTTTGTTTGTGATGTTGATTTTTTTTCTTTTCCAATTTTAACTTTTATTTGGTTAAAATTGTCATTTTTGAAGCCATATTACCTAGTTACAGAAATTACTCCAAAGTTGAAATATTTAAATTCTCAGGCCAAACATTTTAACCGGATTCATTTTTTTAAGAAAAAAAAACATTATAACCGGATTCATAACCGATCACAGATGGGTTTTGTTTTCTACACCGGTCTCCTAGTTAAGTCAAACGGGTCAAATAATGGTCAAATCTCGGTTTATACCGGTTTTCACTCCATCAGTCAATTCAGTAGTACAACCAAACCAATTCATCTCCCTTTTATGTATTTTTTGGTGATATACCAGTTTATCTTTATTTCATAAATATTGGTTTAATATATACAATTACATTTTCGGGAAAAAAGAAAATACACACTTACATTTATCCATACACGTGTTTTATGCATAGATACATAAATATGTTCCATTCTGTTTGTATATGTAATACTAATAATTGTTTTGAGACATTTAGTGGTTGCAATTCGCTGAATCTCTCAGTTCACGTTTACAAAAATCTTATCCCAACTTTCTTGGGACACAAGCAACTTTGTCCATTCATTACACAAATTTATTTCTGTTTTCTTTTCTATCAAAAGTACAAACCTAATATGAAGAAATCCAATTCGGTCATTAATATCCCTGCAAAATCTCTGTGATTCAGAATAAATCCCCTATTAAAATTAACAAATATTTAAGATTTTCGGCTCTGATCAAATCAGTTGTTCCAGAAAATGGAGTTCGAGAACCGTTACGGACTTACGACGACGCAGAAATACGACTGTCTCTTGTTCGGTACGTACTTAACCGGAACAAACCAATTACTTTTTACTTTTAATTAATTACACGAATAGTTTCCTGACTAGTTTATCAAAACTCTCTTTAGATTTGGACGATACTCTTTATCCTCTTAGCTCCGGAATCGCTAGAGAATGTGGGAAGAACATCAAAGGTAATATTCTTCTTTTCGCAACCGATTTATCGACTAATAATAATCCATTTCTGAATTTGTTTTTTTTTTCCCGGTTTAATAGATTATATGGTCGAGAAACTCGGTATACCGAAGGACAAAATCGTCGAATTGTCTGATCTTCTCTACAAGAACTATGGAACAACAATGGCCGGTCTTAGAGTACGTGATCAATATCATCCCTAAATTTCATCTTCTTTTTTATTTTTTCTATTTTACAAGTTTTTGGTGTATAACATTTTCTCTTTCTGTAGGCAATCGGATATGAAATTGACTACGACGAATACCACAACTTCGTTCACGGTCGTTTACCATACGACAACATCAAATCTGACCCAATCCTTCGCAGCCTCTTGCTTAGCCTCCCTCTCCGCAAAGTCGTACGTGTCACGATCACATTTTTTGTTTAGTTAATATACCATACACTAAGCTATAGTTTATATAAATAATTAACATTTGTTTTTTGTTTGTTTTTGTCTTCCCATAATTAGATCTTTACCAACGCGGACAGAATTCATGCGGCCAAGGCGTTGAAGAAGTTGGGGTTAGAGGATTGTTTCGAAGGAATCATATGTTTCGAAACGCTTAACCAGACGCACAAAAACGATGCGTCTAACGATTCCGAGATTTTTGATGTCGTTGGACATTTTGACCGGTCTGAACTGGTCGATTCACTTCCCAAAACGCCTGTTGTGTGTAAACCGTCTGAATCTGCGATTGAAAAAGCTCTAGAAATCGCCAATATTGATCCTAGCCGAACGGTACAGCGAACCAAAATTTTAGTTTATTTTGGATTTTTTTTTTAAACGTGGACAACAACACTAAATTTATATTATTTTATCATCGCAGCTGTTCTTTGAGGACAGTGTCCGAAACGTACAAGCTGGAAAGCGCGTTGGTCTTCACACGGTTCTGGTACGATTAGTTTGGTTTAACCTAACCTGAATCGAATCTAATTAAATCGAATAGTCTAATACTGGGTTTAGAACTGACCCTGGAGCTTGTTATTTTCAGGTTGGTAAACCAAACAAAGTCAAAGGAGCTGATTACGCGTTGGAAAACATTCACAACCTAAAAGAGGCGATACCGGAGTTATGGGAATCCGCCAGGAAGTCGCCGGATGTTGGATATTCCGGCAAGGTCGCCGTTGAGACATCTGTTAGAGCTTAGGAATGCTTCGCCGTTGTACCTAATTTTCCACCACTGTCATTTTCATTTCTTTTTTCAAATGACGTAATGTCATTTTTGTTTTTTTCCGCCTGGTGTTTATAAATTTATATAAAAAGCGAGGAAATATTTTCCATTTAGTTTTCTGGAGAAATAAGTAGTTAAATATCCTTGGGGTATAGTCTAGAACTAATGATGAATATAATATAAATAAATACATTAAAAATAAAAGTTGTATAGAAAATCAAGAAGAGTTATATATTTTCTTTTGTTTAGTGAATAGTTAAAAAAACTTCCATTACTATAAATTTAACATCTAATATTGTATTTATTTTGACTTAACTTTTAGTTTATGATATCTTTTTCACATCATTAAATATGTTCAGACACTTCTTTATTATATTATATAATATACAGATTTATGCTATAGTTTTCACCATATGATATATACAATGTTGACGCGGTCGTATCTAAATATAATTATTGTATAACTGAGTAAATATTTGATTTGTTGTAGTCTGCAATGTCATTAGTTGAAAATGGGTGAGTACTTTCATTTAACTGAGTATTTTTTTATTATTCTTTTTCTAATATACTATGACAATTGTTGACAAAAAAAACCATGACAGACTTGACAGTTCAATTACAGTTGTTTCGGAATATGTATAGAACAAAAGTCAATTATTTCGCGGTTTAATTATGAAAAGAGTAAAGATGACCAAAAAAAAAAAACCTTCCACCCATTAAAAAAACATGTTGCTTTTGTAGCGACTGGCTCACGGAAACGGCACGTAGTTTACATATTTCAAAAATCAAAATGATCGATTGTCATAAAAGAACAATTATGGCCAAGAACAGAAAACAGATATTGGGTATGGGCCCACCAACGAACGTAGTTAAGAGATTTGTAAGAGTGTCAGTTAGTTTACCGCTAACATGATGACACCCAACTACTAACTTTTAAATCAGACGGTCATTAATGCTCACACCTATCAGTTCCCTGGATTCTTCTTCTCATCATAACTCTTCAATGGCTTCTTTGTTGTAAGGCTTACTTAAGTTTCGGTAAATTTCTGAAGCTTCGCAAGCTTCTTCAATGGCGAATCTTCCTACCGTTCTCGTCACCGGCGCTAGTGGTAGAACAGGTAAGCACTACTTCATTCCGTTGCTATCGATTTTGATCAGTTTTACTGAGAAAACCGCGTAATCCACAGGAGATTCTCTAGGGTTAGTGATGTTACTGTTGAACATAAATCATGGCTTACGATCCAAAGATGTGATACTTTTTACTTAGCTGTGTTCGTTGGGATTCAAACGTATAAGTTCTCGTCTTACTATGGAGTTTATGGCAATGATGATCAATTGAACCAAACTGGAATTTAATTGTTATTTTGGAATGCTCTTTGTTTTCATGGAGTTTGGAAAGAAGATGATCTTTTTAAGCTTATTCATGTGATAAAAATTGTGGTGTTTTTTTTCCATGGAATTGATAGGCCAGATTGTTTACAAGAAGCTAAAGGAGAGGTCAGACAAGTTTGTAGCAAAGGGTTTAGTGAGAACACCTGAAGGAAAAGAGAAAATTGGAGGAGAAGCTGATGTTTTCATTGGGGATATAAGAGATGTTGATAGCATTAACCCGGCTATTCAAGGGATTGATGCGCTTGTGATTCTTACTAGCGCTGTGCCCAAAATGAAACCTGGTTGTGATCCCACAAAAGGTGGAAGACCCGAGTTCATTTTTGAAGATGGACAATATCCTGAACAAGTAATTACCAAGAACATCTAAACCTTTTCTTCAAATTTCACCTTGATTTTTAGCATAACTCAAATTGTTTGTTTTTTGTTTGCGTAGGTTGATTGGTTTGGCCAGAAGAATCAAATAGATGCAGGTATGTGTGCTTTTCCTTCCATTTCACCGTCCCTTGTTTCTTGTATTTGTCTTGTTAAAGTTTAAAGTTCCTATATGAACAGCCAAAGCTGCTGGTGTTAAGCATATTGTCTTGGTGGGGTCAATGGGTGGAACCAATCCGGATCATCCTTTGAACAAACTGGGAAATGGGAATATACTGGTTAGTGAAGATTTAACTGTTTTCTCTTCTTTTCTTTCCAAAATGTGTTTGGTTTCTTATACGGCGAGCAACATTGGGATCCTTAGGCTAAAAAATCGGCTACCTTATCTGGGTTCAGGTTTGGAAGAGAAAAGCTGAACAGTACCTTGCTGATTCTGGAACTCCTTACACAATAATCAGGTTAAACATTTTCTTTACAATGCTTCTATTTTAACTCTAAGGCCCTTTTTATATTACCACGTCTAAAGTCACCCCAAATTCTGTAGTTTTAAAGTCTCTCAGTTATATTGTGTCCTGGTAGCTAATTAAGCTTATCTCTTGGCTTCTTGAGCCTGTTCTTACTTAAATTATCTCTGTTCTTGTTTCCCCAAACTATGTCTGTTGATGAACTTAGAGCTGGAGGACTTCTAGATAAGGAAGGCGGTGCACGAGAGCTGATAGTTGGTAAAGACGATGAGCTTCTTCAGACAGACACAAAAACCATCCCCAGGGCTGATGTCGCAGAAGTCTGCATTCAGGTTTAATCACCACCTTTTATTTTCTTAATCAAATCTCTCCTTGAGTTGTTCAATCATATTATTTACTTTTGGATCATGATCTTTCTTCTTAACAAGTACAGGCATTGCTATTCGAGGAAGCTAAGTTTAAAGCTTTCGATCTCGGCTCTAAGCCAGAGGGAACCAGTACTCCGACCAAAGACGTTAAGGCTCTCTTTTCTCAAGTCACATCTCGTTTTTAAGTCTTTATCTTTGTTGCTTATAAAACCTTTAAAAATAAAATTCCCGGGTTCTTGTATTTGATTCCTCCGGACATGACTCTTTTAAGTTATTTTGAGACAAAATAAAAAGAAGTATTGACACTGAAAGCGATTACACAACCAAAAATTGCAGTCTTGCTAATCTCTTAAGTTCTTAACCAATGCAAGTTTTCTCACATCATGAATTGAAGACTGAGACTCAGCTCAAATCAAAACAAGTATTTTTCCGATCATAATCTTATCTATGGGGAAAGAAAATATCCAAAAACGCTTTGACATATTTTCTAACCTCACTTAATTTTTTGTCTAAATTCCTACCTAAGTCTTTATCAGTACAAATGGTTCCAACATTATCATTAGACAACAACTTGAATTTTAATAAATTGTTGGGTTTGAATAAATAAAATTAGAAATATGGGGAATATTTGATGATTTATTAAAAAGAAGGGGCAAAACATAAAATTACCCGTTTCTATCGCCCGCTTCATTTGCTCTCTATCGCCAAATGAACAACAGAGCTTCCGATATAATCGTTCGGAGTTTTCTTCTTCTGTTCCGTTCGGTGGCGTCTTCAACCGAAGCTACGATGATTTCGGTGAGGGCAATCAATGGTTTCTCCGTCTTACGCACCGCCACTTTTGGCGGCGGTCCTCCCGTTTCTTTATTTCGCCACCGAAATCAGCGCCTTAGAGCGTCTCATCTCCGTGAATTCTCAAAATTAGGGTTAGATTCTCCACTACTCCGCGCGAATAGGCGGTTTCTCGGACAAAATGGAGGTGGTGATGCTCGGAGCTGTTCGTCTTGCATTCATAGTCTGGTCGAAAGTGTTTCCGAAGAGCTCGAATCCATCAGCAGGCGTAAGGGAAGCCGAATCAGAGTTCGCGCCAGTTTCAAGTACGTTTCAGTATCCTTCTTTTATATATCGGATTCTTAGATGCTTAAAGTAGAATTCGAAAATTGAAGGAGACTGATGATAATTCTTACTTTAGATGAAGCTGTAGTGCTTTTTTTTGGCCGGTGTGGGTAGTTCATTGTGTAATTAGGTGAACCTGCAGGGTGAAATTAACAAGTTACGGAGAGGTTCTGGAGGATAAGCTAGTTAACCAGGAACTAGAGGCAGGTTTGCTTCTGGAGTTTAAGAAGGACGCAGACAGAGTATTGTTGGCAGTTGCTCATAGACCTGATGGCAAGAAGAACTGGATGGTCTTTGATCAGGTTTTATTTTGAAACTCGGTACTCATTACAGGCTCTAGTGTTGATGCAGTGCTTGCTGATTGTTAGACTTATAGAAACTTTAATGGTGCAGAATGGTGTTACTTGTTCTATTAAACCACAGCAAATCACATACATCGTCCCGGGAGTTTATAATGTTGACCATACAGAACTTACTGATTTTCTCCACAGGGCTCAAGATAACTTGGTACGTAATGACATTTTGAAAGGTTTGGAATTGTTTTTCTGGGACTTCTAGTCTAAAAGGAGGTTGTCATGTTACCTATGAGCTGAGCTTCTAGTTGTTATTTCAATGCAGGATCCTCAACTGATTGAGTTTGCTTGGATTGAGTTACTTGAGAAGAACAAACCTGTGACACCAGAAGAATTAGCAGAGGTACCATATATTTTAGTTGACACAGCCATAGGTGTCAAAATAGGTTGTCCATGTCCATTTTGACCCGTCCAATGTTGTCCATTTTGATTATGGACAAAATATCTATTAACACTCGTGTCCAGTAACGACCAAACCTATTAACACCCACTCCAAATGGGCTGTCCATGGGCCTCAGTTATGTTTTGGTTTTTCTTAAGATTAAACCGCCGGAAATCACCACAAATTGCCAGAAATCGCCGAAAACCGCCAGAAATCGTGATTTTCATGTTGGGAAAATTCGATTTTGACTTAGATTTTTAGGGACCATGGCTCGCCCATTGTCCAACAGTGTCCGACTCGTTTTGTCCGTGGACGAAGTTGGGTCCAGACCATCTTAACCCGCTCCGTAAATGGGTTTGTCCATAGACCGCCCATTATGTATTGGACATGGGTAGGCCATGGACAGCCCACCCATTTTGACACTTCTAGACACAGCGGTTGAGCATGTGATTTGACAATGTTTTTAAATTTGCAGATAATTTTTGGTCACTCAGATCCTCTCGAAAGCTATTGTGCTCATTTTTTGTTGTCGAAAGACGAGATATACTTTTCTGTCTTGGAGTCTAAAGGTTCTCGATCAATATATAGCCCCCGGCCTACTGAACAGGTATTTCTTGTGCATTTTTCCCTGTATTCATAGGTTCATCTATATCACTAGCTTACTGTTCCTGGTAGTGTAAGATCTCCAGTCCTTAGATCTTAGTATTTCATTTATCTATCAAGCAATGCTGAGCTTCATTTGCTCCATAAATTTGTGAAATCAAGTATAAAAGTTCTCTCTTGATGAAATTTATAACCATACTTGGAAAGCATGGCTCAGATTTAACCTGGTTTGTTGGGTGATGCTATTATCAGGCTTGATGATATGTGATTAATGCAAAGAGATCTTGATTGTGCAAGTTTGGACTCTTCTATCGATTGACATTATTCTGCCTGAAGAGCTACTTTTCTCTGTTAGTCTCACGTTGAACTATTTTCGTAGGTGGAAGAGCTATTACGTAGGCAACGCATGAAGGAGGCAGAAGAGAGAGAGTTTCAGGAGTTGATTCAATTGCTGAAGTCTGCCAAGAAGGCACCTAGTCACGCCAAGCCCCCTAAATCGTCATGGCTAGCTGATGATAAAGTCCAAGATAAGATTAGCTCACTTGAAGCTTATGCTATTGATGCATGGGCAAGCACTGACCAGCGGAAATTGGCTGGAATGGTGAGTCAGCGACATTTTTTCTGTGGTAGCATCTCTTGAGCTGTTACTATTAGAATCTTCTGTTCATTTTTCTATTGTTTGGTTGTTGAAGCGAAACGGTGAAGTTCTTTTTAATCATATGTATTTTTGTGATGGCTTCATGACAGATCTTAAAATCCATGGGGTTACAGAAAACGGCTGTCTCGGCACTAAACCTTCTCATAGATATCGGATATTTTCCTGTACATGTCAATCTTGATCTGCTTAAACTGAATCTTCCAACCCATCACTCGGAAGCTATCATTGAAGCTGCGGAAGTTCTTCTTTCAGAGTCATCTGATCTTGATGCGGTGAGTACTTTGCCCTGATTTTTGGATATTTGTGTTATATGAAAATATTTATTCTCGTGTGTGTGGCTACTCTTTGTGCCAAAGTTGTCGCGTTTTTGGCGCATTAGTAAAAGTCTTGACACAATCTTTCCCTGAGATTCAAAATACTTACTTTCTCAGACTTTGTTTAGGTTAGGAGGATTGATCTCACACACTTGAAGGTTTATGCAATTGATGTTGATGAGGCTGATGAGGTAAATGTTATATGTCTCCTATATCTATTCTGCAAGGTCTTGGTTCCAAAACACAAGTCTTAATGCTAATTCCTTTAACTGTTGGTGTTCTTTCCGGTTTCATGGAATTTCTGCAGCTTGACGATGCCCTGAGTGCAACGAGATTGCAAGATGGATGGATAAAGATCTGGATACATGTTGCTGATCCTGCTAGATATGTTACACCTGGGAGCAAAGTGGACAGGTAAGTTCGATGCATGTGTGATCACTGTACGAGCAAACTTTTTGGTCACTCTGATTTATTTGTATGTGCTCCAGAGAGGCAAGGAGAAGGGGAACTTCTGTATTTCTGCCTACGGCTACTTATCCAATGTTTCCAGAGAAACTTGCCATGGAAGGAATGAGTTTGAGACAAGGAGAAATCTGCAACGCTGTCTCTGTGTCTGTTGTCCTGGGTCCTGATGGCTGGTAACTCAAGAATCATTGCTCTTCTCTCGATTTCTAATATACCAAATGCTCAAAACCAAGAGAGTACCTTTCAACTTTTGTTACAGTATTGCAGAATATTCAGTTGATAACTCAATCATCAGACCGACCTATATGTTGACGTATGAAAGTGCTTCGGAGCTGCTCCACTTGAACCTGGAAGAAGAGGCTGAACTGAATTTGCTGTCTGAGGCAGCTTTCCTCCGCTCTCAATGGCGCCATGAACAGGTAGTGAGTTTTGTGTGGTCTATTATCAAAATCTTATCATGGAACAACAAACAGAATTTTGTTAATGTTCATATCTTGTCTAAAGTTTTCAACACAAGAGGTTCAGTAGAGGCTTCTTTGGGCACTAAGTTTCTTGCCGGATGCTGTTTTTTCTTGTGACAATTCTTTTTTTTCCTGGGCGTACACAGGGGGCAGTGGACACAACTACACTAGAAACTCGTATCAAAGTGGTGAATCCTGAGGATCCAAAACCTTTAATCAATGTCTATGTAGAAAATCAGGCAGAACGAGCGATGAGACTTGTCTTTGAAATGATGATTCTTTGTGGGGAGGTTATAGCAACGTTTGGGTCTCAGCATAATATTCCATTGCCATATAGAGGACAGCCACAGTCAAATATTGATGTATCTGCATTTGCTCATCTTCCAGAAGGACCAGTACGTTCCTCATCCATTGTCAAAGTAATGCGTGCTGCAGAAATGAATTTCAGATGTCCTGTTCGACATGGAGTGCTCGGAATTCCTGGTTACGTTCAATTCACATCTCCCATTCGTCGATACATGGATCTTACGGCACACTATCAGGTAAACTTTCCATCATTGTGTAATTTAGATTTGATTCTTCTTGACAATGGCTTAATTGGTTGATCTATTTGGATATTAATGGGATGAATCCAATACACGTACTTGTGATTTCTGCCTTAACCTTGGTTTGAACATGAACCGATTCAATTATTTAGCAAAGTTGTGTTGTTTGAAGTGCAGATTAAGGCTTTTCTTCGAGGAGGTGACAATTTTCCATTCTCAGCTGGTGAGTTAGAAGGTATAGCAGCATCTGTAAACATTCAAAGCAGAGTGGTGAGAAAACTCTCCAACAGCAGTCTCCGGTATTGGGTAATAGAGTTTCTCAGAAGACAAACAAAGGGTAAAAAATACACCGCATTGATCTTGAGATTTGTCAAAGACCGGATCGCATCTCTTTTGTTGGTTGAGGTAACTGTTTAATACCACTGAAAAAATATTTCTCTTGATAAGCGGTTTAAATCAAGTTAAACCACTGGTGAAATGTTTCTAGGTGGGTTTTCAAGCAACCGCGTGGGTGTCAGAGGGAAGACAAGTGGGAGGTGAAATTGAAGTTCGAGTAGAAGCAGCTCATCCCCGCGATGATCTTATTCTTCTCAAAGAGGTTATCTAGATGATTAAAACACTCATAGTTCCCGGAAGTATCATCAAGAATCGGTTTCTCTAAACATGGAGATCCCTGAAACTGATAGAAAGCTTGTGTTTGCAAAAGAGGTAACTAATCTCTAGTCATATTTTAACTTTGTTTCATAAAGAGAAGCTTCTGATTTTTCATCCTAAGCTTGCTCATGTACACTATTTTGCTCTGTTGGTGATAAAGAAACTTGCTGATGGACGCAAGCATTGGTGGCGCGAGCTATGATCTGCTTTAAGAGCAAAGCATATAATATGGTACGCTCGTACAGGTTTCATACAATTTTACATCTTGCTATTGTAAGTCAGTATAGGAAAGTTGCCTTTTTGTTCTACAGAGCAAATGAAACGAAAAAATGGAATGTGAATATACTATTTTAATACTGAATTTGATGGATCTAAATTCGTAAACAGAGCTTGAAGCCTTGAAAAAACTCCAATTGTGTAGCTTGGAGTTTTAAGGTAGGTCAAATATAATCATATGGACTTCACATTGTTGAGCCCTTAGCTCTAAGCGTAAGGTATCTATGGATCATGTATTAGTTAGTTAGTGGTTAACCTTGATATCGATTAGTTTTGGTTTCGATTTTTGTTATTTAAAAACCTCTGTTGCTTTTTTGTTTTACCTTTTAAGAAATAGGTTTTTTTTTTAATAAATAAGATTGATCGTTTGTTTTATCTTAAAACGACAGAAGTAGTGCCGGTCAAAAGCATAATTAGATGTGGAAGTATATGTCCAAACACCATATGGTTATACAAATCTTTACCAATAGCATTTTGCGTATATTAAACTACGATTGATAAATCAAAACTTGCAATTGCCTTATGCAAAAACTCTCTCGAATCTCGCTTTTGTATGCTAATGATTGAACCAAATGAAAGGAGAGTCTCTTCCTCCACGACTCGAGGATATTCTACATTTATAATTCGGCATGAGGCGTTAAAGCGTATAGTCAAAGTGGATTTACTTGGGGGTTGGGACTTTAATATTTTTAGTGATAATAAAGCAAAGAAAAAGAATTCGTACGTGGAAGAACAAAAACAAAAAGTCAAATGCTGAAAGTGTACGTCCTTGTAGATAAGCGTATCAAAAAATATTAAATGTAAGCAACAAACAATTAAAAGAATAAATTCATGTTACTATGTTCCTTACATCATATTTTCCGACTATTTTCTTACCATTAATACCCGTCACCGACTACTTGATAATTTGATATACGTAACAATACTTAATGCATGTATCAACTTTTTTTTTGGGGGTCAAAATATTAACTTATAAACTCGTATTTTATATCATTCAGACATTTTGAACAACGTCGACAGCTAAGTTATTTTTTAGTTCGTAAGAATCGGCTATATATCTTATATTGTTGTTTGTGTAGTTTTTGGCAAGGTCAATTAGTTCGTGTAACTAAAAAATGTATTAAAATAATCTTAATTGTTCTATACATATACTAACATTTTATCAATTCATTTTCTATCTATTGGAAAAGTATATAAAGTTATTAATTGGTATTACATGAACAATACTAAACAATACTTTTTCAAAACAAAATTTGAAGTTTTTTTTCAAACGGTTGACAAAATTTAAAGTTTCAAATATTTTTGTTCAATAGTCTCTAATATTTATTATGAAACAAATATAAGGTTTGTATCTCTATATACCCGACGTTCTCTTCTTCATATTTTTCTGATTTCAACTCAACGATTTCGATATCGTCTATTCAATAATCTTGTTATCGCTTTAACAAAAACAAAAAGGAGGTTTGTATTTATATGACTAACGAAATGTATACCCAACTAGCATCAAATTTATAAGTAATTATGATTAGTGAAATGTGTACCCACCTGGGAATTCACAAAACAAAAAAAAGTAATCTGACGGCGGTTTCGATTATGCATTGGGAAACATTAAACAATTGGTACGGACGAAGTGAGATCTAAGGATTTGTTTGCTTCTAAAACTACCCTAATACACATGCAATTATCTTTACTAATTTCTCATAAAGCAATTTACGTAAACGAACTGATAATTAATTAACAACATCGATTATAAATTTTACTCACGTGTAGTAAAACTTTGTAAATTGTCGTCTAATGCAATAAATGATTAGTTCTAGGTGTCACATGTGCTTCTTGAAATTAAATATCTGAATTTTGTTGACTGCTTGGTTAATTACATTCAATTGCATACGATCTATGTGTAAACAATGTAATTAGAATACAATTTGTAAAATCGACAAAACCCCAACAAAACTGTGAAAACATATATGGTGTACGTAACGTAGTAATAGGGAATATATAAATGAGGAAGCCCTAAGGGTAATGGCTTACGTACCTTGATGAGATCAATTATTTATCAAATTAAAAGAATTGGAAAATAGCGGCAATAAATCAAGCCACATGGATATAGTGGTCGAATAATTCTATAAACAATTATCATATCATAGTATTATACATTTCCTAAAATCTTCTGGTTGGTAAAAACAATTTTAACTGTAGATCGATATCCTACTCGTTTTAGTATATTTTATATAATTAATATGATCCGCTGTATTTTTTCTTTATGCATTCATGTATCAGAACGAATTTACATTATACATTACATTTTAAACAAACACATTTTATTTTTTGACAATCGATCAAACACACATTTATTCATGTGGGTTTTAATCCACTTATATCTCATATGCGTTCACATGAAAATAGATCACGTAATTATGAGTATTTATATGCATTGGTATATCGTATATCTGGTAAACGTGAAAATGGGCCCCGCAATCAGTTGAGGCCCAACTGCATCAACGCACGGCCCTGTTAAATGTGGCCGTATTTTCTGTGCACTTTATTATACGGCACGCATATACTTTTTTTTTTTGGTTAAAGGATATAACACTCATAAACTTCAGAAATAAAAATCTTATAATGTATGATATTCCATTAACAATTAGTTAATAAAAATGTTTTAATGCGTACTTGTGTTTTCACTAATAGATGGAAGAAAGAGATTTCTTTCCTCTTATCAGATAGTATTTGTAACCATTTTGTCTTCGTTCTATAACTCAATTTTTTCAGAATTATATTGAAATATAATAAAAATGAATTGGATCGGATCAAAGGGTTTGATTCATGTGGGATTTCTAATTGGTCACAGACTCACAACTCGCAAATTGACCTAAGAAAAATACATGAGGTGCCCATGTGCGGGACCACGTGCATTTGCTATCTATTTTGGCTTATATAACAAAAGATAATTATTAACTGACAAACAATGAATAAACTATCAATAAACTATGTTAAAAAAAATTATACTTCTTGAGTTGAAAAAATAATGGGCAAATACCAATTTTTTTGAAAAAATGTTATACCATTGAACTATCATGATGTGGGTCGTATTATCACTTGAGTTTTAAAAAAGAATAATTTAGCTTAAATGGTGGATTTTATAAACTTAAAGTAAAAAATTTCGTTTAATAATAATAGTCATTCTATAAATTCGAAGAGTCTTTTATAGCGAATTCGTTATTTTTTATCACTTTTAGTTAATTAGTTATCAGTTAAGGTCAGTGTGACACATATCGCAGACCTATCCCTACGCTACGTGCTACGATTCCAAAAACTGCAATTTCGTCCATCAATCTTTAGCGCGTGATGATAAATTGCATGACGTGCGCGTGATGACTTTAAGTGGCGCAGACTTTAATCACCAAAGCCGCCGGAAGGGTTAGTTACTGGGCCAAGTCGCATCTTTATTTGGGCCGAATATTAGTTGTAAATCTCCAGTATCGGCTGAATATTTTGTAGTAATTAACTAAGGTGAAAAAGTAGTATCGGCCGATAAAAAATCTTTTTATTGCTTTACAGAAAGTCAGAAACAAGAGTTCAGTTGTTCTTTTGCATTTTATTGGAGAATCAAGTACCAAAGAATTCGATATTTATCATCTTAGGATACATAAATTTTCGTATTCTTTGAGAATTAACTAAACTAGTTTTGCTTATATTAGAAATTTTTTTTTTGTATTTTTTAACTGAAAAATGTAAAAAATAAATTTAATAAAATAATCCATAATTTATTATTAATTTTATAGTTGAAATAAAACCAAACTGAATCGTGATTGAACACATTGACATTGCATCCTCGTGAGTTCGGTCGAATATAATATAGAAATATATTATTAGATCCATGAGGAGAGAAAAAAATACGGAGTTACAAATTTATTTTGTTCTTTGATTAAAAAACACACTATTATACAAAGTATTTTTTTTAATTACTCAAGTTAGAAAATAATAAAAAAAAAGCCGTAAACTCTTTTGAAGCCCTTTTCTCTCCCTCCATAAGTAGCCTCTCTACCTTCCTCTCCCTCACACAGTCCTTTCTTCTCTCTCTCGTCCCCAAAAACGAAACCTTTTTCCGCATTAAAGGACAAAATGGCAGTGATAATGACTGTAATGGCGGTGATGGTAGTTGCTGCCCTGACGGCGACTACAGTGAACGCCAAAATACCCGGAGTTTACACCGGCGGTCCATGGATCAATGCTCACGCCACCTTCTACGGCGGCGCTGACGCTTCCGGCACTATGGGTACACTCTCTCTCTCTCTCTCTCTCTCTTCCTCTGTTTTTTTCTCCTTCTGTTTTATATTTCCATTTTAGACCCAAAGTTTTCAATTTATATCCCATCCTTTTTTCTTATTAATTTATAGTTTTCTTTATTTTAGTCCAAAAGTTTCCTAGTTATTAATTCGATCCACTTTTACCATAATCTATCATACTACCATTGAATCAGAGGTTATTAGTCTTTTTATTTTGTCCAAAGGTTTTATCTTCTTTTTTTCTCTTAATTTATAAAGGTTTGAACTTTAGTTTCTTTAATATTCTGGTTATGTAGAATTAAGATATCCAAATACAAGATTTCACTAAAAGTCACGTTCTTAACACTAATTTTCATTAAATATACGATTTGTAGGTGGTGCGTGTGGTTACGGGAATTTATATAGCCAAGGTTACGGTGTGAACACGGCGGCTTTAAGTACGGCCTTATTCAACAATGGGTTGAGTTGTGGCTCTTGCTTTGAGCTAAAATGTGTGAATGATCCAGGATGGTGTCTTCCCGGGAACCCATCAATCCTTATCACTGCCACTAATTTCTGCCCTCCCAACTTCGCTCAAGCTAGCGACAATGGCGGTTGGTGTAACCCTCCTCGTGAGCACTTTGATCTCGCCATGCCTATGTTTCTATCTATCGCTAAGTACAAGGCTGGTATCGTCCCCGTCTCTTACCGCAGGTATATTTCATTCTCTCTTACTCTAGTCCACTCTGTTTTCTTCTCCCTCTATACTCTGTTTTCACCAAGTTTCTCTCTACACTGTTTATTCTCGGTTTTTTCTTCAATTCTCTGTTTTATTCTATCTCTTACTCTGTTTTTGCCTTCAATAATTATCGAGTCTTAATAATTTAAATTAACTTAAAATACACTTATTATGGATATTTTGCTAGACAAAATCCCGTTATTTTTTGCTTTAGCTTATTTTTAGAGACCGATCCTAACTTAAAAAAATATATTAATTAGGATACCGAACCTAAGAATCTGTGAGTCTGAAGATTTTCAGAGCATTGGCATGTTCACTCTATTCTTTATTCCATTTTTTTCTTAATTTCCTGAGAAAGTTGCTTCCTTTTCCTTTTTATTTTCTCGGTAACCAAACAGTAAAGTTTCTCTAAGATTCATTTTTGCATTTACACATCTCGATCCCTAAGATTCAGAAACATTTTTGCACTGAAGTCATCCAAAGAGCAAAAAGACCCGACACTTCCTCACTCCATCCCATACATTTGCTGGGTCATCCAAATAACCCAAAACCGGGTCCGGTTACCAAAAACATACATACTTGCAAAATTAATAAAAGATTCAAAATGTCTTCTATAATATACTCCAAGTAGTATTTTTTTATTATGCATAAATTTTTGCACTTATTGATATATTTTATTGGGTGTTGCAGGATCCCATGTAGGAAGAAGGGAGGTATAAGATTCACAATCAATGGATTCAAGTTCTTCAACTTGGTGCTGGTCACTAACGTAGCCGGAGCCGGAGACGTCATTAAGGTGAGTGTTAAAGGAACCAACACGCAGTGGTTAGATCTCAGCCGGAACTGGGGACAAAACTGGCAATCCAACGCTGTTCTTGTCGGCCAATCTCTTTCTTTCCGAGTCAGAACGTCCGATGGCCGAAGCTCCACCTCCAACAACATCGCTCCGAGTAACTGGCAATTTGGTCAGACTTACTCCGGCAAGAATTTCCGCGTCTGATTTCAAGAAAAAAAAAACAAAAATCGGCGGCGGGAGATATTGAAGCTTTTTAAAACAAATATATATATTACGTGTCTCTAATTTAATTTACTTTTTGGAATTGGGGTTTTACCATTTTTCCCTTATTTTCTCAGGGAAAGTATTGGAATTGCTTAGTTTAGAAGTTAGGGCTTTGCTTTAAAGATTAGGGTTGTCTTGTTTTTTGGTCTTTGGTGTGTTGTGTCTTGTTTGGTATGTAGAGAGGCTGAAGCGGCTGCAAAAAAAAATGGTTGGGATAAAGATAAATGTAGCCCGCAGCTCTCTTTTACGTCCTGATTGTATTAAGTATATATATATATATATTACGAGGAAACATGGATCTTCGATCTATAAATAAATAATTGGCAAATTGAGTTTTCTAGCAAGAGAGGTGATTGAGTTTTTTTCAAATCGCGTTAAAGAAAATTCAAACAGAATGCTTGTTTCTTAATCGGAGTATCATCCATATTATTCACTTAAAAAAATCGTTCCTGTAATTCGAGTTTAATCTATGCTATACGTTTAGATCAGTCAAAAGTATACGCACGGAATCTAAAGATTATATGGTCCAAAATACCGGGATATACGGTGTATCATACGTATTTTAGTATGTACTTATGTGAGAGGTGATGCATAAGAAGGATATAATTCATGTGATGTGATGTAAATGCATTACACCATCATCATGTGCAACTGCGATCACAAATTTATCAGAAGAAATAAAAAAGTAATATAAGATAGTATTGAATAAGATTTTTACAGAATCTTATCTTATATTCTGATAATTTAGTTGATGGACCAACCAATGTAAAATGCTTTTTTTTAATCTCTAGATATTTGGTTAGAATACTTTTTTTTATTTATCCCATGACAATGTTTCATATGTTAACATCTAGATGCATCCTATTTAGATAGCATCAGTTCATGATGTAATAACAAAGGCATTAGGTTTTTTCTTTATTTTTAAATAAGGTATTGGTTAGTTAACATCAATATTTAAATGTGCATATGTAAGTATATCCCTTTTTTGTTATAAAGGTTTTTCTTAGTATATACTATATTTTTGGTCAATATTTAACACCTCTAGCTCGTTAATTCAAATAAATAAATTGTCACTTAATTTTATTTTATTTTGTTAGTTATTGCCTTACTTAATTGAAAAGTGTAGATATACATAAAATAGTTTGCCATCTATCTCTCTTTACTACAAAAAAGTAGCGTCGTCTCTTGCGAATATCATTCTCTTGCAATGCTACTTATAACGAATCACAAAATCACGATCGACCTACATTATCGTCATTGTCAGCTGCGAATCACAAAACCAAAAAAGATGTGGGTGGGTCGAGATGGATAATTTTCTTATCAATTGAGGCCAACAATATGAATCCGCATTATACTTCAGTTTTGGTTTGTTTCAATTTATTTCATCTTTCTTTAAGCAGCAATACACAAACCCAGAGTTGCAATTAAATAAATATGTTTAGTATGGTGGGCTGTCTATTTGGTCGGTTTGCGTGAATGAATGTAAAAAAATAAAAAAAGAAGATATTTTTTGCAAAAAGAAAAAAGGAAAGATAGAAAGATTAAAGATTGCGGATAGCATAAATCCTCTATATATATATATATTATCTCATCGTTAAAGCATCAGTTTTTGTTCGGCACAAAAGAAGAAGAATAGTAGACGAACGTAAGAAAATTACAGATGACTTCATTGTGACTTCTTATTTCTCTATTCCCGATTTCTTTCTTTTCTTTTTTTTTAATCAACAAAGAAAGATAATGGTTTGCCTAATAGGAAATGTCATGACTTAGGAGCAAATATGAATACAAAAGGTCATAACATATTCGGCTAAAAATATATGCACTAACTATCTTAAATCTCCTGTTTTTTTTTTTTTTTTTTTTGATAAATTTGTTCTAAATATCTCTTAAATTGATTTTTTTTTTCTAAATCTCCAGTTTCTTAATTTTCAACATTTAAATGTTTTTGCCGATGTCTCATGTATAGTATAGGCCATTTGGCACCATGAAGAGCTCATTCCCTACGTGCATGGGTCAAGAGATCCAAATTAAAACATGGGAAACTCGTTTAGTTAATTAGGTTCGCTTTGTTTTTTGTAGTTTTAAGAAAATTGAACCAAATTTAAGTCCAGTTTGACTTATTTGATTTATCAACTTAATTTTCTCGACGGGATTAGCTATTTCTTTCAAATAAAATGAATTTTAGATAACTGGAATTGAAAAATACATTCGTATAATGTAAACGTTGGGAAAGAAACATTACATTGTAAATTTACTTTTAAAACAACAACTAATAGATAGGAGCTTTTACAGTCTCTCAACTCTTCACTCTTGGCCACTTCACGAAACTAAAATTTAACTATAAAAATAATTTAAATTCATAACTCAGAATAACAAATAGGCTCTAAAATAGAAGAAATATTATTCGTGGTTGAATTAAAAAACAGAAAATATTATTTTCCCCCTTTTTGCTCCAATGGAGTCTATCTCTCCCTTGCTTAGCTTATCTGAGAACTCTCTTTGAGCTTCAGACGAAATTATCCTCACCGCCTGCAACGGTAGAGTGAAGTCTCCCGGCGGCCCCGCCATTGTTCAGCATCCGTGCTGGATCACCGGTCACACGGCTTTCTTCAGTCCGTAATTCAAATTCCGGAAGCCCATTTGCTTTCCTCTCTTCGTCTCTCTCTTTCCTCAGCCAACTCTCAACTGTTCTCATCAATGACTTTTTGCTTGTCTCCTAACTTTCTCCATTGTCATTGCTAACTGCAATTTCCCGTTTGTTACATATACCTACAATGGCAGATTTTATGTTATGTTTGTAGGTAATGTTAGTTGAGGAGCTAAACAGAGAAGAGATAGTGTGGTTATATTACAATGTGTGTTTGCCAATCCTCTATGCCATCGAATATATGAGTCGCGTAGATTATAGTTGCATCCTCGTTCTTCGCATTCCTTTCTCAGAAATTTCAAAAGGTGGGCTCTTGCAAGGACGTCAAGATCAACAGTTATTTCATCCAAAAGGAGAACCTGTAGATGATCCAAGAAAGGTGAATTCAGATAAATAGTTGCATGTGTTCATAGTTAGATGTTATTGTGATCTTAGTCTACTGTTTTAAGTATTCAAACCATTTCGCCTTCTGAAGAATCAAATTTGGCTAAAAATATGTACTTTTGGAGATACTGTTCAGGGTTCAGGGTTTACCTTGAATGGCTTGAGGAGTCCCATACAGATATGGACACGTCTTCTTTGGCCATCCGATACCTTGTGCAATCTCCATGAGATATCAATATCCAACACCTGAACCAACCATAATCAGAACAAAGCAGAAGGGTAGAGAGTCACATGCATTTGCTGTAAAGGCAAGCAACTTCATTCCAGGTTGTAAAATATAGAGTAATGATACTTCAGACGCTAAAGCGCTACTAAGTTTGGTATGTGAAAGATATCGAAGATTATGGCAAAAACTTATGTTCTTGATATCTGAATCCTTTCCCAAACTTCAAAGAATCCCATGTAAAGTTGAATTAAAAGAACCTTAACCATCTCACCAAAAGTTGAGTTTTATACTCACCTTGATCAATTCATCTCTTCTTTGAGGATCAATACCAGCCACTCCAAATATTATTTTCTCAGCGGAAATGTCCATTTGTATCGGAACTTCAAATCCTGCAGATGCAAAATCACGCCTCCACTGGAAAGAAGAGAATACAAAATGTTCCCAGTGAGTTTTATCTTTTATCATAGCCATCCATTTTCCATCTTAGTGAACAGTAAGGGCTTGACTAGATTGAAACACACAAATTGAATAGAAGCAAAAACAGAGTCTTGATTGAAGCTATATATAAAGGTTAAAATTTCACAATCCGAATCACTTTAAATTTCGAATCAGAACTCAGGATTCACTTTAAATTTGTCATCCAATATACATTCACATCCCAAAATTGAATGAACCAGGAAATAACCCAAAGAATGATAATTCATCACGAACCTCGCCACCAAGATAGCAGAGGTCACCGGAAGATGTCAATCCGGTATCGTGAAACGCCGATCGACCTAGAACCTTAACCATGTGCGGCTCCACCATATGTTTCCCTCCCAATATCTACAAGATCGTCGTTTCGATCCCGGAGGTGGATGACCGTCTAATAGGAGATGGTAACTAGTACTAGCATCTGATATATCTGTACTGTATATAGTCCCTTTGTTCTTCATCGTGTCTCGTAGATTTCTCAGGTTGGATCTTTGAAGAATTTCGAAAAAATGGCAGCGATTTGTAGTCTTTAATTAACAAATCTGGTGGTTAGATATTCTACAAGGTACGATCTCGCAGCTGTATAGAACCTTGCGACTTTTCATGTCTGGAGAATGACGAACTAATTGATGTTAATTTCTCAGGATTCGTCCAATTTATTTGAGGGATAGACCTAAAAATACCGTTTTTTAGATCACTAGGTTTAGAAGAAGCAATGATTTAGGGTTTGTGAATAACTGCTAAAGAATTTGACTTTTTTTTTTGCTTTGATTTGGTTCACTAGAATCATTTAAGAAAACAAAATTTCTTCAATTGGAAATTGAAACCTGATATGGACAAATCCTAACTCAGAAACTGTGTTTGGATTTGACTTCTGATCTGTTCTCTGTGTGTGGATTTGGGAATAATTAGGATTGTGGAACAAAGGGAAGAATGGATACGAATGATAGCTTGAGAGTAGCGAGTTTATAGCATTCAATGCACGCCATTTCTCAGCAGCTTTCACCTGTAAATGGCTGTTCTGGAATTGAGCTTCTCGAAGCTGACACTTTTGATCTCCATTGTTTCCAGTCTCTCCCAGGTAATATACAACGCCAGTAGTAAGATATCATCACAATTCCTTCGTGTATGTGTTCTTCTGTCGATTGTTGATTATGCTTTTTCTGTTATTTCTCAGGAACAAAGTTCTTTGTGGTTTGTGAACCTGGGACTCCCCGCATGGAGAGCCTTCTTAGATACATTTATGAACTCTACACTGATTATGTCTTGAAGAATCCTTTCTATGAGATTGAAATGCCTATCCGTTGCGAGCTTTTCGACACCAACCTTACTTAAGCAGTCAGTCAGATCGCATTGCATTGTTAGGACGATGAGCACAGGATTGATTGTCTGCTGGGGTCTCACTTCTTTGCCTTTTTTGTGGTTTTCTTATCCCGATAACATTTTTTATGTGATACCATGTGAATGTTGTAAGAGAAACTAAGTTTGCAACTATTAAGTCTCCTTCTCTCCCTTACATTGCCAGGAAAATGGGATAAAAAGAAGAGTTTTGTTTAACAGAGAGAATTGTAAGTCTATACATCTCTAAAACCTGGTAAGTATAGATCTTTTTTTTTATTGTTACATTATTGAAGGCCTAGGATAGTTCACAGCTTGTGGAGATTTGTTGTTGTTGTTGTCAACGCTGGTTTGAGGATTCTGCTGCTCTTTTGGTGCCTCCTTTTGGACATGCATTTCTTCAAGTGTCTTGACGATTTCGTTCATAGTCGGTCTAATCTTGGCATCCATGGATATGCAATCGAGTGCAAGAACTGCAATTTTCTGAGCTCGGGTTAATGAGTATTGACCTTGGAGACGAGGATCCATCACTCGGAGAAGCCTTCTTTTGTTTGTTAAGTAAGGTCTTGCCCAATCCACTAGATTGTGTTCTCCTACTGGTTGGTTCTTGTCAATTGCTCGTCTTCCTGATAGCAACTCCAGTAACACAACCCCGAAACTGTACACATCACTCTTCGCCGATAAATGACCTTTCAAATTTGACAGATATCAGCATTGGGGTTCTCTTCGTTGTTCACAGTAAAAGAGAATGCTCATGTATACCTGTAGCTAGATATTCTGGAGCAGCGTATCCCTGAGTTCCCATGACTCTGGTAGAGACATGGCTATTCTCACCCATTGGACCATCTCTAGCCAAACCGAAATCCGAAAGCTTTGCATTGTAGTGCTGCAAATATAGAGAAACAGTGAAGATAAACTACTCTGGCTGCAACGGAAACCAAAGCTACACAAAGTATCAATCATGAGTCATACCGAATCTAGCAAAATGTTGGATGCTTTGAAGTCTCGGTATATAACTTGCGGTTGAGCATTGTGAAGAAAAGCAAGTCCTCTAGCTGCACCAAGAGCCATTCGAATTCTGGTGTTCCATGAAAGTGGTTGATAGAATGTTCCCCCTGTTTTGAGAAACCAAAAAAAGATTTATCATTATGTTAAACAAATTCTCTCACGAGATTCTTTTAATTTCAAGATATATGAACTTACTTCTGAATAAGTGATTCTCAAGACTGCCACGAGTCATAAACTCGTAAACAAGAAGCCTGTGCTCCTCTTCCAAGCAGTATCCAATCAGTTTCACAAGGTTAGGATGATCCAGCTGACCTAAGTAATTGATCTCAGCCTGTTTTTCATAGTTGAGAAAACCCAAAAAGAGGTTCAAGAACTCGGTTCTTCGACAATCTTGAAATGGAGCAAAAAGGTAACTAGGGAAGAAAAAATGTGACTAACCAGCCACTCTCTATGACCTTGAAACCCATCTTTGTTAAGTCTTTTCACTGCAATGACAATCCCGGTCCCCGGTCTAGAAGGAGTGTAGGAAGTCTCATCAATCCAGCCTTTGAAAACGCAACCGAATCCACCTTCACCAACTACACTGTCAGGGCGGAAATTCCTAGTTGCAGATTTGAGTTCACTGAGGGTAAAGTTCTTCAGATTAGCATTTTGCAAGATCTCGCCTTCTGTTCGAGGCATATGAGAGAAGGAAGTAGCCGATGAGCCCTTGCTCGCATCTCTACTCAAGAATTTCGAACTTAGCCCTACAAGAATTAGAACATTTCACAAGCCATTGCATTTAGATGATAATTCTAGATCAAAAGGTTGTTGAATATGGCTTTAGCATCATAGGACTCTCCAAATCAGCTTAAATCTATGGTTTTAGATTCTAAAAAGACAACCTTTTTAAGAGAGAATAAAAGTGACAGTCATTTCTACTTAGCCGACGCTTTGATCTCCACAGATTCAAATCTTCTTACTAATAATGGAAACATATTATCTTTTACTCTGAACAAGAACTTAAACCTAAAACTTTCCAATTCTGGACAAAGCAAGTGTGAAAGAAGCACAATCATTGAAAGCTCAACAAGATGAAGAAATGTATCAGCCTTCTTCAAATTTAATAATAATAAATAAGAGAAATGAAAGAAATTAGACTCACATGTACTAGAAGCAATATCAGTTTTGATCCGATTGCTGAAACAAGCTCCCATTAAAACACAACAAACCAATCACTCACTCAGCTCTGTAAAATCTTGGATTTAAAGAAAAGAAAATGAAAAGGTAAGAGCTTTATGTGTATAAACACAAACCCAGGAGTACGAAATGGAGCAAAAAAATTGAAATGAAAAGAAAACTAAATTGGAGAAAGAAAAATTGAGCTGGCTAATTATGAATCTCCTAACTTTTTATTTTTCTTTTGTCTCAAATCTCCTAACTTTTGATCTCTCGGAAAATAATAGTCTTTTGTGATATTAACTGAAATGAAAAGAAGTGTGAATGATTTTTTTTTTTTAAAGCTCTTTCCTCTCTCTTTCAGTTGGGATCTTTTTTTGGGTACGCCTTATTGGACTTTTGTCTTCTTCCTCTTCATTCTCTGTTCATCGTTGACTTGTTGACTTTTACATTAGACTTGCCTGCTACCCATGGAGACAAATCTATGACGTTATATGATTAAACAAATTGCGTATTTTACCAAAACGAGGATTGGTTTATTTGGCTGTGATTTGTCAAAAAACACTATAAGAAGAAATGGAGAATCGACTTATCACTTATTGATCCACTGTTTTCAGTTACCACTTACACATGATATACTGTTTTCATGTAGTAAAATAATAATAATGAATATTTCTTTCTTTTTGTTGTCTTAAATAAAAAAAAGTAATATAAAAAAAACCAGACAATCACAAAAAGTATATACGAAAGAAAGAAAGCAATTTTAATAATGTCCGAGAAAGATTTCACTACAGGAGAAAACCTCTCATAATGGGAAAAAAACTTAAACCAGATATTGATACTTTTATGGGAGAGTCTAACCGACACTCATGTGGATTTTATTTTCCTCGTAAGAAAACAAAACATTTTCTTTTTTCTTTTAAAATATAACTGTATATTTGGCAGTAACTTCCAATTTGAGTATAGATTAATTACTTAAGCAGCTGAATTAATCTTCGATTTTATTTTAAAAACTTTAATCATAGTCTTTTTTGTCAACTATAATTTTTTTTTGTTATTATTAGTCTTCTTTAGTGGAATTTTGGATTAACAAGAAAATACATGTTTTCTGCAAAATTCTAGATACAACCCATTCGAAATAATAGCATATCAGGAACCCAACAACCAAAACCTCTGGAAACCAAACTCATTAAAGACTTTAGTTGGGAAGAAGAGAGCTAGACCAAAAAAAGAAAAAGAATGAGAAGAGTAGATATGGCATTTACCTTCACCGTTGACGATCACCAGAATGATATAAACATAGAATAGAACAACGTGAAAAAGTGATCGTTCGTTTGGTTGCTACTAACAAACACAAACGACGGGTAGATTTATTGAGAAGGGATGGTCAGAGAAATCCTAAATTTATAGTATTAGATAAGAAATAAATTATGTCTTTTGAAATAATTAACCAGTTAAACCATAAGAAGCCCAAAGAAAATTGAAAACAACGATTTTAATAAATTTGTGTCCATTAATGTAAGTTTTTTGTTCACTATTTTTTTTGTCAATAATTATACTAATTTGTTTTTTTCTTACTAACACTGACTGAATGTGAATGAAACAAATCGGTTAGATAGCTATGGGTCCAGCCCAATTAATTGAACTATACATTATTATGGGCTTTGTGTGGCAATCACAATTAATAGGCTTTGCTTTCATCCATGAGCCATTACATAGTTAATGACATATTGATCCTTTTTTTGTCTATAAATTAATTTGCAAACATTTATACATAAGATTGAAACATTTAAAGGGACACCCTTACTTTAATTTTAATGCATGGTTTCATTTTAAATTGTTGTTTTCAGTACATAATCACTTCTAATAGGGACGTCATCAGTTCTAAAGGATCCCACCACTAAGGAGACTCTCTCCTTGTCCCGAGTAGTTGATCCGGTAGTTGTAAAATAGCGAATGAGAACAATCACTCACAAATAGACTATGATATAACTATTATATTATTCTTTAAATTTGACCCTTTTTTCTTTCTGGCCCAGACATTTAAATTAAATTTGTTTTTTAATTTATAATGAACATAATACCTTTACTTTCCGAAGAAAATGTATTGGAACAAGAATTTAGAGTGATTTGAGTTTTAATGAATTTTCAGATGATTTTGATTAATTTTGTTGAATTATAATTTTTTTTTTGAAATTTCACTTTAAATTATGAGATTTTGATATTTATATTTTAAACTAAATTTTTTTTTGAAATCTCACTTAAAACTTTCAAATCAATTTTTAAAATGTGTTTCAATAACAATGAATTTGATTGTAAACTTTAAATCACTAATTCAATAATATTGGATTTTAAAAAATATTTTAAAATTCATGTTTCACTAACATATGATTTATTATTTTAAATCAAATAACTCCAAGTGGTCAGTTCAACCCACCCCTAAATGTTAAAAAATTATACATGTAATCACTATTTTCCAAAATATGCCAGTTTTAAGTTATATTTTTGTTTGCCGGCCGGTTAACTTCAAGTAATTTTTTCATAGTTAAATAAATTATCATGATTTATTTGAAATTTGAGGACAAAAAATATTTAGATTTTTAAAAATGATACTACTAAAAGAAATTCTGTATAGAAAGTATATAAATTGATAAACTGATAAAAAGTAAATTATCAGTAATTGAAAATGACAACTACTTCACCAGAAAAATACTAAGAAACAATAGTTTAATCATTAGCAAAGAAAAAAAAAAATCAACAGTGACTTTTTCCTTTCTTCGTATATCAATTGTAAAAGAGACTTCCCGAGCTCCGCAAACCGCAATGGCTTTAACAAATTCCCACCTATAAACTCTTTCCGTATTGTGGCGACAAAAAAAAACTCTTTCCGTATTGAGGTTTTTTGTTGCAATCGACGAAATTAGGGTTTTCTCTCAGACGATTTGAGGTAATTTATTCTTCAATTTTTGGAACCGGAGCCGATTCAATTGCTAAAATCAGAAATAGAATTTTCAATTTTCTCCAGCATTGATTATTCAGTTGCCCCGGGTCTGAAGAGGATCATTTATTGTTTCTATTCGAGTTTCATCGTCTCCGTTCTACTAGGAAATTTCTTCGTTGGAGGAACAAACCCTGGAGCGTCACAGTTCCGTGTTAGGGTTACGCAACTGTTTCTGCAGCGTTGTGTCGGTGGTGATACTGTATATTCGCCGCTCGTTAATCGGGGAGATGGAGGTAGACTCGCCTCTTTTTGATTCACTTTCTCCCAGCTGGCATGATTTGTTTATCGAGATATTATTGTTTTTTTTGTGCTTCTCTGATGATTCATGTGGGCGTTGTTTTAGTAGCCCTGATCGTCTTTCATGACTATTGATTGTATTAGCTTGTATTATGCGAGGTGATGTACTTGTGGTTTGTTTGCTTTATTGTATTGTGACTGCTTGGAGTTAAAAAAGTTTGGCTTTTGTTTATTTTGTAGAGGCTTGCCTCTGTGGGGGTTCCTAAAAAATACCGCTCTAAATGTGGCTTAGTGGAATTCGTTAGAGCTAACCGGTCCAGGATTTCAGAGATAGTCTCTGCTCTCTTACCTACAGATGAGGATGTTAAACTAGAATTGAAGGAAGCTAGGGAATGCTCTCGAAAGTCTGCGGTGAGTACTAGCATGAAAAAGAGGTTCAGGGAGAGCATGAATATGCTGCAGTGGTTGATGTTCCAGGATGAGCCTGATGTTTCTTTGAGGAATCTAGCAAAACTGAATCTTGATCAGCGAGGTGTTTGTGGCTCTGTCTGGGGACACAATGATATAGCATATAAGTGTAGGACATGCGAGAATGACCCAACTTGTGCAATCTGCGTGCTTTGCTTCCAGAATGGGAATCACAACCTCCATGATTATTCCATCATCTACACAGGCGGTGGTTGTTGTGATTGTGGGGATGAGACAGCATGGAAACGAGAGGGTTTCTGTTCAAATCATAAAGGTTCTGAACAGATTCAACCCCTCTCAGAAAACCTAGCTAATTCAGTTGGGCCTGTACTTGATGCCCTTTTTGCCTGTTGGAATAATAAGCTCTTATCTGCAGAAAGTATTGGTCAGAAAGATGCTAGATCCAACGATACTCTTATGGTACTCCAAAAGATGTCGAACGAGCTGACATTTGTAGTGGTTGAAATGCTTCTGGAATTTTCTGAGTCCAGTGAGAGTTTGCTCAGTTATGTTTCTAGAAGGATTATCTCTTCAAGTGGTCTATTGAGTATTCTCTTAAAGGCTGAGAGGTTCTTGGACCAAGATGTTATGAAGAAACTACATGACTTGTTCCTCAAATTAATAGGAGATCCAATCTTTAAGTGTGAATTTGCACAAGCATTTGTGAGTTACTATCCAGTTGTCATAAGTGAAGCGGTTAAGCAGGGTAGTGATAATGCATTCAAGAAATATCCTCTACTGTCTACATTTTCTGTGCAAATCCTCACGGTGCCAACTCTAACACCATTTCTGGTGAAGGAAATGAATTTGCTAGCTATGCTTTTGGGATGCCTCAGTGAAATCTTTCTTTTTTGTTCTGGGGAGGATGGTGTGCTACAGGTAAACTGATTGCTTCTTTTCTCATTTGTTTGGTTTAGTGACACTTTCTACTCAGTATTGGTGTTACTTTAATGGTTATTAGTTTTTATTTCCGCTTTATTGTTCTCACAGTGAAATGTATTTAATGATTTTCGTTTGTAGGCTACAAAGTGGGAACGGTTGTGTGAGACAAGTGAACGTGTCATTGGAGACTTGAAATTTGTTACCAGCCATGCTGTAGTTTCTAAGTATGCAACACATGAACAGCGGGAGTTATCAAGATCATGGTTGATACTCTTGACCTTTGCTCAAGGAATGAATCCTTTAAAAAGAGAGACTGGAATCCATATTGAAGAAGAAAATGAATACATGCATTTATTCTTTGTTTTGGGTCACTCTGTAGCTGTTATTCACTCTCTATTGGTTAAGGGTACATATTCTGCGGCCAGTGATGAAGAAATAGAAAATGAAAGAACCGCCAAGGAAGAACTTGACAAGTGTGATGGAGATGGAGATGGAGAAAGGTATGCAAAAGTTGGGAGATTGTCTCGTGAAGATTCGGTATGTACTGCGATGGTAAGCAGCAGCTCCTTTGATAGCTCAGTGGCCTCTGAAGTCCACAAAATTGACCCTTTCCATGCTCTGCTTCCTTCTTCTGCCATATGGTTGATACGCGAATGTTTAAAAGTTCTGGAGACATGCTTAGGAGATGATGAAGGTATATCAAAGTTTCTTTGCAAGTTGTCTTCTCCTAGAGGCAGAAGCGTCCCTGGCAGCAAGATGTCGTGGCCAAGGAGAGAATTGTTAAAGGTGGAAACGAGAAGAAGTGTATCTAGTAATCTTGCCAGTTCTAGTAGGGATCCGAGTACTGGATTATCACCTCTGTGCGGCGATATACAAACAAATCTTAGCTTGGATAATGTTGGTGGACTGAATTGGGAGGTACAAACAGACTTTACGGCCGACTCTAGAAGACTATCTGGCAACTTTGCTGATTCGACAAAGAATGCATCAGGAGTACATATACTTGGTCTGTCTGATTGGCCGGACATTCACTACGATGTGAGTTCTCAGGCCATATCAGTTCATCTACCGTTACACCGGTTACTTTCTTTACTCATAGAAAAAGCATTAAGGATATGTTATAGAGAACCTATATCACACCATGGAGTCAGTGTTAGTCATGAGATCCCACATGCAGACTTCTTCAGTTCTGTGATAGGAGATTTCCATCCTTATGGATTTTCTGCGCTTGTTATGGAGCATGTTCTCCGGGTAAGGGTGTTCTGTGCCCAGGTTATCGCTGGAATGTGGAAGAAGAATGGGGATGCTGCATTAGTATCTTGTGAGTTGTATCGGTCAGTTCGTTGGTATGTAAGAATACTATTGTTATTTTGAAGTGCTGTAATTCATCATTTACTTGCATGTTTAGCTAAAGATGCAGCTTTGAAAATGGGTAAATTGGTTGTTAAGAGATTACTCGTTTCTCATTCTAGTAGTTTCTATATGCAGGTCAGAACAGGGACTTGAGCTTGATCTATTTCTTCTGCAATGTTGTGGTGCGTTAGCTCCCGCAGATTCTTATGTTGATAAGCTTCTCAATCGATTTGGGCTCTCAAGCTATCTTTCACTAAATCCGGATATAACAAATGAGTATGTACCTATTGTCCTCTTACCGATAATTGATCTCAGTGCATGGTTTTATAGTTCTGCTACATTCAAACTGTTCATTTACCTCCTTCAGTATGATTGAAGTAGAACGAGCATTTTGTCTTTATTATTGTACTATTCTGTAACTCTTCTCAAAAATTCAGTCAGAATGACTCTCTTCAATCTAAAGATTTTACTATTATCAGTCTTTCATGTCTCATTTTGACATGATTCTTATCATAAACTTCTTTTTAGGCATGAACCAGTTTTGGTCGAGGAAATGCTTACTCTTCTGATTCAGATTCTGCAAGAAAGACGATTTTGTGGTCTTTCTACTGCTGAAAGTTTGAGAAGAGAGATCATCTTCAAGTTAGCCACTGGAGATTTCACTCATAGTCAATTGGTCAAATCTTTACCCTGTGACCTGTCCAAGTCGGATGAGCTCCAGGAGGTTTTAGATGACGTTTCAGTCTATCGCAGTCCATCTGGCATGAACCAGGTCTTGATTCTTACCCATATGCTGGCATCACCTTTAAGTTGGCATGCAATGTAAAATCACTTGACATTAATGCGAATATGCGATGGCAGGGAAAGTATTCATTACGATCATCTTGTTGGAAGGAATTGGATCTTTACCACCCTCGTTGGCATTCAAGAGAATTGCAATCTGCAGAAGAAAGATTTTCGCGTTACTGTGGAGTGTCTGCATTGACCACTCAGCTTCCTAGGTGGAGAATGATCTACCCGCCTCTAAAGGGGCTTGCTAGAATAGGCACTTGCAAAGCCACATTTCAAATCATTTCTTCAGCTTTATATTATGCATTACAGAGTGGTACATCTGTTAAATCACGTGCTCCAGATGGCGTCCTCATAACTGCACTGCACTTACTCTCATTATCATTGGATATTTGCACTCAGCAAAGGGAATCTAATAGTCAGGATTGTTGCTTAGAAAATTCAATTCCAATTCTCGAATTAGCTGGGCGGGAAATAATTGGTATAAATCAAGGGACTGGAAAGCAAAGTTTATTGTCTCTTCTTATTTTGTTAATGAGGAGTCGTAAAGACGATGGTCTCCATCAATTTCCAGAGGCAGGCAGTTGCAATATTTCGTCCTGGATTGGAAATCTGCTGAAGAAGTTCAGTGCAATTGATTCTGTTTGTATGAACCTATTGCAAAGTCTTGCCTCAGAGGTGGTCGGTCAATCTGGGTTTAATAAAGTCGCGTCAGGCTCTGCTTCTGATGAGAAACGCAAGGCTAAAGCTAGAGAGAGGCAGGCTGCTATACTGGTAAGATCCTTCAAATTTCAAATCTAGTGCACTAGTTTGACGTGAAGCCGATAGTCATTGATGTAGGATCGTGCACTTTAACATATGAGGGCTGCTGTTCGCTCCTTGATTGGCCTGAGTCCTGCATGCTCCCTGTTATCAACATGGAGCATGCAGGATGCAGACATAGATGCCTCTGTGGTAGTAGAAGATTTTTTTGTATAAGACAGTTTAAATTGTTTTTTTTGTTTATTATTCAAGTTGTTATCTATAGTCAGAATTAATGAGTTCCAGGAATGCTAGTTATGGTTATTCTAACTTCCATGCAGGCAAAAATGAAAGCTGAACAATCGAAGTTCTTGTCTAGCTTGAGTTCCAGCATGGATGATGATGATGATCCTAGGTCTGAAACTGAAACAAGTGATTCTGTGATGGAACACAATTCAGAAACTGCTATTCGTGAAGTTTGCTCCCTCTGCCATGACCCAGATTCCAGAGACCCTGTTTCTTTCTTGATTTTTCTCCAGGTTGGTAGCATGGATGATGCTATAATTTGTGTCTGTTAATTTTAAATAAACATTACTCGGAGGAAGTTTTGTTTTGCATCATTCTTAGCTATCTCTTTTTCCTGCAGAAATCTAAACTTTTGAGTTTTGTGGATAGTGGACCTCTGTCTTGGGATCAAGGTCCACTGTTCGAAAAGAAGATATCTGTGGATGGACCTCCTGATCTTTTGAGAATGAATGTTTCCTCAGATAGTTTAAGAATGAGTTCTCCTCTCGTGCTGCAATTGTCAGATGATGCAACCTCCGAGTCTGCTACCGATTCTGTGCTTGAATCTATAAAAGCTCGTCTTATAGGGAACGTTCAGACAGAGAAGAGGTCATCTAACGATGGGAGGGGAAAAGATGAATCTAACATGGAATCACTGGAGACAGCCATGTATCAAACTGTTCGCAAAAAAATCGAAAACATGATAAATCAAAGCCTTACACGTGTAGATCATCAAAACCATGAAGCTGAACATTTAGAGAGAAATTTGGTTGGTGGTCCATCTTCTTTGCAAATTAGCCTTCCTGAATTTCGATCAAGACAGACCTCCAGGCGTCCTGATGTCGGTTCAGTTGGGTTTCACCCTACTGACTTTGATGGGGTTTATCTTTTATCATGTGGACATGCTGTGCATCAAAGCTGTCTTGAACGATATGTAAAATCATTAAGGGAAAGGTGAGCCATGTTTGACTTCTTTGTTAGTCGTATGTGAGTAACAAAAATATTAATTAATCAGCGTGTAGATAGGTGAACTTATTTTCCTTGAAGTTGATATTTCCTTCCTACCTGTTCTGCATATTGAATTGATTATTTTGCTTCCTTTGTTTACAGTTTGATATTAACATTACATGAAAGCTCCTTTTTTTTCTTTGGTTGGTGTAGGTCTGGCAGAAGAAATGTCTTTGAAGGTGCACATATTTTGAATCTAGAGCAGGTATTTGTGTGACCAATTTAGAGACATTTCTGAGGCTTTATTCTACTTCTTCTGAAGCTCAACATTGTTTCTTCTTTCAGGGAGAATTTCTCTGTCCTGCATGCCGTCGACTAGCTAATTCCGTATTACCTGCATGTCCTGGAGATTTATGTTCTGTCTCAAAGCTACAAGAAAGTCCGCATACTAAGTTAGGTAGATCAGATGCTCAGAAGCCTTCTCTTTGGCTCTCTGAAGCGTTGTGTCTACTACGATCTGCTGTTGAAGTCATCGAAGATGGTGATACCGGCAAAACAGTTTCTCTGCAGGGAGATGAACCAAGAAGGAAAGATCTTGAATCTGTCTCTAACAAGCTCTGGAATTTCTATTTTTTCAGTCGACAGGAAATATCTTCGGAAAGTTCATGGCTACCACAATCAATCGTCATGTGGGACACCCTTAAGTACTCTCTTATTTCAATGGAAATTGTTTCTCGTTGTACGAAGAATTCAATACTGCCTGTCTATTGTACTGACTCCTTGTATGAAGAGTTTAAAACTTCTAGGGGGACTGTTTTGTTCCTCTTATTACGAGTGGTACAGAGCACCAGAACAAAGAATGCTATTCATGTTCGTCAGAGATTTATGGGTATGAAACATCTTGCAGAGTCTATATGCTCTGGAATTTCAAGTAGTTCTTCGAGCAGCATTTTTGGAAGTGAAGGTACTTTTTCTCCAACTTTCAGAGAGAATAAATATCATGGAAATGCCTGTCTACATGGCCTCCGTGTTTGCTGCTGACATTAGTCTATCTATAAATACCCAATTATCAATGAAATAGTTTCTAACTGTAGATGTTTCTCGATAAAATCTGAGAATATTTTCCATCTTTTCAGGAACAACAGGGTCATTGAGGAATATAAACCTGCTCTGGAGTCGAGCATCTGATCCAGTTCTTGCCCATGACCCATTTTCAACACTGATGTGGACTCTCTTTTGTCTCCCTTTTCCTTTTCTCACATGCGAGGAATCTCTATTATCACTTGTGCATATTTTCCACAGTGTCTCTCTTGTTCAGGTATGCCACATTGTTCTCTGTGTATATACTGATTTTGCCTCTTAGGACTCACTTTTCCTAATCTCATTGTTCTTTGTTGCAGACTATAATTGCTTATTGTGAATGTCGCCTAAGTGACTCGATTGAGTTAAATTTTGAGGAAAACCTGCTTAATGACATCTTTAAGGCTTTGAGAGAATCAGGTGGTTGGGGGTATTTCAGGTCTAACAATATAGATTTATCATGTGATATAAAAGACACAATCCGTAAATATAGTCTTCCTTTCTTGAGGAGATGTGCACTGTTGTGGAAGCTACTGAAATCTACTCCTGGGAAGTTTCATGAAGAGGCAGATATGTTCGATTTGCCATCTGACTCCACCAGTGACAATATGGATTTCATGTACAGTCCCCAATCTGAGCTGAATCATGTGCAAGAATTGGAGAAAATGTTTAAGATTCCACCTATTGATGCCATTCTCAGTGACGAACTTCTCCGGTCTTCGACCCAAACATGGCTTAAGCATTTTCAGAGGGAATACAGAGTGAAGAGAGTTGAGAGGCCCCTTTGCATCACCCCTGTAGTTCCTTTCCAGCTAATGAAATTACCCAATCTATACCAGGACCTACTACAAAGGTTTGCAGCGACGTCTATTTCTCTGGTTTTTGCACGAGTTTTTTCCCATTCGAAAAGATAATTTCTCTAATCAAGAAGCATGTTTTCTTTTTTAGGTGTATTAAAAAACCTTGCAGCAACTGCAAGAAAATGATTGAAGAACCTGCATTATGTCTTCTATGTGGAAGATTGTGTTCTCCCATATGGAGACCTTGTTGCAGGTATTTGCTTCACTTTCACTAGTCTCCAAATATCGTTATTTGTCTGACGTTGTTATTGTTATAGAAACCAAATAATGACGTTCTAACATACTTTAACAGAGAAAGTGGCTGTCAGACTCATGCAATTACCTGTGGTGCTGGTACTGGTGTATATCTTCTGATACGGGTATAGCCTCTCTCTCTCTCTCTCTCTCTCTCTCTTGTGGATCTAGCTTCTCTCGTTTACTTTCTATATTGCTTGTGTATGTTGCATCATTATTGGGCTTTTAATTGATTTACCACTCTTCATTTTTCAATAGCGGACCACAATTTTGCTGCAAAGATATGCAAGACAATCACCTTGGCCATCTCCTTACTTGGATACGTTTGGAGAAGAGGTAATAAACCTACTAAGATTATTCTTCTTAACTTGAAGTTTGATGGGTATGATCTTTGTTGATTCAGATATTTCTGTGCTAAGGACATTGATGTTTGTTCCAGGATATCGATATGACCAGAGGAAAACCACTATACCTGAATGAAGAACGTTATGCTGCATTGACTTACTTGGTAAATGTTGTCTCAAAACTCACTGAATCATAAGGACAAAGCTTTTGGTTTGTATGGTAATATCATGTTTTACTTTTGTGAAAATCCTGTCAGGTTGGTTCGCATGGACTCGATCACAGTTCGAAAGTTCTCGGCCAAACCACAATTGGTGCCTTCTTAACTTAAACATTCTGCACACTCTCTCTTTCTCAGACGTTGTTCTCCTCTGTGAGATCATATGCATATGTTACTTTGAAATCATCAGTTAAGATTCTAAAGATTTGAGAGCTTTTCTGATGATTTTTAAATTAAATTTCTGTCACTTTGGTTGATTTGTTTATTTGTGGATATGAGATCATATTTGTAAATAGAGTATTTTCTTTGCGGCTGCCATAGGTTTCCTTAACAATTAATCGTTGTTTACATTTCGGTGTGCAGATTTGCATTTTCAGTTTTATTTTATTCAAGTTTACTAATTTCTATATCAAAGTGGTCGATAGATGCGTAGTCTAATCGCGAGTAAATAGTTTTCGTATTTTACTATCATGTAAATAGATGTAATATGCAAAAATGGTGACTTCCACTTACGATTTCTCTATCAAAGTTTTATAACATGCTACGATGTCTGAGGATGAAGAAATTTCAGTGTCTTCTTCAGCTACGTAACATAAGATACTCAGAAGCCCTTAAAAAAAAGAATAAATAAAATAACAAAATTCTAATCTCTTAAACTAGCTTCTGCACAGAATCATTTAAATGTAAAACAAAAGATAATTTCCCACCATGTATGTGAGCAATAATAATAAACTATTTTAAGTGTACCTGATTCATTAGTTCCGGTGTTAGATGAGCCAAAGCCACGTATTAATAGCTGGAGGCTGTGAGGAAGAGAATGAAAATGATTTTTCTTCATAAAACTCTTCCCAGCAAAGCTTCAAACTCAGGTAATTCTTCTGGAACCGTATCGGTTTCTTCACATCATCTCTGTAATAAGCTATTTCATTTCAACCTCATTTTCTATTATTTCTATCTAACTTAATAAAGCTTGAAAACTTTCTTGTTTAGAAATCTCCTCACCTTGAAAACAACTCTTTCTCGACAACGGTCTTTATCATGATGAGCCTGGCAGAATGGTTGAGACATGGTATTGTTGGGAAGAATTTGAAACTCCTTATCAACGTATTTGATGGTATGACCAGGTTTCATATACGGCTTTTCCCCAAGGAAACAATCAACATGAAGACTGGTGCCGCACGAATAGAACCCCACCTTCTTTTGAAACTATTATTTTTCTTTCGCATACATCACAACAGTCTCATTTATCACTTCTCATTTTTCTTCTTTGAAATGTCAGAAACTGTTTGTCATACTTTTACCTTGCCTTGTATGGTAAGGTAGCACATGTCAAACATATAATAACATACTTACACTCAATGCAATTTAGCATACTTCTGAGGGGGAAATGTGTGGAATTAACTACGTCTCCAGCATATGTAACATAGTGCCGCTTCATCTTCTTCTGGATTTAAAACTAGGAATAAGGGTTGCTGATGGCCTTGATATTCAAATGGTTCTGAAACCGAGGCGCAACGTACGTCAAGTTGAAAAGAACAATTTTTTTCCTTGTGACACTCGTAGACGAAACCACAACTGATACGCTCACAATCATAACACTGGAAGCAGCCTGCGAGCTCGGCATAATAGTCATCTAGGACATTCGAGGTCACAAGAGTAAGTGGATGACGATGAAACGGATGATATTTCATGCTGGACGATGAAGTCACATTGATCTACACATGAATAATAATTACCTTGGTAGATTGGAAGGACGCAGGCTTGACAAAACTTGTCTTCATCGTAAACTCCAAAGATCTCGAGTTTTAGTTAGTGTCCATGAGAAAAGTGGTTTACTATTCCATCAGCTACCCTCGCGAATGGCTCAACGTCTATCTCAGGTTCTCCAGGTACTCCCTCGAGTTCTTTTCCATCCCAAAGGTCTTCCTGCACAGCGCATTGTGAATGACATATTAATCATCACACTTGTTGCAAGAGTATGCACCATAATGATTGTCAACCTCTCGACGACAGACCCAGCAAAACCATTTTCCGGATGGAAGAGATGAGATAAAAGAGACACGGTGGTAGTGACGAGATATTCTTATGACACGTGGCAAGTTAGACACAATCTCGATGGACGACGAAGACACATTGAAGATAGAGATAGGTGGGAAAAGATTCTTCAATGAGGCCACAAAGGTGACATAGGTATAGGCTTCATCTCACAAACCGTATGCATACCCATATCGTTAGTAGGATGAAGATAAAATAATGGGATTGTGACTGAGACTTGTTTTACACAATATGCAATCCAAACCGTATGGGCGAATACTGTGAAGTTGGAAAGAATGAAAAGGGTGGGAAGGGTGTTTGATCACAAGTGGAGACTCCACGCATTCTTTGTGGAATTGTTGACAGCATGAGTCACATAAATAATATTCTGTGCCGACAAGTATCTCCCTTCGGCATGCGCTGCAAAACTCGAAATCAGCATCATCATCATCATCATCATCTTCATCTTCTTCATATTCACTTTCATAATCATCCAAATCTTCTTCAAGGACAAAAGGGACAACAGGGACCTTACAGATAGGGATGTCGGAATCAAGTATTCTGAACTTGTTGATTCGTGAGGAGCATTGTCGTTTGGTAACTTTTGAATTGTGAGACGTAAAGAAGGACAGATGAAACGAGGAGGAGAATGGGCTGTCTCTTTGAGATAAGAAATTGAATATGAAAAATGGGTTTCCATCAATTTCCCCCTTACGAAATTCACTGATAGAATTAATGGCTGGAGGAGATTGGGGGTTTTGTGTTTGAGATTGATCAGGAAAATAGAAAACACTGTGTTTCCAGCAAGTGACAATGTCATATATTATTAATATTAGTGATATATGATCACTTAGTGTCACATATAATCTATAATAGACAAATCATTTATCGTTATGTGTAACTTGGTTTTGGCCGATTTTGTTTTATTTTATAGTTTCTTGGATTGAGCCAGTCCAAAAGATATTTGATTTTGATCCTACAAAACATTACGTACTGAAAATTGAAAACGATGCGAGTAATTCAATTTTTTGGATTATTGGTTAATCTGTCTACCTCACATGTTATATAAGTTATATTAGACATGGTAGTCGTTAAAACATAGCTTTACAAATTGTCAAACAAAAAAGTTGATCAAGCAAAGAAGTTGCAGTTAATTAACAAAAAAAAAATTGCAATTAATACTTCCCCACTTGACTCTAAAGTCTGCATACTTATTGTAACTTCAAACAAAAATTTAAAATATAAAGAACTTCCATTTAAACATCATATAGTTTTCAATCACGTTAATGAGTATAAAGAGTTCCCACTTCGGAACTCCTAGTTAGGGAAATCATACTATTAAATACCGTACAATATTGAAATAATTGAGAATTCTACAACATATAGTAACTTTCTGGGCTAAAATTGTTATTTAGGTTTAGACAAATCACTTTAATGTCGTACAGGAATTGTATAACTTTTAAGTAGTAAAGATATTTTATGGCCAATTGAAGTGTCTTATTAGTTAGAATTTATATCATTTAAAAACCCGAATAATTTTGATGGGGTCGACCACTTTTTACTTGTATCGGTACGAAAAAACACTCTATTATTCGGACCGTCAGATCATGAGGGGAATTCATCCTACGATCTCGAAAGATCAATAGCCCAGAAAAAGAGTAGTTTTGGGCCTACAAAGAAGAAATGTAATTATGTACCCAATAAAAAGTTTTTCTTTCCGAGTGAAGAAAAATCAAATTCAAGCAGGCTAACGGATCACTACGAACTCAAATTTAAAAACAACACTCTCTCTCTCTCTCTCTCTCTCTCTCTCTTTTCGAGTACACAGAGATTGATTCGAAAACCAAAGTGTTGGATTTGTCTTCGATTTCCAAGGTCAGGGTCATCCTTAGGGTTCGTCCGTTTCTTCCCAAATAGATTTCAGAAGAGAATGGTGTCGGCCGATCGTGTGTTTCCGTAATCAACCGCGATGATGGAGGTGCGAGCGAAGTGACAGTCCACCTTAAAGACTTAGCTAGCTGGTACGCGTCTTCACTTTTTTATTTATTCTTCGATTTCTGTTCTTATTACTAGAAATTTGAATATGGATTTGGTGATTCGGTGTTATTCGGAGCAGTCGAAACGAAAACTATCAGCTGGATGCGTTTTACGGAAGCGATGATGATAATGTGAAGCGGATATTCAACAGAGAAGTAAACCCCTTGATTCCCGGAATCTTTCTGGGTTTCAACGCTACTGTGCTTGCTTATGGAGTCACCGGAAGCGGAAAGACGTTTACAATGCAGGTCATTTCACAAGTTTGGATTTAGGGTGAAATTCGTGATTACTCTTTGCTTAATTTCTGTTGGCGTACTGGAGAATTCTTGCGAGTCCTGTTCGGTCACAGAGAAGGACTTAAATAAGCTAATGAAAATGAGAGATTTTAGTGATATCTGGAACAAGGTTTGTGGGTTAATTAGATTCTGATTAGTTTTATAGAAATCTTTTTCTTTGTGAGATTTTATCTAAAACCAATGCAATGTTGAGCTCCGAAATGGCTTTAACAGACATCGATAGCTCTTCCTGGATTTTCTGTAAATTGCTTCCTCATAATGGTTTCAGCTCTTTTTGCATTTGATTATCAGGGAATCGATGAGCTTTCTGGTCTGATGCCATTGACCATGTCCACCATTCTGTCTATGTGCGAGAAGACAGGAAGTAGAGCAGAGATTTCATATTATGAAGTTTACATGGACACAGGTTGGGATCTTCTAGAAGTCAAAGCCAACGAGATCACTATTTGGGATGATAAGGATGGACAAGTTCATCTTAAGGGACTCTCTAGTGTCCCAGTTAACTCCATTTATGACTTTCACGAGGCATACTCTTGTGGTGTTTAGCGGAGGAATGTTGCACACACTGTTTTTAATGATGTCTCTAGTAGAAGCCATGGAGTGCTTGTGATCTCTGTAATCTCACAAGGGGTTGTCACTGGAAAAATCAAGCTGATTGATCTGGCAGGTTGTTTTTTTTTTTTTAGCATTTTTGAAGTACTTCTATGCAGCCTCTATACGTTCTTCTGTGCAGTACTAACAAAAATTCCATGGCTTAAGCAGGTAACGAAGACAATAGAAGGACAGGCAATGAAGGATTCCGTCTTAAGAAAGTGCCAAGATCAATCAATCATTATTTGCACTGTCCAATGTGGTTTATGCACTGAATAATAACCTGCCAAGAGTGCCTTACAGGGAAAGCAAATTGACTAGAATACTGCAGGATTCACTTGGAGGAACAAGTAGGGCTCTCATGGTCAGCATGTCTGGTAGGAAGATGAACTATCGTTGTTTATTGGGATTCATTGCTTTGATCAGGAAATTGCCTAAGTGGCTAATGTGATGGATCTATTTATTTGTTTTTTCTGTTTTAGAATCCTGGAGAATACCAAGAATCTCTTCGCACTGTTAGCTTGGCTGCAAGGTTAAGGCACATCTCAAACAATGTTTCTTGGAATCCCAAGATAGAGACCCCCAAAGTTAAAATAGATATGGAAGCAAAACTGCAAGCTTGGCTTGAATCAAAAGGCAAGACGAAAAGCGCGCATAGAATGATGGCAATATGCTATCCCCTGATAGGTACAAATCCAACTTCAGTTTCTCAAAGCTCGGTCAAGAAACTCGTGATTCATAGATCAGCCATTATTGCAGAATGTACTAAACTTTCTGGCACAGGACAGAGGTACCCCTTTGAATGGTTAGTTCTTAATTGTGTTACTTTCGAAAACAACTTCCCTCATTCTTTGTTCATGCACAGGGACGCATTTGTGACCGCAAGGAACTTATTTGGTGGGAAACTCATACTGCTTCACATTTATGGGTATGCTGTTCTGCTTTCATTGTGAAAAGCATCCATACAACCTTGTATATCACATGCTGCTTCACATTTATCGAGTTCATTGAATAATCCAGGAACCAATACAGAATCTACACTTAGCTTCTCTAACCAAAGAAGATGAGAGAGACGCATGTACCAAAGAGAATCTGTTAGCATCAGAAGAAAGCTTGAGAGGTTTATTTCTTGAGCTACTTCTTGATGATTGTTTGTGGACATTTTATTTTTCTTCTTACTTTGGTTTGCGTTTATTCTAGATAACCCATTGGGGATCGAAAATAAATACACAGAAATGAGTCCTCTTCGAGAAGCTCTATCTCCAATAGACTCAAATGCAAAACCAAACTCAAGCTCTCCTATTCTCAAGCCAATGACCCCAAAAACACCTTTTCTTTCTGTAAACCCTGAGAATATGCAGATGGAAGGCACTTGCCAAAAGTTCAATGCGTGGAGCACTAAATTAAAGGTATCAACATCTTTAACATGATCTATGTTGACAATAACTGTTGGCAGACAGATGAAGATGAAGATGAAGATTATTATTACCTGTTGGCTGTGTTCAAGAGGTAAATGTACTCTTTGATCTAACTTGAAATCTGATCCTTTTTGCAACGTTCTTCTTTTATCAGACCTCTCTGATCAAAGAGTACATTTACTTCTTGAACACAGCCAACAGGTAATAATAATCTTCATCTTCATCTTCATCTGTCTGCCTTAGATTCTTCAGAAGCCCGTAGCATTACACACACTAACTTTCACCATTTATCTTTTTTTGAATACATAGAGAAGAGTTAATGGAGTTAAAGGTAAATCTACATGTGAACAAGCACAAACAACAGCATGAACACAAAGACTCTTTGGTTCCATAGTCAATATGTTGTTTCTTTCTCTCAGGGAATTGGACAGAAGATGGCTGAGTATATAACTTGAACTTAGAGAAACAAGCCCTTTAAAATCGGTATTACATTCATTCTTCTTCCCTAACTTTACGCCTAAAAGCTAAACTCTCTTCATCTACTAACCAAATAGCTGAATTTCTCAACAGCTTACTGACTTGGAAAAGATAGGTTTCACCTCAAGATTGGTACATAATTTGTTCAAAAAGGCCACAGAAGGAGTTCTTGAGAAGCCAGTTTCTGCTTCAAAAACACCTTAGTTGTCGTCTCTAGCAAACAACACTTTTGTTCCATCAGGAACTTATGTATTATTATTATGTCTCGTGTGGTTTCATTATTGTTTGTTCTTGTTTAACTAAGCTTTAAAAACAGAAAGACATGAGCTTAACTCTTAAATGTGTACTGAGCAAGAAAGAAGCAAACTTTAAAGTTCTCATTAAAACTTCACTCCAAAGACTCAAATACAAACCCATAAATAGTTTTGGATTATATAGTCGCAGAGATATCTTAATGACCAAACCATAAAAAAAGAACACAGGGAAGAAGACCAACGTTCGCCGGCAAAACTACCGGCGAAGTCAGCCATTATTACATAAAAGCAAACCTAAAACAACATTAGGGTTAATTATTGCAGACTCCCATATCTTAGGGTTAATTATTGCAGACTCCCATATCTTAGGGTACAGGGTTTATGGGGTTCTTCATTTGCAGGTGCAAGGGTTGCACTTGCAGTCAGATCCGCATTTGCAGGCATCATTCTCGGCAACGATAGTCTCGCCAGAAGCCTCGTGCTGGGAGCTCACCGCCGGAGCAACGCCGAGGACAAGAGTCTCGGTGGTGGAGGTGGTCTCCACGTCTGGGTACATCTTGCAACTGTACATACCGAAAAAGATGGAGATCGTTTGTCAAAATTTAAAAAAAAAAAAAAAAAGATTTGATTAAATTGTGTTTATGACCTCATCGAAGAAATAGGGATTCGAACAAAAAATGCAGAAAATATGTAACTGAGAGAAGCTTACGAGACATGAACAGATTAATATCTCCAAATTTAAACTAATAACTTGGAAAATCAAAACACCAAAATAATCATAATCATGAAGCAGGTTTTCCCGAGAAAATTTAAAAAAAAATAAAAATAAAACGTGAGAGTGGAGATTTTACCCTCCACATCCATTGCCGCACTTGCAGCCAGATCCGCAACCACAGTTTCCTCCACAGCAAGACATTTTCTCAACAAAATTTGTTGAAATCTCAGAAAATTTGCAAAGGATCTTAACTTACCTAATAGAAGCTAAATCAGTGAATGAAATTAATCATTAGAGAGGTTTCAATATTTATAGGCAAAATGAGAAACTATGATCCGTCCACCTGTCACGCTCTTAGTCCACTCTTATCACCTAACTAATCGTTCCTCAAGTAATTTTAATTTACAGCTTTACCCTTTTTCCAATGAAAAAAGATAATAATATTTTGACAATGAATAATTGGAAAAAATAGCTTTTACATGTACCATACATGAAAAACCCTAGATTTATATTTTTAACTCATTAATCATAGATTTTGTTGCTTTAGGAAAAAAAATAATCTCTAAATGCAGAACAATCAATTAAAAGTTATAAATTCAATAAAAGTATAAAACTATTTCCATTTAACAATTAACACCTTAATTTTCTTTCGAAGTATCACTTTTTTTCTTTCGAAGTATCACTTTTTTTCTTTCACTAAATTCCTCTTTTCCCAACATAACTAGATCATATTGGGATTAGTTTAGAGTACATCACTTTGGCTTATCCGATTGGAAAGAAAATCCTTGAAACAAGATGATTCATAGGAAAGTGGTATTCCAAATTATGGTTTCGATGACTTTTGTCTAAGGTGAAGATGGGCTCCCAAAACAAAAGTGGGCCCATTATCGACCTTGTCCGTTCTATGTGTGTATTCGAATCGAATCTCAGCTTTTAAAACGTTTCCAAAATTCAATCCATCGGAAAGTCAAAAAAGTAATGGAAAAAATAGAAAAACCATCCATATGGGAATAATGTGTGTCGATAAGTCTAGTTCTACAAAAGGTTAAAGAGGGTCTATATAAAAGGATTGTGTTTTCTGTTCTCGTGACAAAAGAACTTACGTGCAGGAAATTTTTTTAAAATGGTTGATGCAGTTTTGGAGTTTACGTATAAACATTATTTATATGAACCCTAAGAATTGTAGTGTAATACCCCATTAATGTCTTTTTGTGTTTCTTTTTGAGATACTTTTATGATGAACTTAAGATATATATATATATATATATATATATTTATTTATTTATTTATAGATGTATAAATGTCTATCAAAACAAAATTAATTAGAAATTAACTCCGTTATTACCAAAATAGCAAATATTTCAATACACAAGGAAAAACTATAATTGGAAAAGTAAATATTCCTTACACTACGTTGCAAATAATTAAAATGATAAAAGTTTGGTTAACTTTTGTATATATTATCCAATTTTCTAGGCGGTGAAGGATTAGAAAAATAAGTTGCAAAAATATCACGATTTCCTTTCAAGATACATAACAAGAAAAAAAAGTTCAAAAGAAATTACGCCCACCGTGGGGCTCGAACCCACGACCACAAGGTTAAGAGCCTTGCGCTCTACCAACTGAGCTAGACGGGCTGTTGTTTATCGTACGTGGCAACCCTATATTAATACGAGAATAGTATCGCTATACGAGAATTGTAACAAATATATTATATAGATTACACTCTTTTTTACCCTCACTCATTTTAACATATTATTTCCTCTCAACTCCATTACAGACAACAAAATAAAATAAAATAAAGAAAAACTCATACGACACCATCGTTTCTCTTCTATGTACCTTAAACTCCAAGCAAAACAACAAAAATCCAAAAGAAAAGGAAAAATTCGAGTTTTTTTTAGTGCCCCTCTTAGTTCGACACAAGCAATTCTTCTAGAAGCTCTTCGAAGATCAAATCCTCAACTTCAATCCCAACACATTCACTCTCGAACTGCAAATCCATCCATCCATCGTCTTTCGACAAATCCCTACTCATAATCTTATCAAATGACTGTTGTTCATCGTGTGGCTTGTATCGCAAGTAACAGCTTATGCTAACCCAAACCTCCTTTAAAACACTATACCCCACTGGCATTGGATGGATCTTACATAGGGATGATAATGGTTCGGGACAATAATGGTAAGACCTTTCGTAGATTTCGATTAGTACCTCATTGATTAGATCGAATAGAAGTAAGTGGTTGCAGTTACCGCCTTCTTCATTTCTTGAACATTCTGGATCTTGAATCATACATCCTGTTGTTGTTGTCACTTCTTCGTAGACTAATGGATCTAGCGGCTGGTAATCTAATTGCCACATTGAGAGTGATTCGGGTGCGTTAAAACCAGAGATCTCGAGAATGTCTCTTACATAGTTAAATTTTACTTTATCTTGTGCTTCTATGTAGAGGACTTCATCTAATTTTTTACTCGTTGAGACAGTCTCTGTATCTTGCTCTGTACACACCCGAGCAAAATAAAAAAAAGGTTTGTCAATTTGATAAAAAAAGTTAAGAGTGTGAAGAAGTGATTGAATGTTAAAGATATATACATACCTCGAGAGATGTCAACTCCAGAATAATTTTCATCAAAATCAACTGTAGAAACGAGATCAGGTCTTTCTTCTGATGAATCTTTTAAAGATCTTGTTTCAAGTTCAGCGTCAGGCTTGGAGATTTCTCTGTTTTGTTCTGTGTCGATCATTGAAGTAGGATTTTCTGCGTCGGCGGGTGAATCCTCAGAAGCTTCCATTGTTTGTTCAAACGTTTCGTGCACTGAAGAAGACTGAGAGTGATCTTCTGAGATCTTTGAAATGTTGTTCAAGCCATCTTGTTCTTGCTCGATTGAGCTACTTGAAGTTGTGAATTCGCCAGGAAAGTCCTCAATTTTCACAGCATAAGATTTCATTTCAGGTAACGAAAGAATCCTTCCCAAGAATTTAGGAAATTTCTTAGAAGGCAAAGCAGATTCCTCAAGCTCCACCTTCGATTTCTCTGAATTATTATTGTTCTTAGCTTCTCTTTGGAAGCTACATTCATACAGCTGAAGATATCTGTCGAGTGATCCACACAGCGACGAAGTTCTTGTTATTTGCTTCAGTTTCGCTCCTTCTGCTTTGTTATTCTTACTTGCAGAATTTCCTTTCAAATGTGCGAAAATGTCGTGTCTCAAATCTTTGGAAAAACCGTATTTTCGCGGCACTTTGTCTAAAACAGCATCCATAGTGATACGGTGTTTCTCGTTCTTGTTCTCATTAATCACATGCTTTATCTTCTGCCTTAGATCCTTGAAACGTTTGATCACCACTTGGTTCTTTCCTCGCTTCCTTGTATAACCAGAACCAGATGAATCTTCATCAGCCAATTTCGACGTTGTTTCACTCAAGTTCTGAATCCCAACTGCTCTGTGACCTGCAGCTATGGAAGGAGATGTTGACTTTTTATCGATATATACCACTGAGTCAAACCCATTATTATGATCATCTCTATTGCTACCATGAATAGGAAAGGATCCGGCTTTAGTCATTGTCTTGGAGCTAAAAGCTTGTTGGCTCTGGAAATGCCGGGCTAGCGGAGAACCCGGATCCTGCAATACTTTTAACAAGAAGTTTCTATTCATGTGTATCAAATTGAGAGCATCAAGACATGCTTTTGACCGTCTAGGCGATGAATCATCTTCATTCTCAGAGTATTCCTTGGTGTGTCTAAACTTTGGGTCAAACCAAGCTTCCTCATCGTCGCTCTTCTCCTTTTTCTTGGACTCTTTTTCATCAAAATCTGATTTGCTTCCATCAGTATCATCAACTGGAATGTTCTCTACCCTAAAATCTTCACTGTCACTGTTGCTTGATTCCTCAGACATGAGATAAAGCGGGTTCAAAGAGCCAATCGCAGGTGAAATGGCAACAGTGTTGTTAAAGACTCCGTTACGATCATCTCCATTTGAGGAGTTCTTATCTGAAGATTCTACCTCAATCAATGACTCCTTCTCTTTTGGGTTTGACTGGACAGGATAAGTACAGCTACGGTGATGACGACCTTTCCTGTTAGACTTGTCCTCAATTACAAGTGCCTTAATCAAAGCTTTTACAGACCTTTTGATTTCAGAATGTGTTCTCCTTGACTTCTCTTCTGAATTATGGTTTTTAGACTTAGAGTTTGAGTCTTTCGAGTTTACGTCAGAACTAGGCTTCTTTGGTCTGTGTCCACAGTCCTGAAGGAATTAGGCTTCTTTGGGTAAGAGACTTAAAAAAAGAATTTGCCTTTATGATCTAAGTAACTAGAACTTACTACATTGGTTTTATCTTCCACCTTGGCCTTGGATAGGGGAATACCATCTGGTGATGGCATTGTGTTGTTTTCTTCGTTTTTTGTTCCTAAAAGCAGAAAATAGAAAACAGGTAAAATGTTACAGTTGTAGAATCCTCATTATGCTCATGAAATGATAAAAAGCTATGAACATATAGGAGCTGAGAACACCAAACAGAGCCATGGCATAGTTTGTTACTTATCTATAAGCAACATCGGTTCAAGAAATCCAACCTAACCAAAACATTTGAAGATTCAAGAAAAAGGGATTTCTAAAGTTATGTTACCAGCAACATTTCTTCGACCAACGGGTCTTTTGTGAGGAAGTCGTTTCTTGATGTAACGCCAATGGTTGTGTTTAAGAATGTCAAAAAGTCCCCACATGAATCCATGGTGGTTTTGGATTGGGGAGCAAGTAACTTTGTGGCGCAAGTTCTTCCCCATTGCTACTCAATCAATCTATAATTTTATTAAACCTGAAAATTGATATAACACATCAATCCAAATTCCTAATTCGAAGACATGTTTGATCTGAATTCATATATCCATAGTAAAACTTATATGCATGTTATAACGTCAAGGTCATCAATGGGTATGATCACAAACCCAAAACGAGCATACAGCGATTTACATAAATTAAAACTCAAATGTAAATCAATCACAAACGCCTAAATGGAGATATTCTCTTGTAAATCAAAATCCGGATCGAAATCTGATCAGATTATGAATTCACGCAACACTATTCAAAAATAAGATTCGATAACTGAATTTTTCAAGGCGTTACAAAGATTCATCAAAACTATATATAATAATTGAAACGGAGGTTATAACGTACCTTGTGGAGGTGAAGGGTTCCGGATTTGTGTGTAGCATCTTCTTCTCGGTCGCCGTAGCCATGGCGGGAGAGAGAGAGAGAGAGAGAGCGGAAGCGTGCGTAACATGAACTTGGAGAAATTGCCGTATTCGCGAAATATATGGCCCATTACTGTAGCCCATTAGAATATATGGGCCTATTCAGTAGCAACTGATTTTGGAGGCCTCCTGTGATATTACAAAGAGAATTGCCGAGTTTACTGAATAAGCCCGAAAAGACAAGTCGAATCTCACAATTATTCTTCTGTTTAAAAGACTTGTAAGAAGGAATATAATTTTAAACTTGAAATACCTTTTGCGGGGTCTTGTTTTGTTTTCTAGTTCTACAACCTAATCTTCTTCATGGAGAGAAATTGACATATAAAGAGATACTACTGTTTGGATTTTATATATTCACACACCTGATATGTACGTTAACATTTTGTGATAGGATTTTTTTTCATTTTCTCTAAGATCATAAATGTTCGTTTATGAGTTACTTCTATTATTACTTTCCTTTTGTAAATGTGAAACTCGTATATATATATATATTTATATATATCAATTCGTCGATAACCGATAGATTTTTCAATTATCCATTAATAAAAGACAATAGAAAAAAGCTTTTTAGTAGTGTATGTCACAAATGTGATCTATTTGCAACAAATGTCAATTTAAAATCCGTCGCACATACATACTAATTTACATCTAATAAATACAAACTTCTTATATTTTGTGTATTCAACTTGGTATAATTAATGTGGTAGAATTTGTTTTGCATGTATATATTTTTTTTTTTTTTTGTCAACGTTCTTTTTGCATCTTTTAATAAAAGCGCAGGATTCTTTGACCCTTTTTTTTAATTCGTTACATTACTCAGAAAGAAAGATCATAAAAGTGAATATCAAAAACTTATTTTTTGTAAAACTTTGGAGTTTGTTTTTAACCATTTCCTCTGGTAGCGTGATGATCAACATGACAACGTGTAACTTATTTTCTATTTTCCTCACCAAAATGGTATTTTTATTATTTGCTTCAACCCATTATCAAGTCATTTGACTTTTTGCTATTAATACTGTAATTACTCTCTTTTCTTTCCTTACAAAATAACCTCACTCTTCCTCAAAAGTCAACTGCTTGATACAAAATATAAAAACGTTTTATAAATTATAATTAATTTTTTTATATTGCACGTTGGATTAGTAGAGCATTCCCAAATCAGAATGTTTACACTTTATAGGATCTCAATCATCTTTGGTTTAAGACAAAATATATTATAAATTACTAGTAACTTGTCATGTAAATATAACTTTTGGTTCCAAATTTCAAATGTTTAATGAAAATAAATTACTTAAAAATAGACATACGAGTTACATAATTTATAGTTTAGTGATTTGTGTCAGTGCTTATTTCGATTATTATTTATTTATTGCTACTAAAATAATAAATAAAGCTTTTGGCGAAAAGTATTTTGTATAGTTTTACTAATTCCACTAAGCATTAGAATAAACGTATTTCAAAAGAATAAACTTATAAAGTCAACTCTCTTTCTCTCTCCCACCTATGTGACTCTGTCTCTTCTTCTTCATTTGGTTCCAACTCCCAACATAAATCAACCAAACTCATTCTCAGCATCTCCTTTTATGAGCATCGCCGATTCAAGTGGTCAGAAAACGACATCGTTTTCATATTTTAATCTCTCCATTCTCTTTCATAAATGGGAAATGGAGTCACCACTTTGACCGGTTGCTGTACGGGAACCGTCGCCGGAGAAATTTCCCGGCGGTACGACGTATCTCTTGACCAAGACGGTCTCGGCCATTCTTTCTGCTACATACGACCGGATCTCACCGGATTAGTGTTACCTTCTTCTACGCCGGAGATTCCTCTCCGATCAAAACCTAGTCAAGAAACGACCACAACTTTCGGTTCCATCTCCGGCGCATCGGTCAGTGCAAATCCCTCAACGGCTCTCTCCGGAACCCTATCTTCGGATTCTGATTTTCCGTACAGCTCCGCTGTCTCCGCCTCCGCATTTGAGAGCTCCGGTAATTTCGCCTCTCTGCCTCTTCAGCCTGTGCCGCGGGGAGCCACCTGGCAATCAGGTCCGATTGTTAACGAGTCGGGTCACGGGTCAGCTCCGTTTGAGCGACGATTCTTATCGGGTCCGATTGAAAGTGGGTTATATTCGGGTCCGATCGAATCGACGAAGAAGACTACGGAGAAAGAGAAACCGAAGAAGATGAGAAGCAAAACTTCAAGGGAAAAAACAAAAGCGAAGAAGAAATTGCTCACATTCAAAACACTATTCACGAATCTAATCTCCAACAATACTAAATGTCGCTTGAAGAAGAGTGTGATAGAGCCGATCAACGGTTCTGATTCATCAGATTCCGATCGTCATCATCATAATCATCAACTTGAGATCAATTCCTCAAGAAGCCTCGAGACCCCTAAATCTGATCACGAAGGAGAAGCTAAAGAAGATGAAAAACAGAGCATTGACTCTGTTTTGGATGTTCAATGGGCTCAGGGGAAAGCAGGGGAGGATCATGTACACGTGGTCATCTCTGAAGAAAACGGATGGGTCTTTGTTGGAATTTACGACGGGTTCAACGGTCCAGATGCACCGGATTATCTCCTCAACAATTTATACATCGCCGTGCAAAAGGAGCTTAATGGGTTACTTTGGAACGACGAAAAGGTCATATCTTTTGGAGAAAACAGCGAGACGCAGATCGGACAATGTTCCGATGAGGAAGAGTCCAATTCGGGAAAAGAGAATTGTCCTGTGATGAACAGTGACACAGTTACTTCCGGTGCAAGAAATCAAGAGAAGAGTGTGAAATGGAGATGTGAATGGGAGAGTAAGTCAAACAACGAAAGTAAATGTGATAACGATCAGAAAGGATCAAATTCGTCGACTATAAACCACAAAGATGTTCTTAAAGCTCTTTTACATGCGCTGAGGAAAACCGAAGATGCGTATCTAGAGCTAGCTGATCTGATGGTTCAAGAGAATCCAGAACTGGCATTAATGGGTTCTTGTGTCCTCGTGACATTGATGAAAGGAGAAGATGTATATGTGATGAATGTCGGGGACAGTCGAGCGGTTTTAGGACGGAAACCTAATTTAGCGACGGGGAGAAAGAGGCAAATGGAGTTGAAGAGAATTAGAGAAGATCGAGAAATGTTGATCAACGGTGCAATGCGTAATAGTTTGGTTCCTCTACAACTAAACATGGAACATAGCACAAGAATGGAAGAGGTAAGGAAAAAATCACGAAGTTTTGTATGTTGTTGTGTTAAGTGGACTCAGAAATTGATGTGTTTTGCTTTACGAGGACAGGAAGTGAGAAGAATCAAGAAGGAACATCCTGAAGATGATTGTGCTGTAGAGAATGATAGAGTTAAAGGTTATCTTAAGGTCACTCGTGCATTTGGTGCTGGATTTCTCAAACAGGTAATAAGATCACTCAATATTGGAAAAGTTACAAAATCTCATGTTTCTCATGCAGCATTTTAACGTATATTACCGTATATCTCATGTTACTCCTGTCATATCAATCTTTAAAACTATATATCATGATACTAATCTAATTGTATCTACTTCTTTTTCAACTTCTTTTTCCTCAGCCTAAATGGAACGACGCACTTTTAGAGATGTTCAGGATCGACTACATCGGGACATCACCATACATTACATGCTCTCCATCTCTATGCCATCACAAGCTAACGTCACGTGACAAATTTCTAATCCTCTCTTCTGATGGATTGTATGAATATTTCTCCAACGAAGAAGCCATTTTCGAGGTTGAATCTTTCATCTCTGCTTTCCCTGTAGGCGATCCAGCTCAACACTTGATCCAAGAGGTCCTCCTTCGTGCTGCCAACAAGTTTGGTAAGAAAATATTATAAATACATAGATATTTTAAAAAAATTGTGAATATTGTTGAAATCTGATCTATATTTATTTATTTATTTTAGGTATGGATTTTCATGAATTGTTGGAGATACCGCAAGGAGATCGTCGGAGGTATCATGATGATGTCTCTGTGATAGTGATCTCACTTGAAGGAAGAATATGGAGATCATCGATGTGAATATTATTGTTTTTTCATGAATTTGAATCATTTGAAGAACTAATTACAATAACTCGGGTTGATTTTTTCCGATTTAAAGTTCTTTTTCTCGATTTGATAATTATCACATAATTTGTTCATATATTGTATCTATGTTACCTAAATGGTTTAGTTTAAAATACACAAAAGTGGCATATATTCATATATCTTTGGCTTTTCTTTTGGGTTATATGGGTTTTAGGTAAGAGATATCTATGTTAGTGTCAACCGCAACAAGACTTGGCAATTAGTCAAACAGATGACTGAATCCGCATATCCCATTTACGATAGACGATTTAATATGCAAGTTTGTGGAAATAATTAGTTTCTAGAACGTTAGAATCTAGAAGATCACAATGGCCTGTGCCAAGATTATTTTTAAAAATATGTATACCCTATAGTTACTTTTGAACCAATCCTGAGTTTCCCAACCAGAATTTAAACATCGAGCATAACTAAATTGAAAGTCTTTTTCAGAAACTATTTCCACATATCAAAAATCTAATATTCTATTTATATATTCCTGAAAAACTTTATTTTAGGATTCAGACTATTCAAAACTCAAAAGTCTGTAAATCCTAACTTCTAATAGCTGTCATTTCTTTTAATCTGAAAAAGTTGAAAGACGCGTTATGGACAATTTGTCAAATGGTTAGATCAAAGTCTCATTTCACATATATTCTATCAACTTATACATTTTTTTCTTTCTTTCTTTTTTTCAACGTATACATTTTACTCACAGAATTGAATCAAAAGTCTTGTTTCCTTTTGACTCTTAATTAATCTTCTTTTACTTTCACAAACGACAATTTTAGTTTTTCTTTCTTCTTGTTTGGGAAATATACAAAATGTTACTTTCAATATTTCTATTATGCTTCTCAATTTGAGGAAATATGTTATTATAATGTATCATAAAAATATTTATGAAAATATTATATGATTTACGTTTATAAAATATTAAAGGATTCTTGCGACTAACATATATCAAAATTATTTATTAAAATTAACACTCTTCGAATACCTTCAACTCTCACTTAGAAAAATTAACACCCCCAACTCTCACTTAGTAAAACTTTAATTTAGTATAATCTGAACGGGGTTATTACTTCAGTTTCAAAATACCTTCTCCTGTTTTTCTAAGTTTGGTAAAATTACTAAAACATTAGGGTAGTGAATAATCGAAAGGGAAAAAAGAACAAAACATTTCAGTTCCTAACATTCCGCTGTAGTCTATTTCTAACACATCTCAAAGACTCGTTCCCATGACTTAGGAAATTCTCTTCCACAGTGACTCACCTAAATTCTCACATAAACCAACCACTTTCCAAATTACATTTCCTAATTCGGTTACTTATGTTGTTTGCCATGTGGGCTAATTGTATTAGAACAGATATTTTTATAACAGAAAACATCATCATCTCACCCGTTTCTTTCCGAGGAACCTGACAAGTTAACATCAACAGAGTAAAAACCTAGTCCCTACCAAATAAACCTCTGGACACCATCCTCATGGCTCCACTTGAACGGTCTAAACAAGAACATTGTCATTGTAAACACATTAATACACACAAAACTTGTTCCGATGAGAAGCCAAGTGGCAGAGCCGCTACTTCTGACACAGGAGTGAAGCATGAAGAGGTAAAACGGAATGGTATAATATCTGAACTCGATCAATGGCGTAGGAACAAGAACAGCACACGTAGCTAAGAAATAGACCAATACCCATACCTTCCTTCGAGTTTTCGCTATCAGATTGAGGAAGAACAAGTCAGGTCCACAATGCAAAAACTAAAGGGGAAAGTAAATAATCTTACAACACGAAATGGTTTTTAACATACCTAGTAAAGTTAGGATTGAGAACCAGGAATAGACGTAAACCGGGACTAACATGTACTTCATTGACCAATGCACATTGATAATTTTTCTCCACAAATAGAAAGGATAATGGCAATTATCGGCAAGAAGATATGGACGAGCCAAGCTACAAAAAAAATTCAGAGAAACAAAGAGAATTAGAGTTTGAAGTAGAAGAGCATTTAGGTGTTTTGAGAAGTATTCAAAAATTGAACCTGAAAAAGTGTACAGAGGCAAATCCAGCTATCAGAGCCACAAGAGTTAGTAGAAGGCTTAACGGCGAATTTTTATGGAGCTTTTGGAACTGATTTCTCAGTTGATCTACTGAGAAGTGTAAGCGAGCAGAGAAAAGAGCAGATACGAGGCTAAAATACATTATCTGCGCAAAATGTGGTGAAACTACATGAGCCTCTTTTGCACCTGTAATTTGAATTGATGGATTAGTAAAAAGAGTAAATCAGATAGTTTGTACAGAAACATAAATCAGTAAATTGAATCGACATACCGAGGACTATACCACCATTCCAAAGGATAAAAATACCAAACGCCACAACAACGACAACAAAAGGGCTAAATTTGACCACAAGCCTCCACTTCATATTCCAAGAGGTTAAGATTACAGCATAATATCATAGATTAAGCCTGCATTTTTGACCTTAAATATTGTACGAGATGAGGAACATTTATGCTTATGCTTGAGCAAAGCAATAAATTTGCAAAACTATAAACAAAACATGTAAAGCAGTCTACCTGAAGTATCCTCTGTTGAAGAAATAATTTTACTGATGTTTAAACGGCTTCTAGCATCCGAGCTGTTATCAGATTTTCTTTTTCTAAGATTTGAGCTCATAATTGCTCCTTTCCTATCACTGGTCTGATGCAATTCCTGATTTACTATTTTTTTTTTTTTATCACTAGACTTCACTGAGTCAAGAGTGAAGTCTATAACACCTGAGCAAACAACGAAAAGCATCCAGACTACATTTGTTTGTCGGATAAAAATTGCCAGTCCCAAACTGCAATGACAAAACCGAAATAAACTCGCCTATGTATTTGTAATTTTAAGTTCTAACAATAAAACAACTAATTTGCTTCAATCTACTTACCAGTGCACTGAGTGTATATTTTTTTCAAACAAGCGAGGTACATGGCAAGAACTGCGGTTAGAGACGCAACATCTGTATAGTAGAGGAAAGTGAAGAACCAATGGAGAGGGTAAAGCAACATGACTAACGCCATCAAAGTTGCCATCCTATTGCCTAGATTCGGGTCCTAATAATCTCATACACTAAAACTCCACATAATACTGCAAAAATAGACCGTAGAACAAACGTAGAACAAGCTTCTGAAAAGGACTGAGTAGTATTTTTCATCAATAACATTCCTGGAAACAAAGAAGCAACATGTGCAATTGAAAGATAATACCTACAAAAAAAATCAAAATTTTAAACTCTGAATCAATCTCTAAAATATCCTCTGCATAGTAACATGAACAATAAACAGCATAAAGAAGCAGCAACGGCAGAACTTGGCATGGAAAAATCAAGACTTGAGAGAATTACAATCCAGGTGGAGTAGTAATCATTGGATCCCAGCTCTTAAAGTTCCCATTGCAGTAGTGCTGAGCTTGAGGCACCTGGAATATCTCATCCTACAAGATCACAGATGCAGTAATTAAAACAAATCTGAGAGATTATATTGAGAACCCAAGTTCGAATCCATGTAGGGTTCAGGAACAATATGGTTCACGATAATCGATATGGGAATCACCTACAAGCTCATGATAGCTGCAAAGCCTAATTTCCCCATTTTTTTCTCATATGTTCCTCAGATTGGTCAAGTCCAAGAAACCCCCAAACAAAAATAATTCGATTAATTAAAATCTGTAAAACCTAAATGAAAAGAGAAGCCTCGCTTGCTCAGAGTCTTTTTCCGGCGACGGCGCTCCGAATCCTCACCTCATCCCATCCTCCACTCTCACGAAGTCTCAGGCGCAAGTCCAATATGGGTCTGGCCTATGATTCTCTGTGTGGACTTTGGCCCAATCTCCAGCCTATCAACGACCTTGTTTGCTGCTCTTGTATTATTATTATTATTTTGGTCAACTAAAGCCCTGTATTTGGATATATTTATAATTTTCACACCTTGAGAAGTAGGTATTTCGATTAAACCTCAAGGTTTTTCATAAAAACTTGTTAGACCCAACTTTTTTAGTGCAGGCAATGAGAATCGAAGGAAAAACAGAAATTCATAGCTTAAATTTTTGGTGATTATTCGGATTTTTATACTTTTTTAGTAAAGAGTTTGTTTTCTAGTAAATCACATTGTATTGCTTTGTCAAATTTCACTCATAATGTTGAGTACAACAATCATCACAGATGTATCTTTCTTTCGTCTTTTACTAATAATTCACAGGTGATATCGTTACGACTCCAAATGAATTAGTTTGAATCATTTTTTAACGAAAAAGGTATTCCTAAAAAACAAAGTATTCGAAAATCATCCCTATATTCATTTTTCTTCAAATTTTCCACAGCTTTTAGAGTTATTTAAGCATATCACAAACTTTTATTTTAAGAATTGGTTCAATCATTTGATATCTTTTATCAACATATCACTCTGAATGTGGGCTCTTGTCAGTAACCTATTAAGAATAGCAACCTAACAAATAATTTAAAGCTTGTTTCAGGATGGGATACCATGATTTAAACCTTTATAATTCATTTTATTAGGTTTTCTAGTTCGAAAAAATTTCGTAATATTTAGATTGAGTTATTGTCTAATTTAGTCTATAAACTTAACCGTATCAAATTGAAACTCCCTGCAAGTAGCAAAGCCATATTGTGAAAGAAAAAAAAGAAGAAGCAAACCCATATTATAGAACCAAAAAAACTGCAAGTCTGCGACTTACAATTGCGAAATTCCTTAATTCATGTAAAAATGTACTCCACTTTCATGAACTTATAAATTTATATATATATATGTGAGGCTCTTCATAATTATTGGACGAACAAGACTAGTCATGTTCTACACAAATGGAGAACAAAGCAGTCTCGTGTCTTTAAGAATATACATTGCAAAGCAGTTTTTATTAAAAGATGTGAGAATCACAAATAAAGCTTTTAAGATAATAAAAGCACTCAATTAGAATCTCTTGACCCAGATCCCAAGCTTTATCAAATTTACTACTATATGTTTTGACTTTAGTTTATATCAGTACTTTTGAGGACAACTCCATAAGTAAGCTGTTTTCTCGTTTGTTTACAAATGGAGAGCTAAATTACACTCAAATGTCAAATTGCATATAAAAAATCATGTATAACAGAATCGTTGATTCTGTATTATGATCTATTATTACATAGTGGTACTTAATTCAGGGAGGTTAATTAGTACTAGTTGTTACCGATGATGATCATTAGATAGACTGGGTAAAACCAAGCAAAAGAAATGGTCAAAAAATTTGCATGTGGGATTTCATTCAAATATGTCTAAGCAGCATCGGATGATATCATAAAGTATCTTATTTTTTTCATCTTTCCATGTGTAAACAGCACACAACCTTTGCTATATAAAAAGAGAGAAACCATATTTTCAAAATAATATATACATATATGCATATATCTATATAGATAATATTACTTATTGAATTGTTGTTAACACTCGAGTTGGGTATTTGTAACTTAAAAGAAATCTATTTGTATTAATATAATCTGTTCACAGAATGGAATTAATAGGAAACCAGATTATAGAACTTGTTAATGACACAACACTTTTAGAAATTGTCAAAATATATTTTTAGAAGGCAGACAAAGCCTTCTTTAAAAAAGGAAATGTGTAATGGCATGGAAAGTCTTATCTTAACTTATTAGTGTGTTGCTTTGTAAAAGTTTGTGAATTTTTGATTGTACGATCTTGAGATTATTTTCAGATTATAAAAGTGGGCAATGCGAAAACATGTTATTAGATCATGTTTATAGTAATATATGCATATATACATATGATATGATAAAATTTGTACTTCAAATTGAAAACTTTTCCTGCAAAAATTTGCACCTAATTAATCTAATATATTAAACTTTATCAAGCTAAAAAAAGTATATAACAAAACGTGAAAGATGGAGGACATGATGATCAACCATGTGCGTAGGCATCGCCACCACATGTCTAGTAGCCAATCTTTCACTATTCCTCGTTAATCCTTTAAATTTATTTCGCTTAAGCCATACTTAATCCTCTAATTTAATATCATGATAATTCATATTTATTAATTTGGAGGGTGTTGCTTGTGGTCGTCATTTAGAGAGGTGTGGTAAGTTCACCAAATGTAAAGTGGTTCACATTTTACGCCTAAGGAATCCAAAGTTATAATTTCCCACGAGTATCACTATAATAGATTTAATATTATAAAGAAAGTTAATAACTGCAAGTGTTATAATGATAATAATAACAATTCAAAAACACAGTAGTAATGCACTAAAAATATTAAAAATGATGAAAAACACATTTTAAGACTGTGGAGTGTTTTAGGTTTTGCAAATTAAATATAATAGTTTAAGAAATTCAAAGTTTAGCTTGAAACATCATTACTCTTGTTTAAAATTGCAGAAATACTCTAAAAGGTACATGATAAAAAATACCATCTCACACGTAACATCTTCTACAGTTTTTATAGTAAAACACCACTATACAGAGGGCTATATATATATGCAACCATTTTTCGGAAAAATATTATAAAATATAAAATATTATTATTCGTGTTTGATAATGGAAGGAATAGTGACAATTATCAGCAAATTGTCAATTATTAGTTGGTGATTCATTACTTGCGTGCACGGTAAGGGAAGCATCTGAGAAAATTATTTTGTCACGACATTGGGGGATAAATATCCAATACGACGTCGTAGGAAATAATATGAGAAACTAAAACATACTGTAGATGTTTCAAAAATATATCGCCAGGTCCCCATGCAAAGCAAAGGCACGTGCGGCTGATTTGCATCAAAGTTTGTGGACAATTTTTTGACCTTTTCGTTTTTTTCCGAGATATGTTTATTTTCCAATTAATTAAAAGATCTGTAAATTTTTACAAATACAAAAATGCAAATGCTCAAGTGAAAGAAAAGAAACCGGGGTGTGTTTTTTTTTTTATTCGTTAACAATTTCGTTTTTCTTAAAGTGAACAAGAATAATCAAATCATCGAGAAAATATTCGTTAACAATTTCGTTTTTTTATTTGTTCATTTACGTGAAAGTTAAAATAATTTAGGGGTTTATTTTGGGTCAGCTAAAAAATATTTCTTTATGATTATCTGCATATACTTTTACCAGAGCTTTCAAAAAGTCCAATAGATGAAATCAAGGGTTCAAAATTGGATTTGTTTTGAATTTTAGATAATTAATGATTTTATATATCAAATATCAGCTCCATACACTAAATTTGTGGTCGTTTAGTAGTCAATTTTCAATTAGTCTATATCAAACATTTTATTTTTCATTAGAAATTTTTTTCCCCTACATTACTACAAAAAATGACATGGCGATAGTAGAAACTATAAATGTATCTATGCATGTATAATATAGATTATGAGCTTGTAATAAAAGAAATCAAATAAATATATTTTTAATGTAATCCCGTCACTTGGGAGACAGATCATTAGTTAGTTGAAATGGAGGCTTTCAAGCTTCGGATCCAACGCACGTAATCTCTCTCTTCTCTTTCTCTCTTCTTCTCTCTTTCTCTTTCTAAAATTCGCCTAATGGCAGAGATCTGTTGCGTCAAGGAAATCCAAGAAGAAGACCTAGAGAAGATCCGATCGCCGACCCGACCCGAATTAGATCTCCCTGATCACGAAGATCCAACGGTCAACGAAAACGATGGGTGCAAGACTCCAACATCGTCCGATCACAAGATTCCGGCGGCCAAGTATATGTTGTGCCCACCCCCTCCAAGAAAACCGAAACCGAACCGGTTTTCCGGGACGAAACGAAAATTGACGCCGGTTAATGTTGTCAACCGTATACCGATTGATCTGAGCCGTGAGATCGAGATGTTCTTCGAGCATTTGGACCGTAGGATCAAGAAATCACGGAAACAATAAGATTATTGCCTTATTGGTAGTGATCGGTCATTTCTAATTCATGACTGTGTGGTGGTAATTCATCCTTTGAATTTTTCTTCTTTTTCATTTTTTGCTTTCTGTATAATTAATTAGCTGATAACAATAAAAAAATTATGTATCATTTAATCTGGATTTATACAACTGAAAACAAAGTCAGAACTCTCATTATAATCTTTTTTTTCAACTTCAACATTTATTTACGGTTTGAATAAATATATGTATAGTGTATATTAATTGTTCTTTTCTGATTTTGCTAAGTTTGATTTTTGGAGAGAAACAAAACTGATTTTTTTTAATTGTTTTGTTCGTAAGTAGCATAAGGACTAGTGATCAAATCTAAATTTTAGTTTGTAATACACTACCAAATCTAATTGCATGTGTCTCTATAGTTTTTTTAAATAAATATAAATTTCAAATTTTAATAAAGAAAATGTATAAACACAAGCTATATAGCTTTGATAAATGATTTTTTCACAGAAACTACGATCTTAGAGTATTTCTCATTATATTATATTATGCACTAAAAATACGTTCATATACGACAATGGGCTCGCCCAAAGTATACTTGAGTATAAAGTTAGTGTGAATCATATAATTCTCATTTTGCCAGTATCAAATTTTTATTAGATTATTTAAGATATATTTAATTTATTTTCATTTGCAAAACATATAGTTTTTTAAAATATGTTTCAAGGTCTCTTAACTTGTTACTATCAAGAACGTAGTCTTAAAAGCTCATTTTCCTCACATTACACAATTATTTTTTGGCTCACATATCACACAAATCAATATCATATAGAGGTAATTCTATATTTATTTACCTTGTCAGTGACAAAAAAAAAGATTAGCAAACCTAATTAAGATTTGAGAAGAAAAAAATTAACTAAAAATTTCCAGTGGAAGCAAACATGCTTCGTAATGGATCATGCTTCCTTCTTTGGCTACACCTTGTTTTGATCGATGAATGGATTAATTTATTATACTTTAATTTATGTGTGTGCCCTTGGGTTAAAATGCACATCAACCAAGAAGAATATCGTTAAATCCCACAAATGTATAAAATTAATTAGACACATATATTCTTTTACTTTCATGTCATAGAAATATTTAAATGTTCTGCTGCATCCTATCTATCCGTAATAATTATATTAACACTAACTAGGTCAAGAAATAAATAAGCAAATATATTTATTGTGCGCTTTTAATCAATATCCAGCCAAAGTGGCCAAAATTTTATAATATTTGTTCTTGCTTCGTGTGTTTAGCAATGAAATAGTTGCATAAACGTATTTGGAGCGTTGCTTCGACCAAACGGCATCATCATCTACTGATCCTTGCATTTTTTTTGTAAAAAATAGATTATCAATCGGTAATAATGCAAGGCTTACCAGTATGAATGGGCCGAAAAGAAAATGTAACCCTCATGAGCTTTCATATGGGCTCCGACTCAAATCTCCTTTAACATAAGTAAAATACGTGGCAGATTTCAAATCGTCGGATCAGGGGATATCAAAGGTAACATTTGATTTATACGGCTAGATCCGTAATTTAGAATGGCAGGGATCCCTTGTTTCTCTCCTTTCCACTCCTCTCCCTCCAAAACAATCACACAATAGCGATAAAGTTTTAAAATAATTAAAATAAAATAAAAACTTGCGAGAAATTTTGAAATTTACTGAAAAACAACAAACAAAATCTGAAAGTTTTCGAAATCGATGAACAGTAATGGCTAATCGAAGCGGCGAAAACGGAAAATTGGAACTGAAGAAGACGATGACGATGAATTGGACGGGGTTAAGCGAGGTTGAAGACGACGACGATCATTTTTTTGAGAGCTCCAATCGTATCTCCACCGTTGTGCCTTTGGATTTAGCATCATCTTCGGACGAAGAAGGTGAGTTCGATGATTGTCGGATCTCGTTTCAATCTAACGTATCTTTCTGCTCTCGTGCTGATCATGCGCCAGATATATCGCCGGATTATGATATCTGGATGTCGGCGCCGAGATATTACTGAGCGTCGTCGTCGGCTTCTTAATGGAATGGGACTCGAATCTAAGAAAAGTAAGCTCGGAGCTATCTCGATCCAGCGCGTGAGAAATCCTACGGCGGGTGAGTGTTCGGGTTCTTGCATTGTGGAAGTAGGCGTTGCGGAAGCGAAGGTGGATGAGTTATTTGGATGAGCTTCAATGGGTGAAGGTGAGACATTCAGGGAAATCTCATAAAGATCTAAGTGCTTTGCATATGTGCCAAGAGATTCAAGCTCATCAAGGAGGTATTTGGACTATGAAATATAGTCCAGACTCACATTTATTAGCAAGTGCAGGGGAGGATTGTGTAATCCATGTGTGGGAGGTTCAAGAATGTGAAATCATGTCAATGAATGAAGGAAGCTTAACAACTATTCATCCTTCAATGTCTGGTTCCACTGATAAATCGTCTACAAAAGGTGATGCTGCAGAAGTGGCACTAGAGAAGAAGAAAAAGGGGAAAACTTCAATGAGTAGAAAAGGAAATCAGATACCAGATTATGTTCGTGCGCCTGAAAATGTCTTCTCATTGTCAGATAAACCAATTTGTTCTTTCACTGGTCACTTGGATGATGTTCTTGACTTATCATGGTCTCGGTCTCAGGTAAACCAATATGCTATTTTCTTGCCACATTGATGAAAGCAGCCATCAATTTCTATTGACATAGTTAAACATTGCTTGCCCAATATACAGCTATTGCTTTCATCTTCTATGGACAAAACTGTTCGGTTAATGGATATTGAAACTCAAAGTTGTCTAAAACTATTTGCCCACAATGACTACGGTAAAAAATGGAATATATTTCAATACTCATATCCCCTAAATTTTCATATAGTTATCGGATATTCATATCATCTTCTCTGGTTTTTAGTTACTTGTATACAATTCAATCCATTGGATGAAGATTACTTCATCAGTGGCTCCCTTGATGCCAAGATCCGTATATGGAACATATCAAACCGTCAAGTAGTTGAGTGGAATGATCTAAATGAAATGGTTACCGTCGTTTGTTATACTCCCGATGGTCAGGTACATAATTCTCTTGTATTGTCACCAACATAAACTTGCATTAATGAACTCATATTATTGATATCTATATGGTCTTTGGTAGGGTGCATTTGTTGGTTCAATTAAAGGGAATTGTCGACTTTATAGTGCAAAGGGTATATTGGCTAATGACTTATTCTATTTTGTAAACCATGTTTATTAACTTTTGATTCTTCATAAATTTTGTAAAACTTTTTCTCTACTGATTGATCTCAGATTGCAAGTTGGAACAAACCAACCAGATTGATCTGCAAAACAAAAAGAAAGCTCAAGCTAGGAAGATCACAGCTTTCCAGGTTTCACTCTTATTTTGAAAATGTTTACACTGTTATTTTTTTTCCCTCCTAGAGGATTCCTACTTACCATTAAGTTTATGTATAACAGTTTTCGCCGATTAATCCATCAGAAGTGCTTGTAACTTCTGCTGATTCGCGCATTGGGATTCTTGAGGGTACTGAACTTGTTCAAAAATTCAGAGGTATGCAATTGAAACAACTTCATATATTTCTTCATCTAATTTTACAAAGTAAAATTTTTTAAAATTTCTATTGATTCACAAACCAGTCTTCAAAAACACAAGCCGCCAAATGACAGCATCTTACACACTAGATGCTAAACACATTGTCTGCGCAAGCGAAGACTCACAAGTTTACGTGTGGAAACATGAGGAGCCACGACTAGGAATCACCGGTAGAAAAACCATCTCCATGTGTACTTCTTATGAAACTTTCCCCTGCAAAGACGTTTGCGTGGCAATCCCTTGGCATGGCGTTGTAAAAGGTGAACCACCGCCCACACAAACCCAATCAAAAATAAACCCTAAGAAAACTTCAACAACTACTAGTAGTAGCCCGGAAAATGCGACAACTAATAAAAAATCCGGCCATCCACCATTACCTAAGAAAAACAATGAAAACACCGCAGATGGAGCATCGGAACAACATCAAGAAGAGGATCCTGTGGCGCAGATTCCGCAAAATGAATCAGAGAACAACACAGGAGAGTCATTAAAGCCAGGGGATTCGCCTTCTATATCCATCTCATCTCGAATTTCTTCTTGGTCTTGGTTTGATAGTAGTGGCAGTCATGGAACACATTCTTATCAACCAACAGCTTGGGGAATGGTGATTATTACAGCCACACTCAAAGGCCAAATCCAGGCTTACCAAAATTTCGGATTACCTCGCAAAGTCGGTTGTCAAGGCTCTCTATTTTGACAGAATCGCGCTTGATCCTTGTACATTTATACATATATCATAGGGTATATTATGTATAGCTCCCATACATTCAGTATGCATAGTCTATTGACTTCAATATGTATAGTCACATATCAAACACTTGACATAAAAAGATACTGATTTTCGCTTAACTTTCGAAATAAATCCAAACAGTGTGGGTTAGGCTTGATCAATTCTCCTCGGCTTTTTTAGGCCAATCGGATTATTTTGTTTGTTTATACAAGTTAGTTTGTTTCTCTCTCTTTGTTTATGATTAGTTTCAGTTGGACTATAGTATAATCTTGTCCGTGCGAGCTTATGCTAGCATGGGCTTTGCTAACTGATTATTTTGAACATTTGTTTTTCAAAATTCTATATTGTTGAACCCAACATTTAAAGAACGAAAAAGAAAAGCTACAAAACAATATGATGTGGTCCTAAAAGGGTAAAGTGTTGTCTCTCGAGGTACACTGGACGAAGCTTATGGTCTTTGGGACCTATTATATCCTTTTCTCAATTTCGAGCTTCTAACGGTACCCTATAATCTATATTATATTATTTGGGACCTATTATATGCTATTTTTTTTAGCCAAAAAATTTTCTTCATTAATTTTATTTTTATCAATTTAGATGGCATTATGCGGAAATCGGATTTAAACGTGAAATACGAAGACACTGACCAGAAAATTTCAGATTACTAAACCACATACTACAAAGTACAAACAATATTATTAAACCACATTGATTTGGTTTCCATTCTTCTAGCAAAAGTATATATTTTAATACTATTAAAAGACATTGAAACTGTGATCTACACCAAATGGTTTCGTGGTGTAGTTGGTTATCACGTCAGTCTAACACACTGAAGGTCTCCGGTTCGAACCCGGGCGAAGCCAAAAACTTTGTTTTTCCTCAATTTCATCGAATTTTGGGTTTAATTACCAAATAAGAAAAATCATAATGTTCTTTCTCCAAAAAGTATATTACACCATCGGTGGCTTCGTCATCTGTGATGTGAAGTTGTTTTCCATTTCTACACTTTTGATTATTTTTGCCTCGTTAACTAGCTACATCTATTGTTCTATAGTTTATTCAACCAAATCTCTCTCTTCCTTTGAGTCTCAAAACTCCAATGGCTCACCAGGTATACTCCTAATCTTCTCTTTTTCTCTCTCGCTCTCTAACACAGTAGCATTATATATACACGCATATGTGTAATGGATGTTGTTATAGGAGGAAGGATGGCCGTTGGGTCTGAGACCAGTAAATGCAAGAATCGGAGGACTCACAAGAGGAACTCATCATCATCATCATCATCATCATCATCATCATGAACAAGTCTCTGCTGGTTCCATCTCCTTAAGCTCTCTTCTGTCTCCTTCTCCTTCCTCTCACTCTTCTTCCGATCTTGATTCCCAGGTCAGATATATTTACACTTCTCTACTTATAGTAGAGATCTATGCATACAAACATATACGACATTTCATATATATATATATAGACTATATAATATAGTGAATTATTCACGGGTCTTGGTCTTGGCAGATTCTTTGGTTGAATCCTTACATATATATATATATCCAAATTTTCATATTCTTTCCCCATATCTGGATAGATCAATTAATTACTTTGAAATCGAATAAACTAGTTACTTTAATTTTATCTTTATTTTTCGTTTTCTTGCATAGTAATATATGAGCCGTTTGAAACTTTCGACGGTTCTTTTTCTCCTCATAGAAATTCAAAGGAAAAAATGATTAAACTTTGACTACTCTTTTGGATCTCTTGAATTCATGATTATACTTTGACTACTCTTTTGGATCTCTTGAATTCACGGTCACATTCTCTTTCATTTTATTTTCAGATTATGTTATTACAAATTTTAATACTAAAATAGTATTGTTGTTAGTTGAGATGACTTCAGAGCGAAAGTGAACCAGTTATATGCTCTTTTAAAGCTGTGATGGTTTTGTCTGAAAACGGCACGTTTGTCGGAAATTGTTAATTCTCATAATAAAGATATATATATTTATATACTGAAAAGCAATTTCTCAAATATCTTGGAACCTTATGATCACACCGTATTGAAAAGTGGAATCGTTGATAATTTTACCAATAATCACACCGTATTATATGTGATTTCACGCAATTTTTTTGTCATCCACGTATATTTGAAATTGTGTGATTTATGCACATCTCGTTGATAAGACAAATTTGTAATTAAAATACAAGAGATTCCGCCATCATGAGGCTTAAATTTTTTCAGTGTATCATCAGTTTCATACACTTCAAATTTTAATTAGTTCTGAATAAATTTTAATTTATACTTAAATTTCTTTATCCTGGTCACCATTCGCCATCACAATTCAATATCTAGACCTCCTCGATGAAAGCAAACATCACAACCACTAATAGTTTTATGTTGCGTGTGGATGTATCAATTTACAGATTATTTTTTTCATGTGTACAGTAAGTATAGCATCTTACACATATCTTATTTTTCAGTCGATGGGATCATTTTTCCGCGAAAGGAACTGCACACTAGGAAACCTAATCGGGATATCAAGCTTTCTAGAACTTTCGAGAAGATCAAACCGAACAAGGATTGACCAAACAGCTTCTAGAAACCATCAACAACAGAAGAATCTCAAACCTTACAAGCCATGGATTTTCTCTATATGTTCGAAACTAAGCACAAATGCAACTGTCATAGCTCATAACAAGATTATAAACGAGGATGATGGTCGTCAGAATGTGCAGTCTCTCGGACATTTCCTCATGGTGGAGAGACGAGCCATCGGATCAACCACACGGTCCACACCAACTATATGAATGATTATGAGATTTGAAATTTGATTTCCTCATGGTCTAACGCAACAGATTCTGATTGTGTCTTGTATTTGTGTTTCAAATGTTTTTTTGTTAAAATTTTATTTGGGAGTTTGAAAACGATTTTCCTTGCATAATGAGTTGTGCATATTATGCTTGATTTACCAATACACAAAATAACAATTTTATAATAATCAAACATCTAAATTTGACTCTAAAAAGAAAATCCAAGTTTCGTATCTGCAAAAGGCCCAATAAAATAGAAACAATTTCTGATAAAGATACCCATTACAGAAAAGGCCCATTTATTGAACTATTTCGTTTGGGCGTTGCCCAGTGATCTCTCAATTGTAAAATTAGAAAGAAGCTCTTCAAAATTGCTTAACCCTAATAATCTTTTTTTATTTAGAGAAGACTTTAAAATCGATTTCTCTTTCTTTCTTAAGCTTTCTCCTTGGACTTCCATCGGCCGCGGATTTCGAAATTCAAACTCAGTTACAGGTATTCATCGATGAACGATCGGATCTTCTCCACTTGGGTTTTCATGTTTTGGAATTTGATTTCGAATTGAGCTTGGGTCTTAAGAGATGATCGCATAGAAGTAGATCTGAGATTTCGTCTTTTGTGTCTTTGGATTTGTGTAGAAAATGGCGGCGGCTGCACAAGCCACGGGCTTATTCGTGGGGCTAAACAAAGGACACATTGTAACGAAGCGTGAGCAACCTCCTCGCCCTAACAACAGAAAAGGGGTAAGCTTTTTGTTCTCTACTATTTCCCTCATTTTCTTATTCCGAGTTGGTTGTTTGATTCCATGTTCATTGATAATTTTCTGTGGTTAGTTTTATATTTTATGACTAGATCATGAGCTTAACAAGTAAAACCAAATTTGCAGATAATTTAATTATTCATTCTCTTTCTTGAATGTGATAGGAAACAGTTCAATGGATTCGCTACTCCTACAAATTATAATTGGTTAATCAAATATTCGTAGCCATTCCTCTTATATTGGTATTGCGTTTCTGGTGTCTTAGCTAGTTTTACTGATTATGTTTCTATTATATACTCTTTCCATGTGTCTTTTTTAAATTTTTTGTGATTACCTGTCTCCATTTCAAGTTTAAGCGTTATCATTTCTACTTAAAGATGTATTATTTTCTGATATACGAGTATTTGTAAGCAGAAAACAAGCAAGAGGACTCTCTTTATCAGGAGTCTCATCAGGGAAGTTGCTGGTTTTGCTCCATATGAGAAGAGGATCACTGAGCTTTTGAAGGTCGGTAAAGATAAGAGAGCTCTGAAAGTTGCCAAGAGAAAGTTGGGAACTCACAAGAGAGCCAAGAGGAAGAGAGAGGAGATGTCTGGTGTTCTCCGCAAGATGAGGTCTCTAATCTTCTTTTAATCTTTATCAATCAAAATCATTAATTACGCATCTAACTAAACAGTTTGCTCCTTATCAATGCATATGCTGATTTGGTTTGGTTTTGGTGCAGGTCTGGTGGTGGTGGTGTGTCCGAGAAGAAGAAGTGATTCAGTGACTCGGGTTCGACGCTTTTTTCTTATAAAAAGAACGTTTTTTGTTTTTAGAGTTCTTGCCTAATATCTCCTGGGATAATCTTTTTGTAGCAAAGATGATTAAAGTCGAAATGAAACCATCATTAGCCCTCGTGTCTTCTGGTTAACTGGGTCTGGCTGTGTCCGGTCCAACCTGGTTTTAGATTCAAAGTTTCCTTGACCCCATTTTATAGACTTTTATGATTAGGCCTACGTTAAGATTTTAAATATTCGACACAGTGATGATTTGCTTAGTCGATGTTGATGTGCTTGAAAGTTGTAAGTGTTGGTGATCTTTATAAAGAGTGAGCTAAGCAGATAACTGTCCACAAAATTATATATGATATATTTATATCTGAATATTTATGACAGATCACAATTAGGCCTCGTGTGTTTTCTTAAGGACCAAGCAACTTTACATGGACAGTCATCATCATCCATCACAATCATCTATTATCTCCCACCATATCAGATCTTATTTAAATACAAATAAATTTTCCTACACTACCATAAATTAAAAAGTAACAGTCACATCTAGGGATTGTTTATTCTATTTATGTTTGTTACTATAAAAATTTCCATCAAATTGAGTAATTATGCTGAAATATGGCACTGTTTTTTTAAAAGGTATATTACAATGTTAATATGAGGATATCGACATATTAACCCAAAAAAAAAAAAAAAACTATGGAACATATGAACGTTTATGGACGTCTGTGTACATAGATACGTGCGGTACATGTGGTTCTTAGATATTGGTTAAGTGAAAAAGGAAAGCAACTTGAGGTGCATGGCTTGTGTTATTAAAGGAAATCGTCAAATTGTTGTACAAATCTGAAAATGATTGGTGCATGTACCAATCACATAACACACATATATAAATCCATTGTGACGTCAGATATGTTAGATATTGAACGTAAAAAGTGGTGACTAACCTATAAGCCCCGGTTTGATTGTGGGCAACGATAGTGATAGGTGAACAAAAGAAAACTTCTTTTACCAGTAAACAGACAAAGATGATATATGTATATCTAATCTAATCTAAAGAGGAATTAACTGATTATTCTTTTACATCCTAAATTTTAGATCCGCAAAAACTCTTAACTCACAGACTTTGGGTCAGACTGTCCACAATGAAACCGGTTCGACTCAACGATATTTTAGTCTGGCAAAACAATAGGGCTTGCAAACTTTACACTTTTAAGTTTTAAACATGTAAATTGGTTGAAAGTCTGTTTGGAAACAAAATCAACTAAAATTTTCTGATGAATTTCAATTGACAAAAGCGAAGGACCCATCTAATTGAATTAGCATGTGACACGAAAAATAGTTATGTAATCAACTATATTTATTACTAATTGTTTAAATAAATGCTCATTAATTAGATTGTAAAACTGTAGGAGTTAATTAGAGGGGGAATTGTCCCATTGTCAATGGTAATGATAAGTGTAAGCGTAGGAGCCGGATAACGTTGTTAAGTAAATCGTCGACAATTTTACTTAGCCATATCAAAAAGCTCCCAAATTGGGGGACCCCCGTTGTTTCTTGGGTTGGCCAAAATTTATAATGAGAGAATAAAAATAAATAAAATATTGGCAGATTCTAGAGAGAAGGCACACTAATATGGAATCTTCATTTCGGTCAGAAAATCTCATAAGACAAATAGATAATTCATCACATGTACTATTATAGATACATGGGGTAGATATTCACATATTTGTAGTATATCAATACTACTGTACAGAAATCATCATATAATTATTAGTGTTAATCTATTTATATCCCTTTAAACCTCCTAGCTAGCTTAGGAGGTGCTATCTATACTTTTTAGTACGAAGCGGAATAGCATCTGGCAATTAATTTCTACTTTTACCAATCTTTTAATTTTATACAATCGCAAATTTTTCATGGAAAAAAACCCGGCTTCATTGATTCTATCATTCCACTCATACAACATATTTTCTTGCAAAGATTCCGATGTTTTTCATATTACCAAATTGAAGTCTTAAGTCTAATTAGTAACACAGACACTAGCTACACCTAACACCCTCACACTATTAATGAATAAACGAGATCAGTCAAGCGAAAGCCTCGTCTCAGAAAAGTAAAAGCTGCGAAGTTACTGTAAATAGAGAATGTCTTCACATAAAACGATACATGGAAGCATCTTCTTCAAAAAAACTATTTTTGTGTGCTCATAAACAAATTATATATATACACGAAATTATATATGTACATATATATCTTATATGCATGCATACAGCATACTGGTTATGCATCCAATTAAGAAGGTTCCATGTTCTAGACTTCGAGTGACAAGTAGTTTTCAAAAACATATATGTTGTTCTCTTCTTATAATCTACATTACCACCGAACAACTTTGAACTTGTACACTTAATACATATATGCCACACACCATATGAATAGTGTAATTCCCTGTACCGTAAGAGTCGCATATATGTGTGTGACATCTTTCACGTGACGTTGATATGCAATATTTTAAAACAATTCTTAAAAAATATTTAACTATAATAGCCACATTTGGAAAACCATTATTCCAGATTAATTGGTCCGCCTTCAAAGACCGGTTTGTACCAAATTTTGCTACCCATGCTATGACTCATTGTCATAATAGCCTATGACCGAATCTAAGACAATTTCGAATAAAATATCTATGATACCAGTATACGACCGTGAAATTACATAGGGAATAATTCCAATCCGTTCGTTTTTTTATCCTATGATTGGCTGTACTAAGAATTTGTTGAATTTAAGATCGTGGCATATATACCTTTCCTTGCGAATTTGAGGCATATATCGTTATAAGGTTATACATTACCAATTATATTTTTTCTTCGAAAAAGTCAATGGATTTGCGATAGAAGAAATAATTTTTTTGTGTAACTGGTATACATATCCATTTATATATATAATTTGTATTACAACAACAAATATAATATATAGTTTCGCAAGTAAAAAAAAACAATAATTTGGTGATGTCTTAAAACAGAGAGTTTGGTTGTCAGTCACATGTAAACAAAATCAGAAGTACATAGTTTGGATTTTGTATTGTTTGGGCTCAAATTCTCACGCGTGCATCGAAAGCGCGTGCAATTTCAAGAACGAATCTCTCGGTCTTGCGCGTGGGTCCCTGACGCACCGTCACTTTTGTCGCCTAGTAGTCCGTGATCGTCACGAGCCTCTTGCTCTCTCCCAAGGCGCGTCGTTACTCTTGCTCCTTGTTCCGACATTGATTCGGTCGTCGTTACGACGTTAGACTTCGGTCTCTTTTAGTATATTGTAAAACATTTGAAGTCATGTTAATTGCCCACATTATTAAGTTTTTGTCTTTTCTTTTAAATTATTACTTTCAGTTTCTTTTTCGACCAATTCAGTTTTGTTCAAATGACCTCTTCGATTATTATTGTACATGATTATCTTAAAACACTAGTGTCTAATTAATGTATACGGTCTACATATATGTTTCTTAATTTTGTCTCAAGTTTCCTTGTCATTTATTGGTCCTAAATGATATTCAACAAAAAAACAGCAACCTTACCTTTAGCCATGCAGAAGAGGAGATTCCCAGAGTTCCCAATAGAAACCATCTAGCCAGTAATAGATAACTTATTGATTTTTCTCCGATTACGTTTATTACTGCGATTCCAAGATTTGTCTTCTACACATGGTAAAGGACCATATAATATTAGTCTAAAATCATTGTTGACAGTAAACCAATATTATCATATCTATGTCACTATATGTATATATATGTGTATATATGTGTATATATGTCTTAGTCAGTACTTATTATCATTATTAAATTCACTGTATTACTAAGCTGCTAATTACAATCTTTACATATTTTGACACACATTATAATAATTTATCATTTGTTACCTCCGATATAACACTAATCTTATTTTGTCGTTTTCGAAACCGATATGTATTATCGACGATCATGCAAAAAATTCAATCCTGTGATTTAATTGGCGGATTGGTCTCCACTACGTATATTTATATCTGCATTGTGATAATGGCTTTGAGTTAATGAGACGAAGATGAAGTTCTCTCTGAGTCACGAAGACTCTGTTTTGGTTAGAGGGCCTCTTTCAGTTCAAGAAGAAACGAACCGGAAGTCCAAGATCATACTGAAGCCTTCGAAGTCCAATGAAGAGAGTAAGCATCATGTAGTGTGCGCGTGAGCTTTTTCAAAACAAGCATCAACGCAGCTTCTGTTAATAAAGCCCATGTTCCGACAAAACAGGTATTCGGACTGGGCACAAGTTTTGGATTGATCTCTTCAGGCGGCTCGAGGGTACTGAATGACACTAATTATGGTTTTGTGTAAGGTGGTTGTATGGTCTATATAACCCAAGTGATTCTAGTGGATTCTGGGACACCGAACCCGGCGAGATTAAGGCTCCAAGTTTATGAGCCTGAACTTGTTAAAGTTTTGCTTGTGTTGATCTGTTTTTACCTTTAAGCTCTGTATTTTTCATAAAAAACCAAAACCACAACTCGAACACATATTCATCAACGTGATACAGAGGAGAGAAAGTAAAATTACAGAGGAGAGAGAGAGAGAACGTGAGGAAGAAGAAACATTTTTTTCTCTAAAACTTAACAAATTGGTATCAGAGCTTGGTTTCTCGACCTAAAGCTAAAAGAAACTCGAAAATGTCTTCTGGAAGAGTTGAGATGGAGAAGTTCGATGGAAATGAGGATTATATCCTCTGGAAAGAGAAACTGTTGGCACATATGGAGATGATGGGTCTTCTGGAAGGTTTAGACGAAGAAGAAGCAAGTTCAGCTAATGAATCACCTGCTGAAACAGGTGGAGAAGCTACTCTAGAACCTGCAACTACTTCTGCAAAGTCAGAAGACAAAGTTTCGAAAGAGAAACGAGGAAAAGCCAGATCCACAATCTTTCTAAGTGTGGGAAACAACGTTTTGAGAAAAATCATAAAAGAAAAAACAGCAGCATGTATGATAAAGATCTTAGACCAACTATTCATGGCAAAATCTCTTCCAAATCGCATATATCTGAAGCAGAGGTTATATGCTTACAAAATGAGTGAAAATATGACGATTGATGAGAATGTGAATGATTTCTTCAAATTGATATCAGACCTAGAGAATGTGAAAGTTACAGTTCCGGAAGAAGATCAAGCCATAGTCTTGCTGATGTCTCTTCCTAAGCAGTTCGACCAACTAAAAGAGACTCTCAAGTACTGTAAAACCACACTAGCTTTGGAAGAAATCACAGGTGCCATCAGGTCAAAGATTCTTGAACTGGGAGTTGGTGGGAAGCTCCTAAAACCGAACTCTGAAGCTTTCTTTGTTCAAGACAAAGGCAGATTAGAAACAAAGAACAAAGGACGTGAAAGAAGCAGAGTTAAAAGCAGGTCCAAGTCTCGTGGTGGTGCAAAAACATGTTGGACCTGCGGAAAGGAGGGACATTTCAAGAGACAGTGCACTGTGTGGAAAGAAAGAAATAGAAAAGAGTCAAGCTTTGAAAAAAGAGAAGCATCTGTTGTAAGAGAAACAGAAATGACGGTGACCTCCCTCATAGTTTCAGACGCTACCTGTTTAACAATGGTGGAAAGCGGTGAGAAATGGATACTTGACACATGTTGCACTTTCCACATGTGCCCCAGAAAGGATTTGTTTGAAACACTCTCAACCACAGACTGTGGAAGTGTTAAGATGGCAAATGACACGATTGCAACTGTTAAAGGAATTGGAACCATTTTGTTAAAAAATGAAGATGGGTCTGTGGTACGTCTTACAAATGTAAGATATCTTCCGGCAATATCCAAGAACCTCATTTCTCTTGGGACATTAGAAGATCAAGGATGCTGGTTCCAATCAAAGGAGGGAGTTCTTAAAGTTATCAAGGGCTGCAGGACAATGATGAAAGCTCAAAAAACAGGAACTCTCTATTTGCTAAATGGAAAAGCCATTTCAAGCGAGGCAAATACAATTGACAAGACCCAAGATGAAACAAGGCTATGACATAGTAGGCTCGGTCATCTAAGCCAACAAGGATTGGATACACTGGTCCAGAAAGGATGCTTACAGTCGAACAAAATAAGAGGACTTGAATTATGTGAAGACTGCGTGTATGGAAAGGCACACAGAGTTAGCTTCGGAACAGCCAAACATGTGACCATAGAGAAGTTAGAGTATATACACTCAGATCTTTGGGGTTCCCCATCAGTACCAAAATCGTTAGGAGACTGTCAATACTTCATCAGCTTCACGGATGACTTCACAAGGAAAGTCTGGGTTTACTTCATGAAGAAGAAAGATGAAGCTTTTGGAAAATTTGTTGAATGGAAAAAGATGGTGGAGTTACAAACAGGAAAAAAAGTAAAGAAGCTGAGAACCGACAATGGTTTAGAATACTGTAACAATGAGTTTGATATTTTTTGCAGGAAGGAGGGAATAATTAGGCACAAGACATGCACTTATACCCCCTAGCAGAACGGTGTTACAGAGAGATTAAACCGGACTATCATGGAGAAAGTCAGAAGCATGCTAAGTGAGTCCGACTTATCTCAAGATTTATGGGCAGAGGCTGCTGCAACTGCACTGTTCTTGATAAATAGATCACCTTCCAGTGCTTTAAACTCAGAAATCCTAGAAGAAAAATGGACAAACTCACTCCCAGATTACAGCGGCCTAAGGAGATTCAGATGCATCACTTATGTACATTCAGATCAAGGAAAATTGAATCCAAGAGCCAAGAAGGGAGTATTTCTCGGATATCCTGCGGGAGTAAAGGGATTCAGAGTCTGGCTTATTGATGAAGAAAAATGCATCATAAGTCGAAATGTTGTTTTTCAAGAGAAGTTGTTGTTTAAAGATTTGAAAAACAGTTCGCAAAATGTAGAAGAACAAATAGAAAAAACAAACAAAGTCAGTCTAGAATTATTTCAAAATGCTAAGGAATGAGAAGCTTCAAATCAAGGTGGAAACACTCAAGAAAAAGGTAACTCACCACAAGCAACTGAATCATCACAAGAAGATGAGTCTCATCACAGAAATGATGAAACAAATGAAGAATATGACTCAGAAGAAAATCAAGATCTTCAAGAATATCAATTGGTGAGGGACAGAGAAAAACGAGTGATTAAACCAACAAGAAGACTCGGTTACTCAAACACAGTTGGTCTGGCTCTAGCTATGACTGAAGATGGTGGAAGACCAGAACCAAAGAGTTATGAAGAAGCATTGCAAGATCCTGATTGGTAAAAGTGGAAAGAAGCAATGGATGAAGAAATAGAGTCTCAAAGAAAAAATGAGACATTTTTGCTGGTTAAGAAACAGGAAAAGAAGAAGATCATCGGTTGTAAATGGATTTACAAACGAAAAACTGGATTCCCAGGTGATACAGGGCCAAGGTTCAAGGCTAGATTAGTGGCAAAGGGGTATTCACAAAAGGAAGGAATCGATTACAAAGAGATCTTCAGTCCTGTTGTCAAGCATGTATCTATAAGGCTTCTTCTCTCCATTGTAGCTCAACTTGACTTGGAGCTTGAACAATTAGACGTGAAGACAACCTTCTTACATGGAAGCATACAAGAAACCATTTTTATGAGTCAACTTGGGGGATATGAAGTCGAACCAAAGGAAGAACAAGTCTGCTTGGTGAAAAAAGCTCTGTATGGACTGAAACAGTCACCTAGGCGGTGGAATCAACGGTTTGACTTATTCATGATTCAATCAGGATTCACCAGAAGCGGATATGATCGTTGTGTATATATTCAAAAGGTCTGGAGATGATGAGTACACATATCTTCTGCTCTATGTCGACGATATGCTGATTGCTTCAAGGGACAAAGAACAAATCCGGAATATCAAAACTCTCCTTAGCTCCGAGTTTGAAATGAAAGATTTAGGGGAAGAAAGGAAGATTCTGGGGATGGAAATACAACGAGACAGAAAAATGGTATCCTCACCCTTACTCAAGAAAATTACTTGACTAAGGTTCTTGGAACATTCAACTTGGATCAATGCAAGTCAGTTTTGACACCTCTGGGCACTCACTTCAAGCTAAGGAATGCAACCGAAACTGAACTGAATGAACAAGTTGGGCTCATGAAGTATGTTCCCTATGCAAGTGCAGTTGGAAGCATAATGTATGTCATGATAGACACACGAGCAGACCTAGTTTATCCTGTTGGGGTTGTGAGTCGGTTTATGAGCAAACCAACAAAAGAGCACTGGTCTGCAGTTAAGTGGGTTCTACGGTACATTCAAGGATCACTGAATACCAAGCTAGTATTCAAGAAACAAAATGATTTGTGATAAGAGGCTACTGTGACTCTGATTATGAAGCTGATCAAGATCAAAGGAGGTCAATTACATGGTATATTTTCACAGTCGGAGGAGGTACCATAAGCTGGAAATCAAACCTCCAGAAGGTGGTTGCATTGTCCACCACCGAAGCAGAGTATATGGCCCTAACTGAAGCTGCAAAAGAAGAGTCTGGGTGAAAGGATTAGTGAGTGAGCTTGGGTTCAAACAAGATGCAGTTTTTGTGGCTCTTAAAGTGCCATTGCTTTGGCCAAGAATGTTGTGTTCCATGAGCGAACAAAGCACATTGCAACCAAGTACCATTTCATTCATGATCTGATTGAAGATGGTCTGATAAAGGTTACCAAGATTTCTACACTCTATAATCCAGTCGATATACTCACCAAGATACTACCAGTGGGCAAGCTCCAAGACGCTCTAGAGTTGATCAACATTACCAAGAACTGACTGATGTCAGAGAAATCCGGGTGGAATCCAAGAACTAGAACAAAAGACTCAAATCCAAGGTGGAGTTTTGTGATAATGACTTTGAGTTAATGAGACAAAGATGACGTTCTTCTCTGAGTCATAAAGACTCTGTTTCAGCTAGAGGGCCTCTATCAGTTGAAGAAGAAACGAACTGGGAGCCCAAGATCATGCTGAAGCCTTCGAAGCCCAATGAAAAGAGTAAGCTTCACGTAGCGCGCGCGTGAGCTTTTCCAAAACAAGCATCAACGCAGCTTCTGTTGATAAAGCCCCTGTTCCGACAAAATAGGAACTCGGACTGGGCACATGTTTTGGACTGATCTCTTCAGGCGGCTCGAGGGTACTGAGTGACATTAATTACGGTTTTGTGTAAAGTGGATGTATGGTCTATATAACCCAAGTGATTCTAGTGGATTACGGAACACCAAACCCGGCGAGATTAAGGCTCCAAGTTTATGAGCCTGAACTCGTTAAAGATTTGTCTGTGTTGCTCTGTTTTTACCTTTAGACTCTGCATTTTTCATAAAAAACTAAAACCACAATTCGAACATATATTCGTGATACAGAGAAGAAAAAATAAAATAAAAAAAAGAAAATAAAATAAAAAAAAGAAAGAGAACGTGAAGAAGAAAAAACATCTTTTTCTCTAAACTTTAACATGCATGCACTCCAAAATAACTATTTTAATTAAGTCATGTATATTATGGAAATCAAATAAAGCTTCTTATATTAGGCAGCAGACAAAATACTTCTCGGAAGTCACAAAGAACCTTCCTTTTCAGACCATATAGAAATCATTGTCCCTTAATTACTTCCACTTTTGCACACTATATAATATTGATATATATATACACATATAGTCCAAAGTAATACCATTACGATCATTATAAAACTAATCACCATTGTACACACATACACACGCATATATATAATTTATATTCACCAGGAAAAAAATTCAGTATAAGCTTAGAAGATGTAATAGTAATCACATGTTAAAAAACCTGGTGTATATGTCGTGAACATGAATGAACTAATTATTATATACATTAAAACAAAATATTTAAAAGAACTATTGAATTTCATTGTTGTACGTAGTAATGCGTGTTAAATTGCAATTTTAGTCCAAAATACTTACGAAAATTCGAGTAAACGAAGTTTAGTTAGAAGTTCAAATAGCTAGCTTGAAGATATAGTCTCAAATAGATTCTTCTTTGCTTTACATCAAAATCATCAAAAAGTCTAATTAAAGTATTCCGTAAAAGACTATAATTTTTAAAATGGAATAGTAAGAAAACTATGCGGAATTTGGACCGGTTTCATAAGGTCATTATAATATAGTAATAAATAGTCTTTTACTGGTTTAGTTATTTATATGAAATTATACCCAAAAGCTCTCCAACAATCAGTAATCATATGGCTTATAAGGAAACATAAACTCCTTACAAGTCACCTATACTATAGTCGATTTTTAATTAGTGTGTGAATATCTCTATCATCAATATTCTCGTAACAATGAAATTTATCGGAATTTTTTGTTTCATAATATCGTAAATTTACAAAAGATGAATTTTGTGACATAAATATCAGGACATCAACTTAAAATTGTATTATAGCTAAAGAACTAATGCAAATTGTATCATATTTTTCATGGTTATGCTTACAATATGCTATCTCAATATCCAACAACAACAAATTATGCCTTCTCGTAGCAAGTGATATATGGATCATATATATATATATATATATATATAGTTATAGCCGATGCGAAAGAAATACTTTGATTCATGTACTGCAATCTAAATTGGTTAAAGATTTCGACAAAATAACTAGAAGATTAATCTCATTCAATATTCTCAATTAGTAAATATATATTAAATAGAACATAATACAAGCATGTATGATCATATCTTCATACTAAAAATGAAATATAAAATTTGCAACAGGAAAAACCCTAATTTAAAACCTAAAAACACCAACCAAGAGAATCCAAAAAAAGGAATACAAAAAAACCCCAAAACTAGTAATGAAATTGTAACATGAAAAACAAAAACCTAGTAGATCGACGATGTACTAATTACTTCAAACTAAGTACATAAGATCATATCACACCCAATAAAAAAATTAGTGAGCATCATCATCGCATAGATTCCTTAGCGAGATGATTGATTATATATTACTAGTAGAAAAAGAACTGAAATTATTAGAGACGTCACTCCATGAACTAGTTGTAGCGGCTGCGGTGGATGCCGCAGCGCCATGAACATTCCAGAGCTGTTGTTCGTTTAGAAAATGTTGTCTAGACAAGTTAAATTGAATGTTACTATCTTCCATTTTCAACGAAGCTAATTGCGACGCGGTGGCTGTAACCATAGCGGATGAAGAAGATGAAACAAGGTTATGGAAAATGTTCTTAGGTCGGTACTGACCCGACCCGGTTACTAATCCGTAACCCGGATTCTGCTGCTCCATCTGATGTTGATGATCAAACGGGTCTAAACCACCGCCACCTAGCAAAGGAAGTTGGTGTGTTGCCGGGAATCTCCCCTGGTCAAAACCGGTCAAAAGAGCCGCCGCTCCGCCTCCTCCGCCTCCGCCGCTGCTTCCACCGCCAATATGATATGAAGGAGCTGAAACGCCACCGTACTGTAAGGTGAAGTTGTCAGTGAAGTCTAAAGGAGGCATGAGCTTGAGAGGAGGCAAAGATGATCCGAGTCCAAGTATGTTGTTGTTATGATCATGTCCAGGGATTAATCCTGCGTTATAAGAAGACAGCAACGAGCTCAGAGACGACGAAGAAGACGGTGGTCCCATCTGATTATTAACCATGGCTCTGTGGTATTGGTCGTTGCTTGTGGTGCTGTCTTGTGACTTGCTAGTACCGCTACTGCTGCTACCGCCGCTGCTGTTTTTGGTTCTTTTATTTCTACGGCAACCGCCACCGACGGGAACGCTCCTTAGAGCGCCGCCACGTGTCCAGTAACGGCGGCAGGATTTGCAGAAGTGGCGAGGTTGAGTGAGACTGTAGTTGTTGAAGTAACAGAATTTTGTGTTGGTTGAGTCACATCTTGGACATTTCAAGGCTGTTTCAGGTAGTGGTATGTTTGCTAGTCTTGCCCTTTCTGCCATCGAACCTGGCCGGATTAACCCACCAAGTCCACCGGGACCACCGCCTCCACCGTTACCGTTGTGATGAAGCGGTGGAGGTGTTTGTTGCGGTTGCGGTGGGAGGGGATGGTGAGGTAGGAATTGCTGATTGATGTTACTGTTGTTTCCCGTGAATCCAACGGTGGTTGTGATTGGGTGATGCTAAAGAGAGGAAGAAATGATTCAAAAACAACACAAAAAGTTATTAGGATTTGTGAAAATTAAAATAAAGAAGGAAAGAAAGATTTAATTTTATGAGTATATTCAAATTCAACCACAGATATACAAAGATTAAAAGTGACAAAAGGAACAAGAATATTATTATCCTCCTTTCTTGTTTGTTTTATCCTCTCTTTATGTTTTTTTTTCTTTGAATTGATTCTTGAGTACTCAGAAATTACGAAATCAAAACCCATTAAGAAAATATAAGAGGAATTCGGATCAAGAACTTACTTGTTGCCAGTTTGATGAATCAGGATAAGTAGGGAATGAAGAAAAACCCATCTTTGATCTTTCTTCTTTGATGATATCTTCTCTCTTTAGTTTTGTTTTGTTATTGAGCAAATAAAGGAATTAAAGTTGTTGTTTTTATGAGGAAGTGGAGAATTACATCAATAAAAACAAAGGGAAGAGCTTTAGAGAGAGAAAATAAGAGAAGAAGTGAGATTGGAGAAAGATAGAGAGAGAGGGCAAAGGTAAAGGAAGAACCTTTATGCATATATATATATATACCCACGTATACATATATATGGAATATGTTTGACTACTATATTATAATTATGAATAAAATAAGGTTTGAGTGTGTCCACAACGTTATTTCGAGGCTCTTTTTTGTTTTTATATATTACATACATATGTGCTTAGGGTTTTGGGAAGGTGGACAAGAGGGAGTGTGTCTAATTGCTTAACTCATAAGTTTCTTCTGATTCTTTCTTTCTGGCAACACTGCTACTTCTGTACTGTGTGTGCTATATATATATATATATTAGAAAAAGTACTAACAATTTGTTTTATTTAGTTTTATTTAAAAAGATATACTACCAATAACGAAAATAGTGATATATGTGATGAACTTTAGAAACATTTTTTATTAGTATGCAAAAGATCAAAACAAAATAAAAGATGATAAACGTTAGAATTCAAGAAAAAAATTGCAATATGTGATACTTTAATTCTTTTAGTTTTCTATAAGACAATTAGAGCTTAAATAAGTAATATATAGTGCTTCCACATAACTAAAATTTGGAATTATATAGCTTTATTAAATTGGCTTAGATAACATAATAACGCTTGGAGAGAAATGGATTATATAAGCCAAAATTCTCATTATTTTCACAAAGTGAAAGAAATGATGTTCTTCTCTCTGTATCGGGTAAAAACAATGTTACATACATACACATCTCAGGCTCTCATTCTTAATTAATTAAGTAACTAAACTGGTATCTTAATCATGACTAAAGGGGAAGAAGGTTGGACTAAATGGGCCAACACTAATTAATTTATTAAGTAATATTATGATATGATTAAAAATATTTGAGAATGGAATCGATTAAGTTAATGAAAATAATAAAATTTTAAAATGTATATAAATTATATTAATTAAAGAACAGTCCAACATTCCTCCGAAGTGTCCCCATTAACCAATTTCGCTTTTCTTTCCCTCGAACCGCCGCGATGGCTCTTTTTTGGCCTTTTCCAGAAAGAAAAAACATTTTATTTGTTTTTTGCATGACATACGTGTCAACCACGCGCTATTTAAGCGCGTAACAAAAATTAACTAGTAGATCGCCATTTCTAGTTTCAGTAATCCGGACCTAACCCGAAACTATTTACACCAATCTAAGAAAAAGAACATAGCCAGTCGATTCAAACGGTTAGGTTTGGTTTAACTCAATGATCTCAGAAAAAAAGTAATCCGAATCGGTTTTTGGTGAAATATTACATGAAGTTCCAACAAAAAGGAAATTTGGACAAACAAACATTTGTGATTTTACAGTCTCTCCCAATTGACACTAAACCAGATGTATAATTTATAGTGTACCAGTTAGATCATCACTTGCTCTTCTTCTCGTCTTCTTGAAGAATTTGGGAATAGAAACTCTGTTTTTCTTGGTCAGCGAGTATCAATGGATCCCGAGTTCCAGCAAACCGAGCCTGACGTTCCAGAAGCAATAGAAGAACTGGAGGAAGAATGAGCAGAGGAATGTTGAGATTGGTGATGTGTAGAAGAAGAAGAAGAAACTCTGTTTTGATGTTGCTTCTGTTCTTGCATCAGCTTCAAAATGTAAGCATCATCATGAACCGAGAAAGGCGTGCTGCTCACAGCAAAGTTGAGGGGAAAGAAAAAGAGATGATGTCAGTCCCCAATTTAAAAGAGAACAATATTGAAGGAATGCGACAAAATATTGAGGAACCATATAACAAAACATAGAAAAATGGCTAACATTTCATTAAGACAACAGAAAATAAATCAAAGCGATGTAGATACGCGGTTACTTCTCCATGTTTCATCAATAACATGGCTCATCTCTTGAATGCATTACAAGATCTCGAATTGTAAAAGTCTTGCATTTAGATTTCCATCAACATCAAAAGGAGAAAGAGAATCACCTTTTCCCTCAACTCTTTAAGAAGCTATATGAATGGGCATTCTCGTCAAGGCGAGCGTCCCTTTCCGTTTAGCGTGGAGAAAGGGTTTGTTCGGTCTCATAGAATGCAGAGGAAGCATTACAGGGGACTCTCTAATCCTCTATGTCTTAATGGGATTGACTTTGTTGCGTGTTAGTGAAGAAGCTAAGAAAAGATGGATAGAGCTGACGGGTCGAGATTTGAAGTTCACTATCCCTTTTGATGCTAGTGATTTCGGATCATGGAGAAATCTTTCGAGCTCGAGAGACCTCCTCATGTAACAAAACCGGCTCTAAAATAATGCCAAGAAGATTCTCAACGGCTCGGGCTTGCATTTGACAAGCAACACATCTTTCAGTATCAATGGGGACTCGTCAGATCAATCTCCTGGTGGAGGAGGCAACAACAATAAGAATAGAAAAAAGAGTTTTTATCACCTGGAAGCAGCGAAGAAGAATGTTGTTTGGCTGTTAACAACAACGAGATCCACCACGCCAAGGACCCGCCCAGTTGAATAAATGACTTCACTGGACTGATGAAGAACATTCATGGACCCGTAACCGGAGCAAAAACCGTCTATGAGGACGAAGAAGCTTATCTGGTTGTAATAACTCTACCATTTGTGGATTTGAACACCGTGAAGGTTTCATGGAGGAAAAGTGTCACAAATGGAATCGTGAAGGTCACGGGATTGAGCACTTCGAGGGCTTCGTTTGTGAAGAGAAGAGAGCGTGAGATTGCTGAACCTTACCTTGGCTCTTCGATCAAGAACGCTGTGGTTGTGGCCGCTGTGTGGCTTTTCTTGTATGGGCTTTAAGACGCTATTTTATTGGTCTGTAAGTAACTTTTATCGACAAATACAAAACGTTTTACATTTACTTTATAAGTTTTAACAATTTTAACACAAATTATAAACATGTGACAATTTGTACATAACATATTAAAACGAAATTTGATTTGAAAAAACAAATTTAATATGACATAAACTTTAACAAGTGATAGATTAATACAAAATCTATACATTTTTATCCGTTATGCTACCATGAATTTGACTCTTGCTTTTGTTATTTTGGAAAACATAGCCTTTGTTATTCGATATGGGTTACTTGATCACATCAAATTCTAATTTGCATGATTTGATATGTAATTACCCGTTTGGATACTTGTAAGGGTACCAAAATTATCAGATTGAAGAGTTATAAACTTTAACATTATCATACGAAAAACTTTAAAGATTTGTTGACAAAAAAATTACTTAAAATATTGACGTAATAAAAAAAAAAAACTGATCACAAGTATCTTCATGCTAACAGTAACAATTATAAATTATAAATGAAACTTGCAGTCATACTTGTAGCTTAATCTCTTTGTAAACAAACTATAAAAAGTTGTATGTTCTTTATTTTTTTGAGGTAAAAGAAAGTACAAACTTACAGAAAAAAAGACGCATTATCAAACGTTTTACAGTAAATGTAAGATCAACAGCATTACTTATCTAACTTCGCTTAAAAGAGTGTTTCTCTAGAGATTAAATTTTGATGTTATTTTCTTCCGTTATACAACAAGCAGCCATTTTTCCCTCGAGAGACGAAAACAAATTAATAGATTCAATGGTTCGTTGGCCAATGTTAGGCAGAAGAATCTACACTTTGTAAGGTAAGGTACCACGATGGAGCTGGACATAATTCTATAATCATAAACGGAACCAAAAAACTTTAAATTTTATGCGTCATCATAGATGGACAATATCCTTAGTTCAAAAAAGTACTAAACCAAAAACACCGTAAAATGGGCTTCATAAAAAAGCCCAGCATAATAGTCTTAACAGATCCAAAATAAGCAGTAAAAAGATATATAGAGAGAGATACCAAAATCCAACAGATTAGTCGACCTCCTCGATCTTAGGGCCAGCGCCGCCTGAAGCAGGAGGAGCATCATCGTCCATTCCAGAGGCACCTGGACCACCGGCTTCACCACCAGCTCCTTGGTACATCTTTGCAATGATTGGGTTGCAGACGCTCTCCAGTTCCTTCATCTTGTCTTCGAACTCATCAGCCTCAGCCAACTGGTTACCCTCCAGCCACTGAATCGCCTGCTCAATCGAGTCCTCGATCTTCTTCTTGTCTGCAGCCGGGAGCTTCTCACCAATCTTCTCGTCCTGGATGGTGTTCCTCATGTTGTAAGCGTAGTTCTCAAGAGCGTTCTTGGCTTCAACCTTCTTCTTGTGCTCCTCATCTTCGGACTTGTACTTCTCAGCCTCTTGAACCATCTTCTCAATCTCGTCCTTAGATAGACGACCCTTGTCATTGGTGATGGTGATCTTGTTCTTCTGTCCGGTGGTCTTGTCCTCAGCAGAGACGTTGAGGATACCGTTGGCGTCAATGTCAAAGCAGACAGTGATCTGAGGTACACCACGAGGAGCCGGAGGGATTCCAGAGAGCTCGAATTTACCAAGAAGGTTGTTGTCCTTGGTCCTTGCTCTCTCACCTTCATACACCTGGATCAACACGCCAGGTTGGTTGTCTGAGTAGGTGGAGAAGACTTGTTCCTTCTTGGTGGGGATGGTTGTGTTTCTAGGGATCAAAGTGGTCATGACACCACCGGCAGTTTCCAGACCAAGGGAGAGAGGAGTGACATCGAGCAATAGAAGATCTTGGACCTTCTCGTTTCCTTCACCGCTTAGAATAGCACCCTGAACAGCTGCACCATAGGCAACGGCCTCATCGGGGTTGATAGACTTGCAAAGCTCTTTGCCGTTAAAAAAGTCTTGGAGCAATTGCTGAACCTTAGGAATACGGGTGGAACCACCAACAAGGACAACATCATGAACGGTGCTCTTGTCCATCTTAGCATCACGGAGACACTTCTCAACGGGCTCCATACATTTTCTGAAGAGATCCATGTTGAGCTCCTCGAATCTAGCACGGGTGATGGTGGAGTAGAAGTCAATACCCTCGTATAGAGAGTCAATCTCGATGGTCGTTTGAGCGGTGGAGGAAAGAGTCCTCTTCGCTCTCTCACAGGAAGTTCTCAACCTCCTCAGAGCTCTTGGGTTACCAGTAATGTCCTTCTTGCTCTTCCTCTTAAATTCTTGAACAAAGTGGTTAACCATTCTGTTGTCAAAATCTTCACCACCAAGATGCGTGTCTCCGGCGGTTGCCTTAACCTCGAAGATACCTTCTTCAATAGTAAGAAGAGAGACATCAAAAGTACCACCACCGAGATCGAAAATCAACACGTTCTTCTCTCCAACACTGGTTGCCTTTTTGTCAAGACCGTAGGCAATAGCAGCTGCGGTTGGCTCGTTGATGATACGCATAACGTTTAAACCAGCAATAACTCCGGCATCCTTAGTAGCTTGACGCTGAGAGTCGTTGAAGTAAGCAGGAACGGTGACAACGGCGTTCTTGATTGAGACACCAAGGTAAGCCTCAGCAATCTCACGCATCTTAATGAGAACCATGGAAGAAATCTCCTCAGCAGCGAACTGTTTCTCTTCACCCTTGTAGTTGACGTAGATCATTGGCTTGTCGGCAGGTCCTGGGAGAATCTTGAATGGCCACAATTTCATGTCGCTCTGTACTGAGCTGTCACTGAATCGACGACCAATCAACCTCTTAGCATCTGCGATAGCAAAAGAAACAAGTTAGACAAGAGTAACAAAGAAATAATGATCTGATAAGAGTATTGGCATCACATAAAAATTAGGGATAAATTTCAAATCTACAAAACAATTACAACAGAATTATCAAGGTATCAGATGACAATCTAAATCACACAAACCTCTTCTACGAGATATTCGAAACCCTAACTATTGGGATCTAAACCAATAAAATAAAATCTTAAGTTGAGAAAACGGGATTGTTTGCATAAAAATCTCATAAACAGTCAGATCTACAGATGAAACTCTGAATCCAATATATTCGCTAGATTTCAAAATCATAGATCTAGCTACATCACGACTACGATGAGCGAGATCTAGATCTAAAGCATCGGAGCGCAAACTAAACAAGTTACGTACCGAAAACGGTGTTAATCGGGTTCATGGCAACCTGGTTCTTAGCTGCATCACCGATCAATCTCTCGGAATCGGTGAAGGCGACGTAAGACGGCGTGGTTCTGTTTCCTTGATCATTAGCAATGATCTCAACACGGTCGTGTTGCCATACTCCGACGCAAGAGTAAGTAGTACCAAGATCGATTCCGATCGCTGGACCTTCTCCTTTACCCGACATTTTTATCGCAAGCTTAAAACTACAAGAGATCAAAGAACAGAGACTGGAAAAAAAAGCGTCGAAGACGGTAAGGCGGCTAGGGTTTGTTTTCCGTAAATAACAATGAAAAAGAGTTATGTATATATAGAGTTGGGGGTTGAGGCTCGAGTTTGATCGGACGGTCACAGATTTGTTAATGAGAGCTTAGATCTAAGTCGCCAGGTTGCTAAAAATGTTTCGAGAATGTTCGACGGCTGTGAGGTAAACCCTAATTTGTACACGCTGGCACTTCATTGTGTGTTTGATTGGTTTGTGAGGCACTTATGGGTTACATGTGGGGACCCTAAATTCTCTCTCTTCCACGTGCAAAGGTGTTTATGTATTGATCTTCCTAAATATGCGGATCATAATTTCCCTTATTTGAAGATGGTAATTAAGAGAGTTCGGTGAGATATTTTTCCTTTTTTCACAAAAAAAAATTAAAAAAATTCCCATATATTTTAAATATATAATTTTCTAAACTCAACTTCTTTGATTCAGATTTTTTCTTCATATTTTGATTCAGAATTTATATCTTATAAAAACAGCTTTTTTTAGTGGGACTGTATTTTATTATTTATTAATTTAATTTTTTTGAGTTAAATGAATACACAAGCTACCTATGATTCTCTTCGCCACCAACCATTTTTGCTGGCTCAAACATATCATCTTTTCCTCAGACTCATTCTTATGATACCTTTGTTTAAAATCAATTATAATTTTCTAATTTTTGTATTTTATTATTTTAACCACCTTATATTAAACCATATTATGAATAGATTATTCTTGCTTTAGTGGAAGATTTTGATTTTGATGTTTATGACATGGTCGTGAGACTATGTTTACCGTCTAGTCTCTGATTTTGAAACCTTAGCTTCAAACTTTCTCTAACTTTGAATTTGATTACGAAATAAAGAAATATTGATGGAATGAGATTTTCAACATACTATCATGTGCACGAAAGAAGTACCCAAAAACAAGAAGCCGAAGAAACTAGAGGAGAAAGTCAATAATATAGGAATAAGATGAATTCTTCAATTAAAACAATATGTGGTAGTGGTACAAAGTTGTCCCAAAAAATTTGGAACCCCAAACAAACAAATAAACTAACATTCGCTTTTCATAGTATAGAAAACTGTTCTTTCAATTATTTAATAGGGAAAAACAATAATCTCGCCAAAATTTATGTTTAATATATATATATATATACATATCTTTAAGAAAATAACAACAATTTAACATCTTTGAAAACTAAAAAAAAAACAAAAAAACGAGTATAGAGTAAAGTTACCCCAATATTTTCTTTTTCTTTTTATTATATAATATTTAAATAATAATAATTTTAGGTCGACACAATATTTTGCTAATTATTTATATGAGATTGACTTTTTAAAATACAATTTTTCTAACATTTTAATAATATATATATATAATTTAAAATAAAATTGTGGAGCTCTAGAAAATGAGAGTCATTCAAATGTGTGTTCAAAATCGGCATTGTACAAGATATGTAAATACTACTCATTATCATACATATTTTGGTAGAATGTTTTTACTTTTACAAAGAAGATACAACAAAATACTTGTTGAATCGTATCTTGATGTCAACTCGCATATCATGACCCTAAGTCTCGATTCATGCATCCATAAGGAAGCAACAAAATACTTGTTGAATCGTATCTTGATGTCAACTCTGCATATCATGACCCTAAGTCTCGATTCATGCATCCACAAGGAAGTGCATATCCTAATGAAATTTTATTAAAGTGTTTGTTTATCAATATTTTGATGATATATTTGGAAGATACTAACTTAGTTTTATCATTTAGAGAGATAACCAATTTGGAAAAGAGGAAAAATCCTATAACGTTAGAAAAAGAAATTTCCAAAATTAGATTAAGGACACACTCAATAAGATATACGGGGATGCAACTACATTACATGATGAAATTTCGATGGAGCTTTTGCTTGTGAAAACCATAAAGAAGTTGAGTATGATCATAAAGAGTCACATATGGTTTTTGATGGTTTCTTTCTCAAATCATTTACATGTTGTATCCTATTTTGATATGAAGAGATTATGACAAGTTTGCTTTCTATTTTTTTTTCTTTTATTCTGTAGAGCAGACGAGAATTCCAAAGAGCAAATATGACCCCTATAACATTTGTCCAAAAGTAATTTGACCCCACGATTTATTTTTTCAACAATTTTGCTCAATGCATATTATTTCAATAATCATTTTATTATTTTATTCTTTTGTCTAATTGCCTTTCTTATATTTTCTACAGTTGTCCAACATTTTATTCATTAGATCGTTGGCCATTATTTTTAATTTTCACTATATTTTTACTTCTTTTCTTAACCATTTTAGATCACTACTTAAAAGTTTTAAATCATTAGTAAATACTAACTATATTGTAAAATTAATATTTGGATAAATATAAATTAAAATATTTTAATCTATTTAATATTTATATATTAATTAATTATTTATTTTAATATATTTAGAAATTTTCTAATAATTAATAGTTTTTATTACAAATTAAACTGACCCCGGTCAAACATTTGGCTGACTCCAGCAATGGGGCTCATGGTGGAAAGATAATTAGTGGGGATATAAATGTTGCCAACCGACCATCCAAAACCGTTTCTGCACAGATTCTGCTGGAATTGATGCTGGAGAGGATCTTATCAAGGCTAATATTAGAAGCCTCTCAAGGTTTGTGTTCACTCTGTTCCAAACCTTTGTTTGTCTTGAACAATACCCACCCGAAACTCGTTTCACCAACGATTATAACAACCTGAAAAGCCCTGTGGAATCACGAGCACTTGCTGATTGAACACAGACTGACTGTCATCCACCGCTTGTACATTTATTTACCTCTGCACATTTCGTTGCCGCCCAACCCTTGCAGCAATAGGAGTATGGAAAAGCCAATTTACCAAAAGCTTTCTGGTTTCTGCCATCATAATCTATTCATTCACCTTGCAGCAATAGGAGTTTGCAAAATCTACATGGAGCATGTGGTGGTATCTGCAATTTCTGTGTTTGTCTTGAGTTTTGCTTCATCTTCCTTGTCAATTTGGCTACGAAGCACTTGATAAAGCTTGGTGTCTTGTTCTTGGTAGTTTCGTTAGAAACATGCAAAGATTCTTCGTCTTTCTCTGGTTTGAATTTCAAATCTATTTGGTCTTTCAAAAGCAAAGCATGACGCTCATATTCTCACTATTGTTAGCATATTGGTGAAGTTCATCATCAGAGTTCAGTTGCTCGAGCTCCTTTTGTGCATTCCCTTTTTTCTTTAGCTGCTTATTCTCTCGCCATTGCAACAGAGAATAATCATAACGCAACCTCACAAGACCAACATTGGTCGTGTTTAGGACCCTTCCCACTTGGGGACTGTAGGCAAACGATGCAAGTACAGCCACTTTTATGTCGTGGATGCTTTGTGGTTGTTTTGGGGGATATGAAGAGTCCTTCAACTTGTTGCATGAAAGCAAAGAGGAAAGCCAATATAACAAAGATGTGTGCTTTATCATTAGCCGAGCATCCTAAATTTTGACACGAGAAATATAGAAAGAAACAACTCAGTGAGTGATATGTTCCAAAACAAGTAAAGCAGGGTGTAGAAAACAAGGATAATAACATGGCAAATCAATGGGAGAGGCTAATCATTTCAGCTGCGTCGCTTCGTCTTTATTTATTATTACATCTAAAAGGATAACACAGTTAACTAAGATTCCCAGTCTTGGTAAAAAACTGTAGTTTCCAGTCATTACACCTTTATCTCTCTTTCTGTTTAGGCAAGAGCAGTCTAAGTCAACTATGCTTACAAAAAGCAAACAACATTTTGATAAGCTTGAGACGAACAATATCTAGCACCCAAGATGTATATTTCTAGCCTGAGTGGACCTCTTGACAGGAAAAAACCCTTATCTGGTGAATATATGGACATCAGGTTATTTTTAATATGATGAACTAATTTCTTCCAGAAGAAACTACAGCCAAATCATAAAGAAAAGAAAAGATAAATAAGATTCTTAAGCGGCATAGACCACAAATGCAACTTAGTGATATTACCAGTGGATGGTTGTGGTAAAAAAAGCATTCTGGTACAGATATGCGTTGAAAAATTAACAAGTAAGAAGGCTACTAGAGAATCACTGACTTCAGAACAGCGAAAAAGTAAACGGAAAGGAACGTAGACATCTCTACATTCCCTGTCGAAAGACTTAAATAATAATAGGGAGCCTGAAAAGAATAGAAAATCAAAGAAAAGTGAGAAGACCCTTAAAAGTGATTCGAATGTAGTAGAGCCTATGAATCATTCGGGGTCGAGGTTAAAGAAGCTGAAGAAGACTTGTCATGGGGAAACACAAAAAGGAAGATCGACTTTGATGCGGAGGTAACCACTTCCCTTTTTGACACCTCTCACATTCTGGTTATAATCAATTCGAATACGAATCATAATGATACCTTGCAACCAATAATCCTATGATATTCATGTTATTGGTTTATAGTAGTTGATGCTCTCATTGCTATGTAATGCAAAGGTTACATCGGAAAAAGAATCGAAGAAGCAGAAGACCAATGTGGTGTCTACTGATTCATTAGGACAGAAACGGTCAAGTAGAACTTCTTCACGTTCAAAGGCTCAGTTGATAGCATTTAGTAAAAAAAAGGTTTTTGTTTAATATTTTGCAGGAAGGTTGCTTGTGTCATCACTAGAGTTTTGGCGCAACCAAATTCCTGTTTATGATATGGTTAGAGATATGATTCTTCAATAACACCAACTTCACCATCCATGAGAAGATAGTATTTACCATTATCTGGTTTTGCAGGATCGGAATCTTATCCAAGAAAAGGACGGTAGTGAGACCAAGTCCCCTCCATCTAAAGCTTTGTCTTCTTTAAAGCTGTTTTTGATGACAAGAGGGCTTCACTGTATATATAATTTGTTTTTGTTTGTCTTCCTCTTGATAGGAAAAAGGATCAAGAAGCTGAAAATCTATTATTTTGTTGGATCGCAACTTTCTTAGGATTTGTAGCTAAGTAATATTTCCTTTGGTTTTGTTAATATTGCGTTCCACCAAATTTTAACATTTTTCTTGGTTTTTTTATTTACATTTTACTATTGCTTAACTTACATGAATTTCTCCAACGAGCAAAAACACAAAGTTTGGACCAACTACAACTTAGTAACAATGCTTATATATATGTGATTACTGAATCTAGATGCATATTAGATTCATTCCATTTCACATCATACCACACGACATGTTACCAACCAAATCTCTGAAGACCTCACAGGTAGCCCAAAAATAAACCAACAACCAATCCACTTTTCTTCACCAAATCCATCGAATTTCGTAACTAAATGGAACAAAGAATGGTAAATTTCATTCAGATGCACTTAAAACAGACGTTTACTGAACAGAGAGCATTGATCTGACCCTATCAAACAAAAGTAAATATCAAACAGTATGATACATTCAAGAGATTATCTTAACAAAAACCACACAGAATTCTTTGAATTCACCGTGCTTTGCCACTAGAACTTTTCCAGCTTCATCATCTGCTTAAAACACTAGCAAGAGACAATAGATGGAATTGTGTTTTGAAGAAACAATTTAGAAGAGTTTGAATTCCACATTACACAATGCTTTGTTTCTCTGAACTCAACTGCAAAAGCTAAAAAGCTCACAAAGAGAAAATAAATAGCTAAACCCCGATAATGTCAGACCCTTTGACATAAATCTAAAGATCCTCATACTAATACAAATCATATCATGCACTAACGGAATACATGTAGGCATTCAATATATTTCAGTCTCCCCTTTTTAACTTGTTTCCATTGCCTCTTTGTGGTACATGTCCAATTCAGCATCAAGATCCTCTGCAGATACCTTTTTATCACGTCCTTTTCCACTGCCGCGACCACCACCGCCTCCTCTAGCTCCCCTACCCCCTCGGAAATTACCACCACCAAAACCACCACGAGGCCTCCCCATAAAACCACCTCTTCCTCTTCCTCTGTTGCAAAACAAGTTATCCAAAATGTTTAATAAGAGTGAAAAGGTTGATTACAGCAGACTCTAGTGTAACCAAAAAGAATTTCATCATACTAACTCAAGAACAACACGTTAGGTTGAGTTAGCAATTGATCAATAGACTCTAGTAAGTAGCAATGATATCATGAAGCATATAAGATATCATATTAAACCAAGCAATTACCAAACTGAAAACAGCACAAACCTAAAGTTTCCATTGAAGTTCCCACTGAAATTGCCATTGATGTTCTCATTAAAGTTGCCAAATATCCCATTCGTAGGGAAAGGAATATGAGCTGGAGCAAGAATTGGAGGAGCTGGAGCTGAAAGATTAGTTCCAACAATCTCTATCTTCATCAGCTTTCCATCCAACTGAACATTGTTGTAACGTTTGACAGCTGCCAAAGCATCACCACGCCGCGAAAAAACAACTTCAGCAGTACCCTGAAAGCATCGTTTTTCTCACTTCATCAGAACAAGACGATTTCATAGCAAATCCTGAAACAGTAGAAAGCTTATCAAAGTACCTTCGATCTTCCACTCCTATCATAGTGAATCCCATATCGCTTAAGGTCACCAACCTCTGAGAAAAGCTCCTACAAACAAACCACCAGCTCCAGATTACAAAAGAGCTCAAAACAAACTTTAAAGCCACAATTTTCTCCTAATTAAGGCTGAAACTATTAAAACCTATCTACAACTAAATGAAATCAAAATTGAGAGGCCAAACCTTGATATCCTCGTTAGAGACACCATAATCCAAGTTTGAAATGTAGAGCTTAGTTCCAGTCTCGATAGACGAGCCACCAACGACTGCAGCCTGTTGCCCAAAAGCTGCGGCAACAGACGCATCAGTCGCGAAAACGTCGTTTGCCCACATAGCGTCTGGAGCTTGTTGTTGTTGTATCGGCTGTTTTATTCGTCAAAGAAGAAACGAAAAAGAGATCTCAACTTTTTTGAATTTTTTTCATAAAAACCCTAAGGAATGCTCTGATGTGGAAGGAATGAAGAACGTTAAGGGAGAATCGCTGACCCTTGAATACGGCGTTCTGATTCCTACACGGTTATCAAATCGGCGAGATGGACCGGAATTGGAACCGGAACCGCCGAATCCTCCGCGAGCACCACCGGTACTATTACCCCCAACGCCTCGGCCGCGAGATCCAGCAGGTTTTCGATTGGATTTGATGATATCTTCAAGTGACATATCTAAGCCACCTGCCATCTTTGCCGGATCTTTTTTTTTGTTTCCGAGATCGATAAGAGCACACAGCAGCTAGGGTTTTGTTGCAAGTGAGGACTAAGGGGAACAACAACGCTACCAGAATTACGATATATGCCACGCAATTTTAGTTCATATTCTTTTGTCAAAGAGAACTTGAGTTCTTAATGGGCTTACTGGAATCATATGCGTCCCCAAATATGGGCCAACTATCATTATTCTTTGGGTTTTCTCCCCGCCTCAATGTCTCACATTTTACTAGGAAAAAAAATCCATAATTTCATTGCCAGTCTCTCAACAATGCCAATAAATTGCCATCAATATGTCTCAATATGAACTGAATTGATCATAACCAAATGGTTTATTCTAATATCATATTATTATATTAGCACTCGGGTTTAAATTCATATATTGAATATTGTTGGAGGAAAAAAATCTTCAATATCGACTAGTGTTGTCAAATCAATAAAAAAAAGAAACTTATTGATTTGATTGAAGGGAACTAATACTATTTCTTAGCTTAGCTAGCGTTCCGGGAGAATCTAGTCATTATTGTTGTTTCATAAGTCATTTTGGCTATTCAAAAAACTCTTATAAATCACTGAAAGCATTTATTTTTCCTTTTCTTTTAGTCTTTTCTTTTTCTAAAAGGAGCGATGTCTAAATTTAGAGAGTTTAGAATTTATATTGTATATCGTCCAGATAGGACCGCATACAACAAAACATTATCTTTAGATTGTTTTGGGTGATAGCCTCATAGGTACAATGGCTTTAATGCAGGACATATCTTACCTTACGACTTACGTGATCAGCAACTTCGTTTTGGGGAATCCATCTAGTACAACATAATGATCACCACCTACCAGCGCAGGATCAATGTCTGATTTGCTTTGATACAGGATCTGTGTGTGATCTTCCCAGAAGCAAATGTCGCTTTATAGAAAAAGCACCACTAACGCGTATGTGGATAATTTGATGAAAACAACTAGAGTTTCTGCATCTTTTTAAAATCTCCACAATAGCTGGAATTTAATATTTCTTCACTATTCGATCTTCCCATTCCAATATGGTTCATAATAACTTCAAAAAAATAATTAAATTCTCGAAACCCAACTTGACCCCTTAACTATAAACTCCTAGCAAAATATTCGTTACATTATAGATTGTACTTATAAGCTTATAATTTTATCTTCCTGGATGCATACAAACGACATTAATTAGCTTTTAAATTTTAACAATTTAAACTTTTGCTTTAGACCCACAAAAAAAAAAAACTCTACATATGTTGACTTTCTTGAAATGATACAAATGATTTCATCAAAATCTAATATACTCCTTTCACTATATTAAAATAAAATTTTATTTATTAATTATTTTATTTCAACGAAAGTGTAAGTCAAAACTATTATATCACATAAAATAAAAGTACTTCTTCACCCATACGTTAGAAGTATGGTTTACTTAGTAGCCAGCCATATAAAGTATACTAATATTCGGTAGATTAACGACAAATGCCTAAGATTGGTCGGACGTTGTATGTATGGATAACCATATGAACCACACACATTCCCGGTATGGAGTATGTACTACAGACACATTAATATTACGACGCTGACATTGGCAACATACAATTCTTGAATTCTTTCTGTTAACAGGAATCAATCCATGAAAGCAAAAAAAAAAAAAAAAACTAGATCCATCGAACGATAACCATAATATTATAGTTACATTTATATGTCCACAGTATTATTATTAGAGGTCTCACATGGTCACTTCACTTCCCCATGCCATCAAGCCGGATGGCATGGCATGTGCCACTTACCGCTGAAAATATGAATATATCCATTCATTACTCTATTCATATATTTCGACCATCCTAATAGGTAGATAGAAATCTAGCGATATTTTTTTTTTACTGAAACAGTAATAAATGTAGGTTGGTTGGTCCATTCTAGCTATAAGATTTGTTTCGTTGCAGGTGAAACAAAATAACTATTTGTTGCTAACCGCTTCATGAGGACTACTATTTGCATGACAAGTGTGGTGAACCAACAAGTTGATTCTTGAATATATAAAACTTCTTATGTTAATCGCAGAATATTAACAGCTTATACTTTGAAAAAAAGTAAAAAAAAAACTATTGCTCTCAACTACCTTTAAAGTTGCTCAACTCTCTCTGTTTTACGTCACATATGATATAGCTTTTGACAGTTAGAGCACTTCGAAATACTATAAAATCAGCTATATTTTGAAAATAATGATAATAAATATGGCGCACTAATCTCGATAGTGGTGTGCGTACTTTTGAGTAAATCTACCACCTAACTAACTATGTCATTATCAGGCTTTGAGCAATCAATTGTCGAAGGCAAAATATAATAATCCAAATCTCATAGTTGTATTCTCTGAACTTGGAAACGGGATGTGAAAGGAACACCTATGAGCACGGGCTAAGAATTAATAAATATATTCTGTATAGTTGCTTTATCTAAATAAAGCTCTGTTTTAACTGCCGGTCAAAAACTTTTTTAAATGACTCAAGTATTATTGAGTAAAGTTGGACTAAAGTTTAGTGATTCTGAATTTTGGTTTTAAAAGACTGAAGTTGTTTTAGGTTCATCTTGATTTTTTTTCATAGTATAGTAAAATTAAAAGTATGGTTTCTGTTTGCAATAAAGAAATATCTTTATTTTTTTTTTAACTGATTTTTCTTTTCAAATGGTATAGTATTGTAAGTTTATTTTTTTTAAAAAGGTGAAAGAAATACTTTGATACAATTTTACAAAATGGTTATGAATCGAGTTGCCGAAGAAAATACTTCTTTATGTATATATATAGAATTTAGAGTATATTTAAAGCACTATTTACATGAAGAGACCAACCAAAGCCACTTTGATAGTCGAAATAAAAGCTACGTTGTTTAGTTAAATGAAATTCGCCTCTATTAGGAGGGATTTGGGTAAGTGGTAACACAATCACTGGAAACATGTGAAGAAAGAAGGATGTCAAGTAGCTGAGAACGTAGCCAACGGCTTCTCACCAACCCTTCATTAATAATTTGGTCAAATTGTTTTATTCAACATTTAGTTATTCAAGAGTCTAGTCACCTTAATACCCTCCAAATTTTTTTAAAATTGGGATTAGTCATCAATCCCTAACTGTTATACATGAATTCAACTTATTGTGTTGTAATTTAAGAAAAAGGAGGGGACATTAAAACCTAAAAAAGGGAAGAGGGGGGGGCACTACTACCACTAGAACTTAAGCAAAATTACGACGTAAATTTTGTTCGTTCCCAAAAAATAAAATAACACATAACCTACTAACTACAAAGTGTATAAACGATAGATTCGAATACTTATTACTTTTATACTTAATTTGACAATGGCAAGTGTCTTCTTTCTCTCTCGAAAGAGAAACACGAACATCTTCTTGATTTGATTTAAAGTGCATGCACTATTAACCGCCACAAGAAAAAATATGTATAATATAAACTGTATATATTTATATTCATTATTGGTGTTCATAGGTGTGATGTGTATTTACTATTCCTAGATCGATTCACATAATAATATCGATAAAACGAGAAAGTACCAAAGAAAGACAAATTTATGAAACTCTTTGCCACATATAAATATGATTCCCTCGTAGTACCATTTTATTCTCCCAAACCCCTCTCTTATTTTGTCTCTCTCTCTCTATATCCCTCTCTGATATTGGTTCTTGAGGGGCAGATCTGTGAATACCACAACATCTAGAGGTCAATCTAGTAAAAATGGGATTATATGCACTAATCACAGGGAGAAGAGGACCAAGTGGGTTTGGTTCAGCTTCAACAGCTGAAGAGGTTACTCAAGGGATTGATGCAACTCATCTCACTGCGATTATCACAGGTGCATATTGACACATATACACACTGATACATACATTATTCATGCAAGTCTGTGTATTCACGTTATTATATGTTGATTGTGTGTTCTTAAAAAAATTGATATAAATTTAAAACTGATTATTGTAAAAGGAGGGACAGGAGGAATAGGGATGGAGACAGCGAGAGTATTGTCGACGAGAGGTGCTCATGTTGTGATCGCCGCCCGAAACATAGGAGCTGCAGAAAACGCCAAAACTGAGATTCTCAGACAAAACGCAAACGCACGTGTCACTATTCTCCACTTAGATCTCTCTTCCTTCAAATCCATCAAAGCCTTTGCTCGTGAATTTCATGCCCTCCATCTTCCTCTCAATCTCCTCATGTACTATTTCTCTCTCTCTCTCTCACTCACTTCGTTAAAAGCGTTTGTACCGCCATTTTTAGCGTTTAGATAATTAATTTAAAATTTTTATGAGATTAACAGGCTTTGATTGATTTTCACATAAGCAGCATGAACACTTTTGATACCATTCCTCTGTTATTGCATTAATTATATTTATTAAAAAGTTGGGGACCGCCAGTTTCTCGCGTTTTAAATCAATGATTTTACAACATTAACAGGCTTTGAATAGTTTCCGTATTAACAGCATTAACAACGTTAACTCTATTTTTGCTACCATTCCTCTATCATTGCATTAACTACGTAAGTTAAAAAATAAATAACGGCGTCCAATATTATTTATTCAGTTTTTTTATTTTCTTTTTGATGTTTAGTAATGCTATGAAAAAGACGTTAGGTTCACCCCAAACATTTTACTGCTATTAATGTTACTATTTTCAGAACCATTATTAATCTCAGAAACATGGAATTACGCTAGTTGTGTTATGACTACTGACTAGATTAGTATCCTATTTGGTAGATTATTTTTAACTCTAAAACGCTTATCTGTGAAAGAAAAAACTGTATAAATTATCTAAAATGGTGTTTATAGAAACAATGCAGGGGTAATGTTCTGTCCATACCAACTCTCTAAAGATGGAATCGAATTGCAGTTTGCTACAAATCACATTGGTAAATTAAATATTTAATTACAAGATGAGAACCTTAGCTTCAGAAACTAAACCTAAAAATTTTAAAACTAAACTGTTGAACTGTGCTATAGGTCATTTTCTGTTAACAAACTTGCTCTTAGACACAATGAAGAGCACAGCTAAAACCAGTGGTGTTGAAGGAAGAATTGTGAACGTTTCATCTGTAGCTCATATCTATACTTACAAAGAAGGAATCCAATTCGACAGCATCAACGACATTTGCAGGTAAATCCTATATATACTTGCTTTGAAACTTAGATTAATACTGAAATTTGCTACCATTATGTGAAATCTAACCCATTATTATCTTTCCCATTGCATCTTTATAACCAACTGTTGTATCTTCTTTCAGTTACTCGGGTAAAAGAGCTTACGGACAATCGAAACTAGCCAATATATTGCACGCGAATGAGCTCTCCTGTCAACTTCAGGTCGCCTTCACACACACAAACTCATATATCAAAGTGTTACTATTTAATAGAATTTGGAGAGCACAAATACATAATATTTAGAAAATTAAAAAACTCAAAAATCTTTTGGATTTATTGTTTGGTAGGAAGAGGGAGTGAACATAACGGTGAATTCAGTTCACCCTGGTCTCATCCTCACCAATCTCTTCCAACATACTGCTCTGCTAATAAGTAATATTTCTATCTCTATTTTTCTTTAGACTATTCCCTTTATTTTTTTAAATCCTTATTATTTATTTTAACCTCCTTTTGTTCACAGGGTTCTTGAAGTTCTTCAGCTTCTACTTGTGGAAAAATATACCTCAGGTATTATATTAGGAGAATCTTAAATTCAAGATCTAAATTCTATGGCTATGCTACTAAATAAAGACGAATATGAGAACAACATTGTGATCATACTCCATTGTAATGTTGACAGGGAGCAGCTACGACATGTTATGTTGCTATACAACCAAGTCTGAAAGGAGTAACAGGAAAGTACTTTGCAGATTGCAATGAAGTCACTCCAAGCAAAGTTGCTAGAGATGAGACTTTGGCACAGAAACTCTGGGATTTCAGTGTTAAGCTCATCAACTCAGTTTCTAAAAAGAACTACCTGGGCTTTGATGACACACCAGTTAATTAACTAAGATGTTCTTGATCTTGCTGTTACTTAGAGATTGGAATGTGATCTATCTTGTTTCTTTCCACCTTATCATATGGTAACTCAGAGGCCTTATTGTATGCCAAAACATTTTTTATCGAGTGAATGCGTAACCGTACGAATTACAAGTTAAATTAAACGTATTACAAAAGATTCGGTTTATTTTGCTTCTGTGCAAGTTAAACCGAAACCAACTCAAACGTATCGAACTGAAAAATATTCTGGTTAGGGAAATAGTATTAGTTTCCTTTTAAAAAAATAAGCATGCATTTGCTTTCTAACGACAAAAGTAACGGTATTGGTTGGGCCGGGCCCATTACAAACATAGACTCTCACTAAAACGTGATTCCTTGCAAAAGTTCATTCACCACGTGGTCAAACGTTTTCATATTAACTTTTCGAATAAATCCTATAAATAATCTTTTGCTTTTTCATTATCTTTTTTTGGGAAAACTGGGAGATTTTTTTTTGTTCGCCTTTTTCATCATAGCTCATGGATCAGATGGGAATAGAATCCAGGTCTGAGCGGTAGGAGGATAGTATTCACTTTACCACTGGTGCTTATTGGGAGATTTTTTTTTTAGATAGAGAAAATTGGAACATATTTGAAAAAGTAATATGCAAATATGACCTCTTTCCAAATTTGCATAAGCAAATAGATTTTTTCATTTTCTTTGAGAATGTTTTATTTTGAAACATTTACTATTTGGAAATTACATTTTTATCGCATACTGAACGTATGCTTTGTAACAAACTAGTCTATTTTTTTAATGAGTGTAGCTTTGGTAACTGGTCTTTTCACATTTTCTTTTGTCCTCGGACGTTTACTTTTATTGACTCATTGGAGATTTAAAGAGATGGTTAGTCCTGACCGAAAAATAGATGTTTATTGTGGTTTCACTAAATCCTAAAATAATACTCTTGTTCAATAGAAAACATATTTTTCTGGTGTTGTACAGTGTTATTATTTCCTCCCTTCTTACAAATTTATTTCTTTTTCACATTTTTAATTGTTTAATTTGTCTTCGGGAACACCGACGGAATCTTCTCCATTGCATTGGCTAGTCTTATCCCGATAAAATTGGATCCACTTTAATCATTATTTATATATATATATATATATATATATATCAATCAGTTCTCTGTTTTACAAAATTTAAAAGATTTATCAGTACGTATTGAAATCATAAGTTTCACCCCATATTTAGTTTTTTATTCTTTTTTAATAAGGTCACCCTCTATTTACTTGAGTTTTATTGATTAAACAATACGATTAAATGTAAATTTCTTAGATTTTCTTTTTTGAAAACTCAAAGATACATAATGATATAGATCATTAAATCATTGTTTACATCTTTTAACATGCGCATAACAACTTTAACAAAAAAATGGGAGCATTCAAGTTTTACTATCCATTGAAGGATATGCTTACTAGATGACTATATTTTTATAATTAACTAGATGTCATGAAAATGGTGTTAAAAAAAGATAATGAAAAATAGAGAAAAAATGTAAAGACCACGTATGTTTATCTAGTGAAAACTATTTTTTATGTATGGTTTACACTTTGCACTTGGTCCATTAATTATTTGCTTCGTTTAGTTAAATCTTTTTAAATTAAGTATTACTCTCGTGTGGCATTTAAAAGGATAAGTAGTAGGTTTCCCCAAAGATGCGACTTCGGTCAACATGTACCAAATTCATAGACATAGGCAACATAAATAAAATAAGTAGATGTTAAAAAAAAACAAATTAAAAATATTTATATGTAATATGCGTGCTCAACTGAGACATCAATTATTATTTTGTTTCTTTCAACAAAATTTTCTAACATTTAAAAATTAAATGTAAAATTTTGAATAGTAGTATGGGTCGTAAATATTATATTATTGGCATAGAAACTAAAACTTATGTTGACTAGTTAGTTAAATCAATAAAATAATAATTTTAGTTATTTAATAAAAATTATATATACCTAACAAAAAATGGTAAGGGATTAAGTATATTTGACTCTTTTAATAATTTAAAACATCCATAAAAAATCATTTTTTATCATCAAGCTTATTGGATTTTTGCGTCTCTTGATATTTTAATATTATTGTTTTAGTAGTTCAAAACCTTTTCATCTTAGAAGACCCACGGATCTCTCGGTCAACGTCAACCATAAGATGGTAAGATTCTAAAAAAACATTTTCAATATTGAAATTTCCTAACACAGGAAAAATGAATTCTTGATTACAGTTTTAGCTTAGAAATATTTCGTCACAATAATGCAGTTGCTTAATCCAGATTATATTACAAACTAGATATTATAAGTTTTTCCCTTGATTGATTCATTACATATAGTAAAGAAAGACCAAATCTGATTATTAAGCGGACAAAAAAAAAAGAAGAAGAAAAAGGCTTATACGATAATTAAAGGCTGAGACATTAACTAAAACAAAGGAAATAAGCGAAATCAATTAGAAGAAGCGTTCCCTTTGTGATTCTTGCTAACATTGTCGTCATTGTTAGTACGGTTAGCCGGAGGAGCTGCCGGAGGGATCTGGTGGCGCGGCGGCTGAGTAGGAACGGAGGAGGGAGGATTAGTTGTGAGAGAGATGTCGTCGGAGAGATCCTCAAGGGAGATCGGAAAAACGCTCTGAGAAGGTCTTCTCTGGTGACGGCTTGGTCTTTCCGACATGGTTAGCTACAGATTCAGACACGAAGATAGAGAAAAGAGATTGATAGGGAGAAACAGAGATTGTTGTAAAACCAAAAAAGAAAAAGAAAAAGAGAGATTGGTGTCTGAGTGATGAGAGATAGAGGGAGAGATGCAGTTTATATAAAGAGGGTGAAAACAAATGGGTTGGGTAGACACTAGACCGTGATTATCCGAATTGAGGGCATGTATTGGTAAATTACTAAATTCTCTAAACGGAAACTTTTTTATGACTTTTTACCAACAAAATAAATAAATGTAACTTACCATCTGAATTGATTTCAAAACAGAAGTTTATATAAGTACGAAAATAGAATTGTGAAGCATAATCAACAAAAAAAAATTAATATTACCATTAGTTAGGTATATGTGAGTATACACCTATGATTAAGATTGACCATAAAACTGTATAATGTATAATTTCTTGTCGGTAAATAATTTGTAATGAGTCCATGTGGTGTGGGAGATACAGAATTTAATAAAAAATAATTAATTGTATGTGAATAGTCTTACTTTCTGAATCTCTTTATGTTGAAAAAGGTTATTGCAACTAAATGTAAGAGCACCTCCATTAGTTAAAGAATCCCATTAAGTATCTACAAAATAAAATATAATTAATTTAAGAACCCTACTACTATTAATTAAGAGCTCCACTATCATTTTCACTAAAAATTTTTAAGAACTGACTCTTAAAGTTCTCAATTAAGAACCTCTCACGTTCTCTCTCATATTTTTTTTCTTCATTTTTTTTTTTAACTTAAGAAACCCATCTAAAAACCTCTAATGGATGTGCTCTAAACTTCTCTTATAACCATCAAAGTTCATTGCATTTAGTGGAAGCAAAAAAGTTCATTGTATTTGATGAGAATATATATATAATTGGTCTGACACGATATTAAAAACTTCCGATAAGCTTTTTCAACATTAAATTAAGAACCCACAATTATTTATCCCATTTTTTCTTATCTTTTTAGTATTGTCTAGAGGACAAACATTTCTCCCCCATGTGAGGAGATGTCAGTCTCTTTGGAATTAAATGTTGTTATAAGTACCATAGAGCCATACGACACGAATGCAAACATGTTATTAATTTTCTGCATCTGAATTTTCTAGTTGAGAAGATAGATTTTCAATGGGACAAAAAAAATTGTGAATTTCACGAGATATATATATATATATATATGTGTGTGTGTTTACATTCAAATGCACATGTTAAGAGAAAAAAAAAACTGAATAGTTATCGACATTGACAAATACATTCTACAGATACGCGTGGGTACATAATACGGAAATTTGTTAGATATCTACTAACTTCAACATATCATCAATCATCAGTGTCCAATAGAAACTAGAAAGCATCTAAGCAATTATATACAGTATTCTGAAGTTTTTTATTAGTAAATGCCTTGTAAATTAAAAAAAAAAAGAAAGAGTTAACATTTGAATCATCAGAATTCAGAGTAAACACTATACAGTGCATTTTCAAAAATAAATGCCTACCTTACAATATTCATTTTTTAAAGTGTGCAACAAATGAAGTCTGTTCAGCACATTAAGCACACAAAAGCCACTAAAAGCCCACAAATAAGACGGCGACGTTTTGGATTCTGAAAATAGAATTTGCTTTGGCGTCTTCTTCTTCTTCTATCCCAATCTAATAGCAGTCGTTAGGGTTTTTATCCTAGGAGCTAACAATGGCGTCTCTGACCAAGTTTCACTACTGTGACCAAACATTCCACCTCTGGCTTAACGGTAACCATAGATCCCAGCCTAAACCTACTTCATATCAAAACTTACAGAAGCCGCCTCCGTCTCGCGTCATCAGAGCTTCGTCTTCATCGTCGAGCCCTAAACCCTCTTTCCTCAAAACAACCTGCGTTACCCTCACAACATCCGCCGCCTTATTCTCCGCTTCTCTACACCTCGCTACCAAACCCGTCACCGCAGCAACTCCCGTCGCACCTCCTTCACCATCCACAGCGGCGGATCTCACTTCCGATAAATCCAACGGAACGGATCAAATCTCGTCGCGACAAGAGGAGGAAGCAGCGCTAGAGAAGCATCTCGCTAACAATCCAAACGACGTCGAAGCCCTTCAATCACTGATGAAAATCAAATTCCAGACTAAAAATCTCGACCACGCATTAGAGATTCTAAACCGTCTAATCGAAATCGATCCGGAAGAACAAGAATGGCAAATCTTAAAAGCTCAGGTACAAACTTACGGCGGCGATTTCGATTCAGCGACGAAAGGATTCGAAGAGATTCTAGCTAAAGATCCGTTTCGTGTGGAAGCTTATCACGGATTAGTAATGGCTTACTCAGAATCCGAATCGAAATTATCAGAACTGGAGAGTAGAATCAACGAGGCGATTGAGAAATGTAAGAAGGAGAACAAGAAGAAAGATTTTAGAGATTTCATGTTGTTGATTGCACAGATTAGGGTTATAAAAGGGAATCCAATTGAAGCACTTAGGGTTTATCAAGAATTGGTGAAAGATGAGCCTAAAGATTTTAGGCCGTATCTATGTCAAGGTTTGATTTATACATTGATGAAGAAGAAAGATGAAGCAGAGAAGCAATTTGAAGAGTTTAGGAGATTGGTTCCAGAAAATCATCCTTATAAAGAGTATTTTGATGCTAATGTGCTCAATACTAACAAGCTTTTCGCTAAGAATCCGTGAAAATTGAGTTTTGAGTTTTGGTTTGAATGCTTAGAGAAATGTTCGGTTTGTATTTTGGACTTTTATCTATATCGATTGAAGATTACACCTTCTTTGAGGGTGATTCAGTGTTAGCTCTTTATTTTCCGATAATCACAAAATATTTAATGTTTGGAACATCAAATAGATATTTACATCTACATGATTTTATTTTATTTGGAACCAAAATTTTCAATCCATATTATTACAAACAAAAAAAATATGAAGTATTCTTAGAAAACATTATCTCACTAATAATAAATATGTCTTGTCCAATCAATTTAAAGATAATATATATCCGTTAAGTTCCCTCAATAGTCACTCAGTTCTAATTTACCAACACAAATAAACGCAGTTACAAGCGAGTAATAATATTTTCACAAAGTTTGTCTTCCAAAATGAAGACTACATTGAAAAAGAACCGAGGAAAAAAAAGAGAATTACTTCTGAATAATCTCAGGCCAAAACTGTGCGTTTTTAACTTTGGATATACTCGCTAACACAGTTAACGGCGTTACGTCTCCTGTCACGGTAACCTTCTTTGCAGCGAAGTCTATGTTAAACACGTCACTCCTGCACAAAACGATCAAAGGACCAAGAAACAGAGTTGTATACTTTTTAAAAATAAGAAAATGATCTCTAATTTCACAATCATTTCATTAGAAATAAAATATCCTGATAATAAATACTTTAGTTTTTAATTACCTTTCATATTTCGAAAGATGTTTCCTGAGTTTCGCTGCACAACCTTTGCAGTGAAGTGACACTCTCAAAACAACCACCTTTAAACAAATAAACAAAGATTGTTAAATTTGTTTTTAGGCATAATTGATGATTACAATTAGATGATTTACTTGATCACAAGATGAGTTTTTCTCCAGTGGTGGCAGTGGCAACGACGTAGGAGGAGAGAATTTGAAATCCAGCGACGAAACATCTTTATCTTCGAGAGAGCTCTGAGATGCTGTCGGAGAAGCTTTTGTGGGCCCAGAGAAAGGATTATCCGGAGACAGAACCGGTTCATAATTCAAGAACCCGTCGAAGAAATCAGGTTGCTTCTTCCCCAAGAAAGAAGAAGAAGATGAAAGATACTACGAGGCGTTTATTATCAGTCTATCTTCATGAAAATTATCCAAATCAGCTCTGGTTATCTCCGGTTCATCAATAGGTAGTGGAATCGGGTCGGAATCAGCAAACCCATCAAAGAAAACCGGGTTGCTCAATAAGTACCTTGAAGAACCTGAGGAGTGTTACTGCTAAAACAACCAATCGGTGACTTACCAACGTCATACTCACCGTTCTTGGTCTTCCTCTTCGCTTCACCTCTTTGCTTACTACTCTCTAGACCAAATCTAATCGTCATAAGAGTATGATAAGTAGAAGAAGAGGAAGAAGGGGGATTAAGATTTGGAGAAGGTGGAGGAGTTAATCTCCGACCGTCACGTATGATTTGGTTATGACGGTCGAGGCTCGACCACCGAGCCGGACCGTGGACGAAGAAGAAGGCTTTGAGGTTTGGTCCATGGTCGACAAATGGTTGTTGTTGATGCTTGAGAGGCACACAACATTGTTTTCTTTCTTTTCTCTTTGATTGTGAATTTTAAGACGAAGTCTATAGTGCTGTGTATGCAATTAAAATGTAGAGATGTTCTGTAGCCACATATACATTAATTGTTAAAAATATTTATATTTTAAGGCTCTTCTTTATGATTATCTTTAGATGGAATCGACTTTAGAAAAAAAATATTTTTAATTATTCTGATTCTTGTAAAACGAGATTGCTAGAAAAAGGAGTGATTTTTAAATATATATATATATATATCTGTTAAACAAATCATTTCGGTTAGAAAAAGGAGTATTTCTCTGTGTTTAGAACCCAAAAGTTTAATTTCGCTACAATCTTAAATTTGATTCCACTATGTATAAACTCTACTCGTAAGCCACTTGGTCACATATGTTGAGAATTCTCTATATGTAAATTAGAAAATGCTTTAGATAAAAAAATGGTTTGCCAACCCTTATGATATTTTCAAAATCTAAGTCTCACAAACACCAAACTCAAAAAATAATAATCAAAATCTGATGCTTTTGGGGTTTATTGACGAATTTATTCCTCTTTGCTTTCACTATTCACACTTTTCCTCTTTTCGTCATATGACCCATTAAGTGTTATTTAATAAAACCCATGAATACAACTATTGGGCTTTTCATTGCTCACTAAGTTTTGAGGGTTTTCTAACTCATTGATTTCAGAAGGACCTTGTATAAATTTCCGTCTTCCTCACAAATTAGAGTTTGCGACTCTTGGAACCAGAAACGTGAAAGCAGCGCACATCAGTTGAACGAACACCACCAAGCTCACGATGGGTATGACGAAGTACAGATACTTAAAACTCCTTGATTTTATATTACATAGTTCTGATTTGGGTTTTAATTTTTGTTTAGCAAGGATCAAGGTTCACGAGCTTAGAGATAAATCAAAGACTGATCTCCAAAACCAGTTGAAGGAATTCAAGGCTGAGCTCGCCCTCCTCCGTGTCGCTAAAGTCACCGGAGGTGCACCCAACAAGCTCTCTAAAATGTAAATATATTTGATATATACTTCATATATGAAATGTGTGTATATATCAATTCACATTTGTTTGAATTTAACTTTACTTTCTGATTAGGTGACTTGTGATTTAGTTTTAGGGTAATATCGTGTTTTTGTAAGTCAAATTAAGGAATTTGAAATTTGAAGGAAGTGAACATATGGTGCTCTGTTCGGATTTGCATTTGTACCATCGCATGTTATGTAGAGTGTAGTGTAGATATGCATTTCACTTACAACTCGATGCTATGATTCGAATTTTGGTTCTTTAATTAATCAAATTCGGACCTCGTATGTGTACAATAACACTCGTGATTTTGTGGGATTCTATTTGACAACTCAATGATTGAATGTGTGTTCTTTTGGATATTCCAGCAAGGTTGTCAGGAAATCAATTGCTCAGGTGTTGACAGTGATCTCCCAGAAGCAGAAATTTGCTTTAAGAGAGGCATACAAGAACAAGAAGTTGTTGCCTCTGGATCTGCGCCCCAAGAAAACACGTGCTATCCGTAGACGCCTCACCAAACATCAGGTCCGGTTCATTACCATTTCCAAATTCAAATTTACTCTCTATTTTGCTGGGTTCTTCTTGGTAACTTATAAATGCTGTGTATAACCTTTTCAATTGGATATAAAGATTATAACTTTGGTATATGGGTTTACAGGCTTCGTTGAAGACAGAGCGTGAGAAGAAGAAGGAGATGTATTTCCCAGTGAGGAAGTATGCTATCAAAGTGTAGTTTCATTCTCCAGCTTTTTCTCAGACTAGAAATGATTCACCTTTTGATTATTGGCTTATGTATTCTCCCTTTTTGTTCACCTTTTATTTTTAGTTTTACTCAAGTTTGGTTATCAAACAGTCTCTTTCAGATAATTATTTCATAAATATTGAACCAATTCTGGGTTGTGTGGTGTATTTTGGGTAAATTTGAGTTCTTTCAGACGTTAGTTTAAGAAGATGAAATGAAATTAAAGAAATTTTGGGACCTATTTATGTTTTATAATTTGAAAAATAGCTTCTCTTTGTTTTTCTTTAAAAGACTATAATTTGCTAAAATAACTTCAAAAAATCTTTAAAATAATTTAAAGAGAATATATATATATATATATATATATATATTTTAAAAATTCTAGATAAAATAAATATTTTCTTTTATTAAGAAAAACTTTTGATAATTATCTTAAATAACTTTTTAAGAAATTTCAGAAAAATAATAAAAAACCATCTTTCTTTTATGTGAAAAACATCTTTGAAATAGTTATGAAAACGGAGTAAATTTTTCATGATTTTCTTTATATGCTAATATATATAATCAATAAACCATCTTTATCTCATATTTCTTTTTAAAAATTATTATAATTATTTAGAATTTTTCGTTTCTATTTATTGTAAGTGTAATTTGTAATTCAAATAACCACAAACATGTCAGATTATACATAAAAGAAATTAATTTTCAAAGAAAAGAAAAGTGTGTTTTTCAAATTATAAAACATAAATAGAACATTTTATAGTTTATTTTCAATAAATTTAAGCATTGTAAACAGAGGGAGCACCTTTGCAAATGAACATGCCTGGTTTTGATTGAGAAATGCATATGTGTAGAAAATCTTCAGGTTCAAGTCCAAGTTCATCTTCAGGTTCATCGCCTTCTTCAAATAGCTGCATAAACCGAGCTTGATCTCGCTGCTTCTTCATTCTTTGCGAGGGCTTGAACATAAAAACGCCTCCAACCACAACAAGAGTTGCACACAATACGCCTGCTACGATTGCTATCGTAACTGTTACCCTGTTATATCCTTCCTCTTGCGGACTAGTACCCGTCATTGCTAGAGAAGATACTACACACATTATTGCATTCAATTCATATATGTTAATTCTGATCATCATATCCTTTCGTTTCTTTTGACAGGTAACACAAATGCGGAAAATTGTTTTTACCCACCAGAGTGGAACTTGGCGCAATCGTGGCAGACAAAAGTAGCATTCACCTCCTTTTCTTTAGAGAGCATATATATTTGGCTAGCAGAGAAATCTGAAGGACAAACTTCCCATTCATCAAAATCTTTGTCTGGAAGCTGCCTTGCTCATAGATTCCGCATCGCTTAATATAAGTTTGAACAATCTTGATTGTTATTAATATAGATGGTAGTAACAAACAGATGTAAAAGATAATTGGGACGAGCCTGCCATGATTCTTGACCGCGGAAAGTGTACAAGATACCGGTTTTGGTAACATCTGGAAGAACAGTTTTGTTCTGTTCCTTTGCATTGAATTTAGACTGTGTGTTTGAGCTTGAACTAGTCGTGCTTTGTGAATATCTTAATACTATTCGAAGATAAAACAATATTTCACTAATCTTGTGACATATTCAATAAGTCGATATGTCCGAGTGGTTAAGGAGACAGACTCGAAATCTGTTGGGCTTTGCCTGCGCAGGTTCGAATCCTGCTGTCGTTGTTATTTTGTTTTATTTAAAATTCCCGATCAAATTAAAAAGACGAAAATACCATTACAGATTTTTGAATCTTTTTTTTTTTTTTTGGTAAGTTTTTCTATTTCCTCATGGAAAACAAATCTATCTATGGAAAACATGGAGAGATCGATTCTTGACTGAATAAAGTTTTTGTTAAATGAAACAAGTTGTTTTGTTTCCCGGGAAAATTAGTTGTGTAGATTTGTGAATGTTATCTGGAACACACATGTGGATAATGGACAAGAAAAGAAGATTTCTCCATATCAACGGATTCGGCATTTTTTAATTTACTTTTTGGATTTTTGTTTCTTTTTGATTGCCAATTTATTTGTTTTTCTACAAATAAAACAGAGGAAGAAGAAGAAGAAAGCTCGAGAGGAAAAAGAGGGGAAGAGATCCACCATGACACGTGCCTCTCACGCGTACTCTGTAAACACTCTCAGGCCTATTGAATTGCACATTCAATACAAAACCCAATTTGTACTTTGTAGCGTTCGTATAAAAAATTCAGAGTTATATTTACAATTTACATCAAAACATGTCGAATGCCCATAAAGTACTCATTATAGTTTTCTTAAATAGTTATAAGATTTTTATCGAATTTATTTAGATTTTGAATATTTTTTTATTAGAACGAACAAAATTAGCTTACATATGTTCGGTATGGCCATTTTCTTTTCAACAAATAAAGAGGGGAGGGATAAGCAATCGACAGAGTTCTTACTCGCGCACAATACAGCGCGTGGAGCTTCAGGTGCGTCGAATCTCAAATGGGATCAAGGCCTGGCCCGTTTTTCATCTCACTGGGCCAAAGTACGTCAATGGGATTGTAAAATGACCCATTCAGGTGGGCCTTAAGGAGAGAATATTTTTTGGTACCAAAGGAATGAGAATTGGTTGCCGAGAAGAGTAGTTGCGAAATGGATGGATGAACGTATGAACTACGATCCGATGACTAACACGTGTAAGGCTGGCCAGATGTGCAGTCATTATACGCAGATCATTTGGCGTGTAACCACAGCCGTTGGATGTGCAAGTACGAAATGCAATAACGACCGTGGATTCATAGTGATCTGCGCGAATTCACCTTCTGGAAATTACGAAGGCGCAAGTCCTTTTAAATTTCGATTTAATTTATGGTGTCTCAGAACCCAATTATTCATGATTGACCAAATCATTAAGATAAAGAATATCCAAATACCAAATTTAATTTTTCCGAACTAAATTCGAAACTAGACACTATTTAATTAATATTGTTACTCCAATTCATGTGAAACACTTGTTTTTTTATGAAGTAGTACTGTTTTTTTCGCTGATCTTCTAAATATAAATATGGACCGTGTTGATGTACGAAAGTATAGGCTTAGGCCTGTTTTTAATTATTATGTGGGCTTTAAAAATTTTCAGTATATGAAACAGTGTCGTTTAATTGGGGAAGTTGGGTAATTTCGAATCTTCATCGTGTTCGTCATCGACTCATCGTCACTGAGACTTTGCAGGAAAACCCTAACATTTCCCGGTGAAATATGAGTAGCATTCGTAGCGCAATCAGATTGAATTTGTGTCTCCGTCAATTGGATCCGGCAATCAGTCGTAGCTCACTTCCATATCTTCAGGAGTGGAGGAAATGCCTATCTACCACCACGGAGCAGCCTCCTTCCTCTCCGTTACCGCCGTCTCCGGGAGGTTCTACGAACGATGGATCCAGTAGGCCTACGGGAGAAGGTTTTATCCTAGTCCATATATCTAATTTATATCTGAAGCTAATGATATTCGAAATGTTGGTTTCTGAGATCCCAGAAGCTTTCGTCGGAATTTTTTAAATTAAAAAAGGCAACTATATGTTATTTTTGATTGCTATATAGCGTATAAGGATTATTGGATTGTTATGGTTTTGGGACTTTAGCTCATTATGAAGTATGCACAATGCTTGTCTTCTTTGTTTTTGGAGCACGCAATAAGGAAGGATTTGTTTTTTTGGTATCTAATAGTCCTTGATCGTGTTTTTTTTCTTTCAGGGAGGTTTTATGGGAAATTTTCAGGCTTCTCGAAACATGCTCTGAAGACTGATATTATGAACATACTCGAGGACTGCAGTGTGACACCAGATGATCTCAAATTCAGCTATCAGCGTGGTGGAAACTTGAATCCCGCGGCAGTGTATGTCTTAGCTTTATTAATGCTTAGCATTGTTACAAGCTTTATTTTTGGGAGTGGGAAATTCGATTCCAAACTAACACATTTCAATCCTTCTTTGTTATAATGTTGGCATTTTCAGTTTTGTGCAATTCCCTTCCCTTTCCTCATATGATCGAGCACTGCGGAATATCGCGAAGAAAGGAAAGCTTTTTAGATTAGAAAGGGTAATCCTTTTACAAACTATAGAGTTCGTAGTTATTACCCTTTTACAAACGTAGAAAGTCCTCATATGATAGATGACAATTTAATCTGGAGTTGATTCCTTGTTGATGATTAGGCTGCTCGTTCTCAGTGGGATCCCATTGTTCCTTATGAGGGGAAAGTGGTAAGCTATATTTTCTGTCATACTTTATTGTATTATCGCGATCTTGTTCTCGGACCACTGGTTTGAGATAAATTGTGATTGATATCAATTTTTTATTGTTTAGGTTGCGCTACATGGGCTTCCGGTGAATGCTATTACAGATGACATAGATAGGTTCTTATCTGGCTGTCTCTATTATCCTGGATCCATCCAGTTCCTCACAATGTAAGTAATTATTGGTTTTCTAATTCTTATGTTTCTTAGTACCCTGTTTTGCTTTTGCTTGATCTGCATTTGATTAGTCGTTAGTTGGGCCTGCAGTTTTGCAATTCCAGTGCTCTTCTGTTTGATTAATTAATTACAATATTTTTTCGTAACTGTTGGGTTTAATCATACCTCTGACTAGAATAAGCAATATTCCAGTAATTTCTGGAATACGGATAAAATAAGGACATGAAACTATTTTAATGCCTTCTTTTATCATGCAGCCAAGTACTTGGAAATGCTAAGAGGGTGGCATTGGTGCGTTTCACATCACAGACCCATGCAATGAACGCATACATTACAAAGAACAGGAACTTCCTTCTCAACCAACGAATCACATTGCAAGTGCTGCAGTAATTCCTTAGTTCCCTTTCCATTCTCATGGTTGTGTTCCAATGATAAGAGATCCAGAGCACAATTTTTGTCTCTTTCCCGCTGGGATGTTATAGGTCGATTTGATTTTCAAATATTTCTATCTGCAAACTCCATGATGCTTAAAATACTGTTGTTGTCTCTCTTCCCTGGTTCAGTTCGAAGTTCACGAATAACAAATACAGGCTTCTAAGTAGAAACAGAATGTTTCAGATAAGCAGATGTTAACTATGTGAATCGTTTCCTTTCTTGTATCTTGACTAAAGCTGTTATCTTTGGATGCCCATGTGGTGTAGTGATTCATCATGCTTTTAGAAAAGTGATGCTATAAGGACTTGGTGGGGGCACAGTTTTCACTAGGGCCATAGAAATCGAGCACAGTAGAATAAATAATATTATGAATTTTTTATTGTTAACTTGCTTTACTCTAGTGGGTCATCCTTGTGATTGAAGCATCTTGCTATCATATCTTCTCAAGAGTATTCGATCTTCCTTCATAAGTTCCTTAGGTTGTGTACAAGATCTCATAGCTCTGATGCATAAATTTGTAGATTTTACCATTAGGGTAATGGTAAGTCCTTCTTATATGCTAGTCACAAGATGTTCCTAAAATCGGCATATACGATTGTTGGCCACATCTTTAAGTGAGATTTATTAAACTCAATGGCCAAACTCTTCTAGTAGAATCATCCCTGAGATGTACGATCAAATTAGTGACTTGTTTTCGTTAGATTGGTAGTCTTTGGAGTGAGGGGGTAATAATGTCAAAACAGTCTTTTGAAGAGTTTTTGATATCCACCTAAATCTTGTTTAGGGATTTGAGAGACACGAGAGTTTGTGAAAGTATGGACAACACACCGGGATAAATGCTTAGAGACTAGAGCTAGAGAATGGTGTGGTCATGTGAATTATTCATCATTCAACACTGTTTCTTGAAAACAACAGTTGAAAAGTAAAAGAAACCATGGATTTAGCCAAACCTTTTGTTCTTAATATCTTTATATAATTTAGACGTTTGATCATCTTCCTCTTGTTTTGTTGCTTTTGTTTTGGTCATTTACACTAACATAAAAATCTCTTTATCACCAACGTACAGTTGGGCCAGTGATAATTATTTTGTAGATCAAAGTCAAAAAAGTCACGAATTTAATTTGCATTGAAAAATATCTGTTTTCCAAAAAACAATTAATTTAACATGATCTGGATTCTGCCAAAAAAAATTAGAAGTTCACGAACTCTGAATCTCTTGACTATATAAAAACTCATGAATGATATAGGTTTGCGCTTTTGTTATGTGAAAGTAGATAAATTTCATATGGACAAGTACATTTATATAAACAAGCCCATCCAAATTCTGACTCTCCTACCAGAGACTCTTGTCTGGTCCCGTTAACTAGCTTCACATTAACAAACTCATGATGAATTATGGTTAAATGTAATTAAAATTGAAGTTGGTTATACTCTGTACTGAAAATTTCGTCTAGAGTGTGGAGCTATTAACATTAACTAAAGATATACTTAGTTTCTACACAAATCTATAGTTTTCCCAAAATGAAACACTTTACAATTGCATAAAGTTGGCAAGCTAATTATGTCTGTCACCAACAGTTGACAAAGTGTTAAACTTTTGCCAACTCTTCTCCATTCATTTCTTCTTCACCTTTATTCTCCAATCCCTATTTACATCCATCAATTAAATCAAAACCCAAACAAGCAAAGCCGACAACAATCTCTTTTGTACCATACCCTTTTGTTTTTCCCCAAATAAAAAATTCACGATATTATATAATATTACTACCACCAAATTCTCAATGACTTAATAAATTAAATGTATGTATATATCTAAGTAAAAGATTCATCAAAAAGTGAAACTGTCAAGAGAATTGAGAAACGGAGCACAAGATCCAATATGGCAGAAGAAAACACCACAATCATCGTGACGTCACTCTCTACTCTCCCTCCTTCACATCTCACAATTCTCACTCCCTCCGTTCTCTCTCTCTCCCACCATCATCGTCGCCGTCCTCTCTTCTCCGACTCTTTTCTCCCTCACTCTCCGCCACCTCCTTTCTCTCTCTCTTCCTCACAAAATCCTACTCATCGCTACTCATCTCCTGTCTCTCCTCCTCCACCGTAATATGAAGCTCCGGGACCTCGACGCAGTGGTCCTCCTCCTCTTTCTCTGTGAAACCCATCAGCTTCATCCAAATGTTCTAGAAGCTTCCCCTGACAATTGGCGGGAAATTCTCGGTAATCTGTACTCTGATATCATGTTACATAACATATCCGGTCTCTGTTGGGTCTAAATTATTATAAGCATTGAGCTTATAAATATTTGAGAATGTGAATAAGAAATAACTTATGAAATGCATTGGATTTTGGGTTAAGTGTCAAAATAGATCCATTTGAGTGTAAGTGAGTAAGTGAGATTTATTAAATGTCCCACATAGTTTAAGCCGAACTTTTTCGCTCTAGTATAAATGACTAGAAGGTGATACAAATGTTCAAATTGGCTAAGATTTATGGTGCATGTGAGAGAGGATGAATCGGACCTCACGTGCGCACCACCACCACCGCCGCCAGGCCAGGCGCAGGCATGGGCGTGGGCTTGGGCTTGGGCTTGGACTCGGGGCTTCGGGTCTTCGGGTCTTTGGGTCTTTGGGATTGGGTCGTGGTCGAGTGGCCCATTTCTTTTTGGATAATTTTTTATTTTAAATTGTCTAAAAATATCCTCTTAATTTTTTCGGTTAATACGAGATTTGATTATTCATAACAAAAATCAAAACCGATCGCATCATGTTAATGACGAAAATCGTAACGCAGAATCTTACCATCAATTGCATGCATTTGAACTCACTCCGAGTTCGCCTATATAAAGGACTCGTCTCATTTGAAGAATTCACTCATTAAAAAAAATCTCTCTAAGATCCTTCACTCTCTCGCTAAGCGTTTCTCCATTCTTTCGGAAAACGGTACGTCTAGAGTATATCGTAGTTGTCTACGTTCGTAGATTCCACACCGAGTGTAGCGTTGTGGTCTTATATCGGTTGTATCCTGGGACTCCAAAAGCTCTGTGGATCCGTCTCACTAACGGGAGCTTTATTGAGTTAAGGACAGAGATCATATCTCGCCTCCGATTCTAATCGGTTTTATACGGTTTTTTTTTTTCTAAATCGTTTTATTGTTAAAATCGTTTTTACTTACTTTCTTTATACGATTTCTCTTCGCATTTCTTAACTCCGATTTTTAGGTCCATCAAGCTTAACTCAATAAATCCGCTTTTAGCATATAGTTATAATCGGATTGAGATTTGCGAAATTATAAAACGATTTTCTTCGGTTTTATTTCTTATCTAGAAACGTAGTTTCTTTGGAAACAAGGTTTCAAACGGTTGAGTAAAACGCTTTCATAAGTGTCTTTACAAAACAATATAACACATCTAAAACGGTTTCGGCGAACGCTTGTTAGCGATTTTGAGAAACGTTTGTGTTAAGAAACGGGTTCGGATGCAAATAAATTTGCAATATTTCCAAAACGTTTTATAAGTCGGTTATAAATTATTGCACTAACTAATAGTGTTTATAATTTAAAACATTAAACAAATTTAAATAATAGCTGATTCGTAAATAAATTTTATTTATCCAACGATTTAAGCATCTCACTCATTTTATTCCATGGATTGTCAACAGATGTCGACTGAGACTGGGCATGTTGCAATCAACAAGGAAAATGAAGTTGTTCAAACAACCGTTGTTCAAACAACCGCTGTGAGTGCTGGACTATTGCCGGAAAAATTTGATGGGAATGGGTTCAAAACTTGGCAACAAAAGATGTTGTTCTATTTGACCACCCTCAAGTTTGACAAGTTCGTCAAGGAGGACAAGCCGGTAGCTCCTCTTGGAGTCGAAGATGTCCACACCATTGTGAGCATTGCTGCATGGACGCATTCAGACTTCTTGTGCCGCGGTTGGATCTTAAGCCGTCTCGTTGACTCGTTGTACGCTGTATACAACAATGAGATACAATTCCCGATAGCCAAAGAGTTGTGGAATGCTTTGGAGAAGAAGTACAAGTCTGATGATGCGGGAACTCAGAAATTTGCGGTGGCAAAATTTCTAGATTTCAAGATGGTGGACTCGAAACCTATCATGGCACAAGTGGATCAACTTCAATTGCTATGCAATGAGATAGCATCCGAAGGTATAAAAATTTGTGAGCCTTTTACGGTTAATTGCTTTATTGAGAAACTTCCTCCAAGTTGGGTGGAATACAAAAATTATCTCAAGCACAAGCGAAAGACGATGTCTCTTCAAGACTTGATCACTAGGCTTCAAATTGAAGATAAAAATCGCCATACAACCGGGCTCACTAATCGTGAGGAGCAAGATTCTTACCAAGCCTATCTTGCTCAAATGGCTAAGGTCAAAGGCAAGGGTAAGGTCGAGCATAAGATTTTCCCAAAAAATTTGAAACCTTCGGGATCCACGAACTTCAAGAAGCACAATGGGGCTGAGAAAAAGTTCATCGGGACTTGTAACTATTGTGGTAAGATAGGCCACAAAGCTCAAGCTTGTCATAGCAAGGCAAAGGCTAAAAAGTCTACTCATCAAGCTTTCTTGACCTCGGAAGATCTATGTGCGGTGATCACCGAAGATATTCCGGAAGTCAATGCGGTTGAGACCAATCCAAGGGAGTGGTTCTACGACACCGGTGCAACCACTCACATTTGTTGTGATAAAGAGTTGTTTAGCACTTATCAAAAGAGTCATGAAGACGAAAGGGTGAAGATGGCCAACACCAAAGTATCCAAGATTTTAGGACGTGGCAAGGTTGTGCTAAAGATGACTTGGGGACATGAGATCACTCTCAACAATGTGAAACATGTTCCCGACATAAGCAAGAATCTGATTTCCGGCACACTCATGAGCAAGGCCGGATTTGGTGTTAACTTTGAATCCGATCACCTAGTGATTAGGAAGAATGGGGTGTACTTGAGAAAGGGTTATGTTAAGGGTGGACTTGTCAAGATGAATGTAATGACGGTCTTACCAAAGAAAAATATAACCAATGTTGTTTCCGTTAATGAAAATGCTCAAGTTGCTTATTTGGTCGAGTCTTTTACTATTTGGCATGAACGATTAGGACATGTGAATTATAAATCTTTGGAAAGATTGATGAATTTAAGTCTAATTCCTAAATGCAAATCGATTAAAGATAAATTTCAAGTTTGTGTACAAGCAAAACTTACAAAACGACCATCCCCTAAACGAGAAAGAACGACGGAACCTCTTGGTCTGATACACACAGATTTATGTAATTTAAAGTATCTACCAACTCGAGGAGGAAAGAAATATTTTGTGACATTTATAGATGATTGCACAAAATATTGTTGTATTTATTTATTACAAAGCAAAAACGAAGCTTTAGATAAATTTAAAGAATATAAGCTTGAAGCTGAAAATCAACTTGAGAAAACTATTAAAATAGTTCGAAGTGATCGAGGTGGAGAATATGAAGGACCGTTTGATGCATTTTGTAGAGGAAATGGAATAATACATCAAACAACCGCTCCTTATTCACCTTCATCTAACGGAGTTGTTGAAAGGAAAAATCGCACTCTTAAAGAAATGATGAATGCTATGTTGCAGGAATCTGGGATAGCTCAGAACATGTGGGGGGGGGGGAAGCTTTGCTTACCTCGAATTCTATCCTCAACAAAATTCCGCACAAAGTGACGGGGAAAACTCCATATGAATTATGGAAAGACACTATTTCTTCATACAAATACATGAAAGTGTGGGGGTGCTTAGCAAAGGTAGTTGTACCACCTCCGAAACAAGTCGCAGTTGGACCAAAAACCGTTGATTGTATTTTTATCGGTTATGCACACAATAGTAGTGCTTATCGATTTTTGGTTCATAAATCAGATATTCTGGACATTCACATTAATACTGTGATGGAATCCCGGAATGCAGAATTCTTTGAAAATATTTTTCTGTTAAAAGATAGAGAATATCTAAAACGGACACGGGATCAAAGAGATGTAAGTTCCTCTTAAAATGAGTCAAGCTTTTCCGGTACTTTATTTAATGAGCCGGAAGAAGTTGAAGATGAACCTAGACGGAGCAAAAGAGCTCGAAAGGAAAAAACCTTCGGTGATGATTTCCTAATGGTTTTTTTTTTAGAAAATGAACCAAGAACTTACATAGAGGCTATGTCTACGCCAGACGCACCTTCGTGGAAGGAAGCTATAAATAGTGAAATTGACTCCATTATGCAACATCATACATGGGAGATGGCTGATTTACCGGAAGGGTTTAAAGCCCTCGGGTGTAAATAGATTTTCAAAACAAAATTGAAAACTGATGGTACGATAGATAAGTACAAGGCTAGACTCGTGGTGCAAGGATTCCGACAAAAGGAAGGTCTGGATTTCTTTGACACCTATTCTCCGGTAACGAGAATAACTTCGATCAGAATGCTAATTAGCATTGCTGCTTTACGAGATCTGGAAATCCATCAGATGGATGTAAAAACTGCTTTTCTAAATGGAGATTTAGAGGAAGAAATTTACATGAAACAACCTGAAGGGTTTGTTGTACCTGGACAAGAACACAAAGTCTATAGACTTGTGAAGTCGTTGTATGGACTTAAACAAGCTCCAAAACAATGGCATGAAAAGTTTGATAATGTAATGATGTCAAACGGTTTTTGCATAAATGAATGTGATAAATGCATATATGTTAAAATTACTACAACTGGGTATATCATTCTATGTCTATACGTAGATGACATGCTTATTATTGGGAGTAATAACAATATCATCAATCAAACAAAAACCATGTTATCGGGACAGTTTGATATGAAAGATATGGGATTAGCAGATGTGATTCTAGGAGTTAAAATCACTAGACACTCTGACGGAATCATTTTATCCCAAGGACATTATGCTGACAAGATACTTGATAGATTCAAACTCTACTCAAGTGGGACTGCAAAAACACCTGTTGACGCTCAACTTCATTTGACTAAAAATCAATGTGAAGCCGTATCACAAGTGGAATATGCACGAGTTATCGGAAGTCTGATGTACTTAACAAATTGTACTCGACCCGATCTAGCGCACGCTGTTAATGTATTAAGTCGATACACAAGTAATCCAGGACACACACACTGGAAAGCTATAACTAGAGTATTGAATTACTTGCGGTTTACGAAAAGCTATGGGTTGCACTATGGTAAAGAACCAGCAGTTTTAGAAGGATATACTGATGCAAACTGGATATCTGACTCCAAGAACTCAAAATCCATAAGTGGATATGTCTTTACAATAGGTGGTGCTGTTGTGTCATGGAAATCTTCCAAACAAACTCTGCTGGCCAGATCAACCATGGAATCTGAGTTCATTGCTTTAGACAAAGCCGCAGAGGAGGCTGAGTGGCTTCGAAATTTTTTGGAAGATATCCCTATGTGGGAGAAACCTGTGCCGGCAATACGTTTACATTGTGATAGTCAATCCGCTATCTTACGGGCACTGAATACTCAATATAATGGCAAATCTTGTCATATACGAAGACGACATAAGACCATTAGACATTTGATCTCAAGTGGTATAATCACGTTGGATTATATCAAATCAGCTGATAATTTAGCAGATCCTTTTACAAAAGGTCTGACTCGAGATCAAGTATTAAAATCATCAAGAGGAATGGGTTTACAGCCTATGAATTAAAAGATGACGTTTGATGGACACCCAAACTCAATGACTGGAGATCCCAAGAATGAGGTTCAAAGGGACAACTATATTAAACTGATTCTGCTGAAAGCACTGTGAGACGAATGTCTCAAACCGATTCCTACGATCATTAGAAAGTGCTAGTTTTTAAGGATAAACGTTGAGCTTTTAATGATTTCATACTTTCATTCTTATGAAGTACAAAGTAATGCTTTCAACAAGATGGTAAAGCTTATGGGAAATCACCTATGTGAGTGTGAAATGGGGCCGTTTCTAGGAGAATGAACGATAAAGGCTATATTCTCCAAGTTCACTCATGAATCCAGGCATGTTCAAGGCCACAATGAACACAACAAGAGAACGTAGTTATACGAGAAACCTAACTGGGTTATTCCTGTTGTCTAAGTTTACATAAAACTCCGGGTGGTTCAAGACATCATGTTCACCTCCTGGCCGAGTAAACTCGACAGATATTAACAATGATTGGTTCAAAGCTGAAAAATGCTACCACATCAGACACAGTTAGTTTTCGCATATATTCTGGAGACTTCTTTTTTAGCTTTTTCTATCCAAAGAGTTTTTCAAGTCATCCCTGTTTAGAGTCACTTCTATTCATGTGGGGGATTTTTGGGTCTAAATTATTATAAGCATTGGGCTTATAACTATTTGAGAATGTGAATAAGAAATAACTTATGAAATGGATTGGATTTTGGGCTAAGTGTCAAAATAGATCCATTTGAGTGTAAGTGAGTAAGTGAGATTTATTAAATGTCCCACATTGTTTAAGCCGAACTTTTTCGCTCTAGTATAAATGACTAGAAGGTGATACAAATGTTCAAATTGGCTAAGATTTATGGTGCATGTGAGAAAGGATGAATCGGACCACACGCGCTCACCACCACCACCGCCGCCAGGCCAGGCGCAGGCGCAGGCGCAGGCGTGGGCGTGGGCGTGGGCGTGGGCGTGGGCGTGGGCTTGGGCGTGGGCGTGGGCGTGGGCGTGGGCGTGGGCGTGGGCGTGGGCGTGGGCTTGGGCTTGGGCTTGGGCTTGGGCTTGGGCTCGGGGCTCGGGGCTCGGGGCTTCGGGGCTTTGGGTCTTCGGGTCGTGGTCGAGTGGCCCATTTCTTTTTGGATAATTTTTTATTTTAAATTGTCTAAAAATATCCTCTTAATTTTTTCGGTTAATACGAGATTTGATTATTTATAACAAAAATCAAAACCGATCGCATCATGTTAATGACGAAAATCGTAACGCAGAATCTTACCATCAATTGCATGCGTTTGAACTCACTCCGAGGTCGCCTATATAAGGGACTCGTCTCATTTGAAGAATTCACTCATTAAAAAAACATCTCTCTCTAAGATCCTTCACTCTCTCGCTAAGCGTTTCTCCATTCTTTCGGAAAACGGTACGTCTAGAGTATATCGTAGTTGTCTACGTTCGTAGATTCCACACCGAGTGTAGCGTTGTGGTCTCATATCGGTTGTATTCTGGGACTCCAAAAGCTCTGTGGATCCGTCTCACTAACGGGAGCTTTATTGAGTTAAGGACAAAGATCTAATCAGTTTTATACGGATTTTTTTTTCTAAATTGTTTTATTGTTAAAATCGTTCTTACTTATTTTCTTTATACGATTTCTCTTCACATTTCTTAACTCCGATTTTTAGGTCCATCAGTCTCTGGACTTGCGACGCCGGAATCTTGATGCCTTACATAAAAACCCTAGTTAGATGTAAAAGATTCGTCGACATAATGGGAGGCTACAACCATCTTCGTCGAGGAGATCAGAAAGAAGGCTATGAAGTTGCAGCAGTTAGAGCAGCTGTTGTGGCATTATGAGCGGTCGAGGTTTTTAATGCCGCCGCTTCAAACGCCGGAGAAATAGAATGCGTGATACTCAAGGAAGAGATGAGTGAAGGAAGAGATATATGTGAAATGCCATGTCAGCATTTGTTTCACTGGAAGTGTATATTGCCGTGGCTTAGCAAAAAGAACACGTGTCTTTTCTGCAGGTTTCAACTTCCCACCGACGATGTCTTCTCTGAGATCCAACGGCTATGGGAGATCCTCGTCAAGACGAGCGACTTACACGTGGCGTAATCTCAGTTCGCGGTGATGAATACATGTGTAAGAGTAAGAAGCGTGTACATCGTTATCGAATATATCAAGTACTGTTATAGATAGGAATGTTTGGATCGTTTTGATATAGAATTTTTGTTAATTTTTCTTTTGATAAAGAAACATGTGGTTATACAAAGAAACATGTGGTTATACTCATGCGGACCTTTTTTTAAACAAATTTTGTTATTGAAGAAGTTAATAGTACGAAGAATATATTTATTTTAATACACAATGAAATTAAATAGAAAATAAATAATTTTTTTTTTCCATATTCTATAGTCCATTGATGATGAAAATAGAAGGACGACAAAAAAAAGAGGTGGAATAAAGTAACTCGAAAAAGCGAATCTCGGATTGTAAGTTTTCCTCGAATGCAATCGTACAGAGTTTGTTTTCCATATCCCATCGATGATGATTAATATGCTCATAAGAGGCTAAGCTTCTCCATATCCTTAAACGGATAAAATGGGCCTTACGCAATTAATACAAGTTAGATGATTTTATAGAAAATTATTATGCTGTTACTTTCTTACTAGGCCTTTGATGGGCTTCTTACGGTCGTCTCTATAGATCTCCATAGCATAAATACTAATGGACTTGGAAGGCCCGATATAAAAATATTTGGGCATGTGCCAGTGAATATTCAAAACTACGCTAAATTGATTCCTACGACTATAACAATAATATGACCGAAAAAGGAAAAAGAAAACACGACTATATATAACAATAGAATGACGAGAATATCTTTCACTTAGACTTAGTATCTAGCTGTCAATAAAGTTTAATTTGATCAACCAATTAAATAGAATTTGATAAAAAGTCATGTGCATCTATTCCTTCGTGAAAACTGAAAAGTCAGGAAGAAATTTGTTTAAAATATGATAAATAAAACATAAATATTCTTTACCAAAAAAAGATAAAAATATTATAATTTAAGATTTGAAATGTATTATTCTTAACGACACAAACATAACAAATAATTTGAACCCACATAAACATTGATATAAATCATAAAACTATAAGTCTATAAGTTTCTATAAGTCTACAAGTTACAGAGAAACTAACGTCTGTGAAAAGACTGTTGAGAATTTTGAATTCTATAAGTCTATAAGTTTCTAGAAGTGAAGAACTATCCAAACGACCTATATGTTTTAGCCGTTGTTGAATTCGGTGATTTCTCCTTTTTTTCTTTTAAATTCGTGTAGTTAAAAGCCTATCTGCAAATTCGTGTAGAGGTCCAACATTAACGTAGTTTTATTCGCAAATCCACAAATTTCATGTATATGCTGCTACATGCAATTTTTAGGGCTGAGCGATAAAGATCCTGATGTAATAACTAAGTGTAGAGAAAAACTATTAAAATAATGCAATAATTTAGAAAACGATGATGATGAATAGTAAGTTGCTGAAGATGAGATGAGAAATCTAATCTAATAAAAAGTACAAGATCGAAGTGATAATAGTACGTCCAGATGCAATTGCAGCTGCTAGATAACAAAATAAATATCTAATATTATATAAATTTAGTTAATTGTAATATGAAGAGATAATAAAGTACTACGACAATACGAAGAACACTAGTTACTAGATAGATAGTGTTGTGATAATATGGCAAGGTTTGGTTCGACCAGACAATATGGGACCTTAACTATGTCCGTCTCATGTTTCCTGCATGCCATGCATTCTATTTACTCTACGTGCCCACGTGCCCACGTCTCCACTTTTATTCATTTAATTATTTGTGGTTAATCAAACTTGATTTTCTTATAAAACAAAAGTTTAGTATGTAGGCTAAATTGAATCTGCTGACTGTTTTCTCTTATGTTGGCATGATCAATCACATAATTAGCGTTTAAGATTCTTTTTTCTAAAGGTAGGTTCAGTTAACTTGTAAGCTAGGTTTCTCGAAAGATGAGACGCACTTAATGCTCTCGTTATATTATACTCCAAAGCAAATAGATAACATCAGAAAGATTTTCAGAATTGGAGACAATGTCGATGCGAGGCATTCATATTATGATTGTTTGATGATTTTAAATAGAGAACCAAATATGTTTAAATGTAATTGAGTTTTGTCTCCCCCACAAAATAATGTCTAATTTGAATCGATGCATGCCATGCCAATTTTGTAGAAACAGTTTCACCCATGGACAGTGCAGAAATTGAAGTTACTCTATAGTCGATCACTTGAGCTATTTAGTACATCTATTAGTTTATTCATATGATTTGATATTTAAATTTTGTATATAACTGAAAATAAAGTCTTAAGTCAATGTATTTACTATTTAGTTGGATTTCTTTCTACAAAAAAATATAAGTAAAACCAAACCAAACAAAATATTAATTCGATTCAGTTTGATATTGTTTTTCCATATCAAAAACCAGGCCAACCCCGAAAGATGGTAACTTTCAGATTATAATGTGATAGAAAACCGAATTGAACATTCTATCAAAGATTATAGTTGAAAGGCAATATGATATTGTACTAAAATACAAATAACTAAAGAGAAATAAGTTAATGGACGTTGGATGAAAACAACGGGACGCTAAATACTAAACAATAAAAACAAATTTAAGTAGGAACTAAAGAAGCTAAAGAGATAGACTGACATCCATGCTTCCTCAACCAAAAGACAAAAGAACTCCCACAGTGCAACAATGGCCCAGCTGTCACCACAATTTTTTTCTAAAAATATATTCTTCTTATCTTATTTTAATCAAAACGAGATTGAATTGGTTCAACTTTGTAATAAGATAAGAAATTAGCCAAGGATAGAATGCACATGAGAATACACTGTACTGTAATGGTGCATTCAAGGACTCTTCATTGCGTTCCAAGGTCACATGTCTTTCTCTATGGCTCAATATTCAATCGGTCCATATATGAAAGTTATTTGATATATGCTAGTGAGAAAATGTACCTGGACCAATCTTTTTATTTGTATTAGACTATCTACACGTGATTTTCTTACTATTTGATTTGACTTTAGATCTATCTATAGCATCAAATTTTTTACCAAATTAAGCGTCAAGTCACACGATCTAGCCGACACCAAGTGATGAGATTGGCCTTATCCAACTAGTGGAACCGTCGTATATATCTAAATCAAATATCATCAATGAATGAGCCCCATTAACAAAAATTTATTCGTACCAAAGAAACCAATATGCTATAAACAAAATGAAGTTGAAACAATATATCAATTGGTTAAACTTACAATCTTCTTGGGAGGATGCATCATGCATGTTTTGGTAACATAAAAGGAAACCTAAAAATCTATAATCATTATTAAAAAAAACAAGTGGAAGTGGAAGTTGTGTAACCCACATGTTGAATTCCTAAAGCACACAGAAAGGTACAGAGGACGAAAAACGAAAACTCAATCTAAGATTCGACATATTTATTAGATTTAACAGAGAAATTTGAACATAACATCAATGTAATTGGTCTATCAACAGACGACAGTGGTTCTATCTACTGTAAACATCAATATGTGGATCCTAATGAACAGAACACGAGGAGAGATAGAAGAAGGGAATGCAAGTTGGAAGTTAGGAAAAATACCAAAAAGATCCATCCTTATTGGAAATTCATTTCAACCCCATAATATGCATGAAATGAATTTGGATCTAAATCTCAGTAGCAGAAGGATGAGCTTTTGATAACATTAAAGAATAAAAGTTAAAAAAAGAAGACAAGACTGAGAAAAAGGGCAAAACCTGTAGGGGTTAAGACAGCTAAGAGTGTTCCTCAGTCGCCCCACAAATGTCTTCTCTCCTCACTCTTCAGTCTTTCTCAGCTCTCAAAGATCTTAAATGGTTCCAAGTTCAATGCTCCCAAAACCCACGCCCACACATGCATCCTATGACCTTTCTTTTTCTATCCATTTTATTCCCACAAAATTACCCATTTGCAAAAACACACTAACCAAAACCAAATTTACTAGATTAGGAATAAAGACACTTGCACACAATCTCTCTGAAAACAGACATTTACATGAGACATTACTACTCACAAGTCATACAATTTATTCATAAACCCTGATCCTATTCTATATATATGTTTTCATTTAGTCTAAACATAGTAGTTTTCAAAAGACTGTTTTGGCTGTGAACTTTCTTGCTTTCTAAGCTTACATGATTAACCTCTGAGAAAGGAGACACTTTAAAAGGATATAAATATGACAGAAAGTAGAATATGACAGCTTTTACTTATAACCCTACTAAGACAGAGAATCATCATCGAACAGTAAAGAAGAGAATCTCTGAATATCCACTTTAAACTATACTGCCCTCTTGTCTTAACTTCAGACTCATTAAATTTTTCAGTTAATTTAACCCATACCTTTTTGGCCTCTTTCCCTATGCTTTCCAATACCTTCATACTTTCTCTATGGCTTCCATGCCTATATATATATGGTCCCTTCCTTAAACTTGAAATTCATAATTCACAACCACCACTGCTACTACTTGTTATCATTCTTTCATCAATTTTATCTATATAGTCTCATCTGAGTATATTACGATATTGCTGGAAGATTACATACCTTGGAAAATGGTTAAACCCTGTTGGAGTATAGGTGCCGGTAGCGAGAGAAGTAAGATCAGTCCCACAAAGATTGATGGCTTGACATGGTATAAAGATCTTGGCCTTCATGCCTTTGGAGAGTTTTCTATGGCAATGATCCAAGCCAACAGTGTGATGGAGGATCAGTGCCAAATCGAATCAGGGCCACTGACGTTCAACGATTCGACAGTTCAAGGCACGTTTATTGGAGTTTACGATGGCCATGGAGGTCCAGAGGCTTCCAGATTCATTGCAGACAGCATCTTCCCCAATTTAAAGAGTAAGACACACCATCTTGTTCATTCTTTTAATTTCCTCATTCTTGAACTTGTCAATTTTTGATTCGTTTTTTATAGTTATTTAGTACTACTTCATATTTAGTAAATTGATAGACACACTAACACTCATGCTTCACATGAACAGAGTTTGCGTCTGTGGGTATGGAGATTTCAGAGGAGGTGATAAGGAAAGCATTTGCAGAGACAGACGAAGACTTTCTCAACGTAGTGAGGAAACAATGGCGGACGAACCCACAGCTGGCATCAGTGGGGTCATGTTGCTTGGCAGGAGTGATGTGCAACGGATTGGTGTATATTGCAAACGCAGGAGATTCAAGGGCTGTGTTGGGCAGATCTGAGAGAGGTGGTGGAGTGAGAGCTTTTCAGTTATCAGTAGAGCACAATGCCAATGTAGAGTCCGCTAGGAAAGAACTGTGGTCTACGCATCCCAATGATCCCACCATTCTTGTGATGAAACACCGAATGTGGCGTGTGAAAGGTGTCATCAAGGTAAAACAAGCACAGAGTTTTGTCTCATTATTTTCTATGACATGCAAAAGCTTATGAAAAAAAAACTGAGTAGCAAATGTGTTATGACCTTTAACTAGGTCACAAAATCCATAGGTGATGCATACCTCAAAAGAGCAGAGTTCAACAGAGAACCGTTGCTGCCCAAATTCAGACTACCAGAACATTTCACCAAGCCAATCCTTAGTGCGGATCCATCAGTCACGGTTACCCGGCTTAAACCACAAGACGAGTTTATGATCCTTGCTTCAGATGGGCTTTGGGAGCATCTTAGCAACCAGGAAGCTGTTGATATTGTACATAACTCCCCACGCCAAGTTCAATGCCTAAGCCATATCCAATGGGAATATCTGTCTGTTGCACCATTTGCCCTCAAGATTTATTTATTGATACCTTCACATTACCAGGGAATAGCAAGGAGGATACTCAAAGCTGCATTGAAGGAAGCAGCAAAGAAAAGAGAGATGAGATACTCAGACCTGAAAGAGATCCATCCTGGCGTTAGAAGGCATTTCCACGATGATATAACCGTTATTGTTATCTACCTCAAGCCTCAAACGGTCAAAACCAATGCATGGGCTTCTCCTCTATCAATTAGAGGAGGCTACCCAATGGGCTCAAATCATTATTAAATTGCGAGATCACAAAACATGAATCCTATTAAATTGCGAGATCTTTGATATGTTCTTTTTAAAAGAAAACATGAATCCTCATGTAGCCCTGCATACAAATCATACACGAGGGTACTTGCATATCAATGTCAATGCTTGTAAAATTTTAAAGCAAATTAGCATATTGGCGTAACATGTGTAAAAACAAGAAGCAAAACTAAACATTATACATTCCCTTCATAACAGTTTTCTGGCGCTTGATTTAAAGTTAACAGAAAGAAAGTATCGACAAAGTTATATCTAAAATCTATTACAGAAACAAAGAGATTAATGTAGCATCAGAAAGCCAGTAAAGTCCATGTCCCACGAGCAGAGATTCAGAATCTGAGGCCCTCTTTTCTTCAATTGCCATAGAGACCAGAGAAATGGAAACCAACAAGTACCTCTATAGTTCTACTTATGTCTTACATGACTAAGAAATTCTGAAGTAGCGGATTGAGAGGTCATATGAAAATAAGCAACCAAAGTTTATGGGATCCATTTTGCATGCAATATTTGTAATCAAGCACAGAACAGCACTACACCAGCTTACTTTAGTAACCGAGATTAAGATGAAAACCCACTGACTTTGATAAAAACGAATTGGCACAACTCAAAAGTAATCAACCACTTCTAATTTCTAACCACCTTAGGGAACAAAACCTTTAAAACACTGACAAATATCTCTCTTTCCTTAAATAATTGATATATTTGCTGCATGGAGTAAAAATTATATATTGCTGCTGCCTATGCTTGATACGAACATGCAGTGTTAAAAGGACCATCCACATTCCCAGATAGTTTAATGAAATAAAGGCATTACTCAAGCTATACTTACCACTTTAAGCACCTGCAACATGGAAAACATCAACACCAGCCACTTCAGAATTCCTAGGTCCTACCACACTGATAATTGCTCTTTCTAAGACAATCGGAACCATAGATTACTTATTGGTTTCTCAAGATCTCAAATGGTGACAGCTTAACTTCCGTCCATCTGAGAGAATCATTGAATGACTGAAAAACCTTGCTCCACGACTGAACTTCAAGCTTAATAAAGATACTACACACCGGGACTTCCAATGCAGAAATAAAGAGAGAATCAAGCAGCCAGAGAGGGTATCATAAAAGCTAGTACACTACCTGCCATAATCAAAGATTGGGGAGTCAGGTACGAGAAAGAAAGCAGGCACCAACACAATATTACAACATTTAGAATTATTTAGAGAAGCTCACCTAACTACAAAGACAAAAAAACTTTATTCAGGAACCTTAGGCAGCGTTTCCTGATACAGCTGCCTCCTGATGAAACAAAGAGTTAAACAAGAGATACCATTAGCTATTCCATTAATCCTCTCATTCTGATAGATGGGGGAAACAACAGTAAGTTAAAGACCATAGACCTTGCCAATATTTTGCTTCCCAGGTAAATCTGAAGATGAATCAGAAGCAGACTTTGAAAACCTAATGATGGGTAATTCACAAAACACAAAATCAATTATTTGAAAAAGCGTCAGACACTACGGCAGTCCTCAGGAACAGACAAAACTTTGGGTTGCATGAAAAAGTACCTTAAGGCTCTAGCTTTGCGCTTATCTTCTTCAGCCGAATCAACTTTAGTAGCTTTCCCAAAACGGGCAAGCCTAGCTTTCTTCTTTGCCTCTTCCTCAGTGTTATCAGTGGTAGAAGTTGCTGCTGCAACTACCCCAAATCTATTTGAAATAATAAAAAGTGAGAATGAAACTCCTTTTTCTTTAAAACCAAAAATACAAGCAATAAAACTATCAAGCACGAAGAAAGTATAACGAAACAAACCTATCAGCTCTAGCCTTTCGCTTCAATTCCTCTGCTTTCTTCGTTCCCTCTGAGTTATTCACCGCTTCAACAGTACCAAACCTGCTTAGAGAGTGAAACACATTTCAATCTCGTCGGCATAGGTTTGATAGTATGTGAACATAGCAAATAACAATCCCTCAGTGCGGACTTGCACAAATAAAAATCCAATTTTTTTTTTAAATCACTTCATAAGGAAGCAGAAACCCTAATTTTGCAAATCCCTACATGCGACATAAATCAAGGATTAAACTTAAAGCTCAGCAAATAGACGTCAAAGGAACTATTTTTCATACCTCTCAGCACGCGAATTGCGCTTCTCTTCTTCTGTTAGCTTTACAGAAACCCCAAACCTCTCAGCACGTCGAATCTTTTTCTGAATATCATCAACCGGAGATACATCCCCAGAATCAACCCCAGCCGCCGATCCAATAGCCTTAGAGTCAGCTTCGACATTATTTTCACCAGAATCTGAAAATCCCTTTACATCTCCGTCGAGAATGTCATCTGTGCGATCTGGCTCCGCAGTGTTGAGGTCTACGATTTTCTTCGAAAGTCCTCCGCCGTTCTCCACCGTAGCCGTGACCTTATCTCTGTTGCTCGCCATGGATTCAAAGTTCTGATCGAAATACGCGCCTAGGAAGAGAAAGAGATTCGTAAGATTTCTCTTTTGCGATTTAGCGGAAGAGTAGGGTTAAAGTCGAAGAGTGTTCTCAGGGACTTTAATGCCTCAAAGGAAGGGGCAATATCGTCTAATTAAAACGTCAATCTTATGGACCGGATCGGATTTAAATAGTCCGACCCAATAATCACCCGATGGAGGGTAGAATCGTCTAATTAAAAAACTTGATTTTATAGAGCCGGGTCGAATCTAAATACGTTTTTGTTTTTAAATTCTCTCTTTTTTTAATCAAGGTTTGACGACAATGTTTAAATTCTCTTTGTAAGATGTGTACTTTAAATGCAGTAACAATAAGATGTGTACTATAATGAGGTATTGTCACATTTGAAAGCAAGTGCTACATTAACATTTACATTAAAGCATCGCCCTAAAGGTGCAGAAGCTCTATGTGGAAATACTTGTTAATTTGACGTACGGCGAGACTTACCATTTTGGAGTGTGTTTGCACTATTATGATATTAATCCCAGATGCACAAGGTCTTGTAAATCCTTAAGTTGTCACTGCGATACTGTAAACTCGGAGATGAATCCATGGATAATATTCTCTATGGCTCTCCAATACTCGAGATGTATGGATGCAGATTACTTGAGCGTCTTGATCTGAGTAAATCACCGACTCTTAGAAGATTGAAGATAGATCGGACAATTCGTGACTCAGGACCAATTGTGATTGTAGCGCCACATATCCATTATTTGAGTCTCACAAGCTCTAAGAAACCATCTACTTTAGTGGATGTATCCTCTTTGACCGAAGCTAACCTTGACATTTACATTGGCATGATCACGGAGGCTCATCTTTTTCAAACCATGGCGCTAGTAATGCTAGCAAAATCCCACAACATTGGGAGGCTTACTGTTGAGCCAACTTTTCTTAAGGTATGTTGCAATTCTTTATAAACGTGCATGTTTAATAACCAATACTTGTTGGACCTATTTATTTTTAGATTATCTAATAGTCACGATTAACCTTGGTCAATAAATTGTCAATATTGTGATTAATTTTATGGTTAATACCATGATTAATACATATTGAGTAACCTCCATTTTTTTGGCGTAAAAACACAAATTAATGGTGATTAATTTTGTGCATTATTATTTATGATTTTTTGTGCTATAAAAGAAAGACTCTTTATATACATAAAAAAATGATAGAAATCTTTTTCACCCATAAATTAAGTATGATCTCATTCTCTTTCATCCATGGTAGAAATCTCTATTAGTTTTTGTCTTTTTTTTTTCTTTGAGAATACAACACAAAACAAAGTTCGACGTGCTTCGAGTTTAGATGATGCAAATAGAAGATATTGCAATTGTATTTTGAGATTCTGAAATGTCATGTAAACCGTCTCACTACGGAGTATTTACAGAATTAAAAAAAGAGATTCGTCTCGACTGCAAATCTTTTCCTAATTCTTTTATCGATAATATTTATTTTTGTATTATTTCTTCACAATTATCAATTTGCCTATATCGTAAGAGTTATGCTCTTACAAGTCTTGCATATTCTAGACAAGCACTTGTACTATCAACGCCTTGAAAACATGAACTTACTAACAAATTAATGTTTCATTAGTGTGACCTTTTCATCTCGTTTTGTTAGATTCTATCTTTCGCCGAGTCCGTGGCGTTCCTTTCCCAACGCTCAAGATCCAAACGTTGATTATTAAAACGAAGTTTGTTCCTGGCATAGCAAGGTTATTAAAACGAAGTTTGTTCCTGACACAGTGAAGCTAGACAAATTGGTGTCTTTCACTTTCATTTCCTTGTAAACTAGGAACATTCCACGTAACCATGTCTTTCACTTTTGTTTTTAATGATGATGAACAATGAATGGTTTGAAGAGCTTTTTAAGATAGTTGGTACACTTTCCCACGACAATAACGTCTCCATTGTGCTCAAACGAAACAATTACTTCAAATATTAGCATGATTGTTTTGATTGGTCTTAATCTTATACAACCTTTTATTTCTGTCTAACAAACTATTGCCTCTTTCTTTCACTCTACTCATGTGTCTGTTCATTTAAAAGCTTTAGAGATAAGAGTGTTGACTAAAGAAATTGAAATACAAATCTACACGTCAACCACTTTACACATGCAGCAACATGAGAGTAATACAATCAAAATCTCAAAAATTAAAAAAGTTTTGAAACTAGACTACTTTAAAACAATAACTTCGGAAAAAGGTCATCCCTCAATACTATGATGAGATCTTGTTACATTTTCAAAGAAAGTGTTACATTAACATTACATTAAACAACATTATAAACCCGCTTCTATATGAATCTCTCTCTTACACATATCTACATGCAGCTCTTTAGGCAATACTTTCACACTTAGTCTGAAAATCACCCCCTTCCCCACCCCAAATAAGACAGCCCGGAATCGGTTTAAGGTAAATAACTTACACGGTATTAAGGTTCTCTGGGATTGTTCTCAGACCCTCTTTGATCTGGGTGGAGTCCCAGGAGCGAAAAGGGAGCCTTGGACTGGCTGAGCCATAGGATCAAACTTTTGGGAGGCGAGGTAAGAGAGCGCAGTGACAACATCAGCAATAAGAGGTCTTAGATTTGGCTGCTCTTGCACGCACATTGCAGCTACAGCGAGTACTTGGTACAATCCTCGCGGAGGGTATTGACACTGAAGCATTGGATCAGCCATTTGAGAGAATTTCCTCCTGTCCTTAAACAAAGGCCTTGCCTGAAACAGAGCATTTCATAGAATACAATTGGAATGAAGGATCTACAGAGAAAAGGAAGTTTGTTACCAATTAATTTTTATCTTACCCATGCGACTAGATTCTGTTCTCCTGTAGATCTTGAATTGTCTATGGCTTTCCTACCAGTTATAATCTCTAAAAGAACAACCCCGAAGCTGTAAACATCTGATTTGAGTGTTAGTTGGCCTGTCATTGCATACTCGGGAGCGCAATATCCGTATGTTCCCATAACCCGAGTCGACACATGAGACTTGTCACCCACTGGGCCAAGTTTAGCCAAACCAAAGTCAGATAGCTTTGGAAAGTAGTCATCGCCGAGCAAAATATTGGAGCATTTCAAATCCCGATAAATCACTGGAGGCATGGTTTTGTCATGCAGATACTCCAACCCTTTTGCAGCACCTGCAGCTATTTTCATTCTGGTGTTCCAATCAAGTGGCTGCTTACCAGGTGAAATGTCTGCAAAAAATCATCACCCAATTGAAATTTAAAGACTTTTCCTCTACATTATCCGATCATCCAAATGTATCCATAGGCATGTGATCTTAGAAGTGCATACCGTGCAAGTGATCTTCCAGTGACCCTAGAGGCATGTACTCATACACCAGAAGCCTTTGATCTCCATCAGCACAATATCCAATCAGGTTAACAAGATTCGGGTGATGAAGAAGACTCAACATCAGAACCTCCACAAGGAACTCTCTGTTTCCTTGTAAACCATTATGATCAAGTTGCTTGATAGCCGCTGTCTACAAATGAAGAATAATTACAGTAAGCTTTTACTACCAAGAACATTCAAAAGTTTAAAACCAGAAAACCGAGAGAAAAAAGAGCCTAACCTGGCTAGTGGTCGCCAAGTATCCTTTGTAAACTCTACCAAAACCTCCTTCTCCTATAAGACATTCTTTTCTGAAGTTTCTAGTGGCAGTAGCTAGCTCAGGGAATGTAAACGTTTGTGCAACAATGTGATCAGAGCCTTTACTTTTGGATTCACTCTTGTCACTCAAGGACAATTTGGCCTTGGATTTCTCTACCAAAAAGAAAAACTGATTAATCAGCACAAGTGAGTGAAGATCAATGCTTTACATCGGAGGATCAACAAATCAAAGCTTTAGAATATACTAAGGATCTAGCAAGTCCCATTTACGGTTAAACTATAGCGAGACACTACCAGCAAGAGCTCAAGAAAAGCAACTAGGTGATTACTATACTATGTAGAAGAAACATATTACATATCAGAACAAATAGAAAAATACGGGATTTTAGTTTACCTTCGATTTAAAATTCATCAGACTAGCTTAATCCACAATTTCAACAAGACTATTCAACTGGAGAACAATCTCTGATGTAACAATAAACCGGAAAGAACCATGCAGTAACACATAATTTAAGTCAAAATTCTACTAAAGAGTAATACAAGTGAATCAGAATAGTCTAAAGCTAATGAAATCGAATGAAAACAAATTCTATTAAACAAAAAAAAAGTCAAAAACCCTAATCAGCATTAGCAAACGGTGGCTCTCAGACAATTTAGCAACGATAAAAGCTTAGAAATTTCGAAAATTTAGTATGAGAAGCTCAAACACAGAATCAAAGGAAGTAGATTGAGAAACCCTCTAAACAGTAATACCTGAAGTAGACACAGAACAATCAGAAGACTTTCTGTTGAGCTTTCCGTCACTGTTTCTCCGAGTCTTAGTCCTCCCGCTCGATTTTCCAGAACAAGGAATCCAACCCATTAAGCTTCTCGATCTTCCTCTTCTTCTTTCTCTTCAAATGATTCTTCGTTTTGATTGCGTTCGATGATCTCACATGAGAGAGAGAAGCTGGAACTTTAAAATATAAAAGAGCACGCCAAGCCAATCTCGGCTCCAATTGCTGCATTTTCGATTTTCTTTATTTTTTTAATACTTCTTCTGTTCCATTTTAAAAGACGTTTTAAGCTAAAATGCAAAATTTAAGAAACTACATTAAATCATCTTTATTTTGTATTTTTCTATTTTGAAAACACAAATAAATACCTAATTTACATAATTCAACCAATAATAAAAAGAATATGATATAATATTAATAATCACAAAAATAAATATAATTAATTGTTTAAATAAAAACATGCAAAACATCTAATAAAATGAAAAAATAATACCTAAAATCTTTTATAAAATAAAACAGAAGTATGTTTTTTCGAGTTGGTTAAATATTTTCTTTCCCATTAAAATTTTTGTGATACAAATTAATGTATAGCGGGTTTGACTTTTGACAAATAAAAAATTAATGTCGTAAAAAAGACAAAAAAAAGAAGAGAATATTTTTAAGCTAAAGAAACTAAAACAGCTCTGTTGACAAAAAAAAAGAAAAGAAACTAAATTACAATATAAGGCTGGATACAAAATACGGGCAACGTATCTTACTCGGCTCCGAAAGCAAGCTTATACAAAGAGATATACAAACAGGGGTTATTATTTTACAAGTTTACAACATCTACAATGATTTCACTACATGATCCAACTCATGAACCAAATCCTTCGTCCTAAACCCACAAACCAGACCAGACAAGGACAATAACAAACAATCAAATGTTGTCGTGTCTTTGTTTCGTGAATAGTGGTATCAAACAATCAGACTTTGATGGGAAAAGATAAAATTGTTAAGCATGTGACAGATAGATAAGATAGATGAGCACATTACTCATGTTTTTGGGCTGAGAAAGATTTGGTTTTGTAGATATTCCGTTAGCTATCCTCCCCGTTTCTTATATCGTCATCGTCTGTTGAAGCGGCCGTTTTACGGACAAATTGGCCACGGACACGAGGCCGTTGTTCCGCCAGTTTTTTCCGGCTTTGGTATCGTACCTGAGAAATAAACATTTTTAGATATTAAAACCAAATCACCATTAAACAGTTGTCGAGTTATAACCGTAATGGAAGCCAAACCACATATGTATGCATATAAGCTATCCAAGATCTTGATTGTTTATCTGATACTTTGCGTTTTTTGTTTGCAGGTTAATATTAATATGGTGAACCACATTTTTTTGTTGTTTTAGTTAAAAATAATTTGTAAATTGTCAATATTGGAACAATCATAGGTTTGATCCAGAACTTACCTTCTTTCTGAAGCATCTCTCTTTTCTCTTCTGACGGAACTTTGTCAAAGCAGCTTCTCTTTGAGAGATCTTATTTTCATCCACCACATTTCCGCTACCACTTCCACTTCCACTTTTGCCAGCACCGTTATCACTTCCCATATTCATCCCTCCAGTATTCATACCATTGCAGCTTCCATATGGGCCGTTGCTTCCATGACCACTACCTGATACACTTCCATTCACACTGTAATTCATTGTGTTGTTACCTTCAGTCGCCTCGTTGTACATGTTTGAGGATCCACATTGTGGGGGTAGCTTCCGCTCAGCGACATGAACAAGATTATAGGAGGTGTTATAATGATGATGATCACAGGGTTGTGGCTGAAACGACAAATGCTTGACTGATGAAGAGCCTGCTGAGCTTACTTTTGGTTTTGTGAAAGCATTGTTCTCAGTCGTGGAGCTCATATCGAAGTTATTGCTACAGACACGGGAGTGATGATTATTGGGGAGACTCTCGTTCATGTTTGATTGACAATCACATGCCGCTTCAGTATTTTTTATAAGATCTTGGCTATTATTATCATGAAGAGAATTGCTTCCCAAGTTCCCACCAGAAAGCTTATTAGCATTTGAGGCTGGATTATACCTGTACAAGTCCAATAATAAATCTCATACTTCTTTAATACGGTATGCTAAAGGGTATAAAAGAAAAAACGAAACAGAGCTTCTAAAAAAAGTACCTTGAGAAAGCTGAGCCCTCTGAACGCCTCAGCACATTGCGGTCATCCCTAACTATTGTCCCATCATCTTTAATTCCTCTATGCCTCTTTGAACTATGTTCCACATGCATTAGCTCTTCGGAATTTTTTATGGCAGCTTCATTGATATCTAAAGTTTGGCAGTGTGTGGTAGGCGCCTCAGGTTCTCTGTTATCTTGATGGTGGCTAGACATAGCTTTGAAACCCAAGCCTCCATCGTCATGCATTTGTTTACTTGAAGGGCTTTCGGTACTGAGGTTTAATGATCCTTTTCCAACTTTCATTTTCCATTTACTAGAGGTCTTTTCAAATGAATTATCATGTCTCATAATGTCAGTAGTTTTAGTTAGGGGTTCATCTTTTGGCTCCAGTGCCAGATCACAATTTCTACAAATACTAATCTCTAAGTCTCTACCCATTGTGACATCTTCTGCAAAAATGATGAAAGAAAACAGATTCAATATCATGTTTTTAAGTTTCGGTATAAAGAAGAGTATGGAAGCAACTGAGAGATCACAGCTTCCTTCCTTTACCTAATTTTTCATCCTGTTCTTGAGTCTCCCTCTCAGCAGGTGTTGCAGCTAACTGATTACTTGGAAACTCGGGGTTAGAATGTACCACTTGTGCGCAAGTGCTATCAACTTGATCCCATGGAGATACCGCTCGTAGACTGTCATCAACCTCCACAGCTTTTTTCGTCCAAGAGCTCTGAATAAAAGGAGTATATCAAAATAAATCTAGGTTTTGGAAAATAAACCATCTGTTTGCAAAACAAAACCGCGGAATGAACTAGAAAATTTCACCCCAGTTTATCACTGAAAAGAACTAAGTTAAACATCATAGAGTTCTACAATTGATTAGTTAAGCGCTTCCACCATTTATAAGCATCTGAGTGCACATGCGAAGTTCGATCATCAACCCCTACCATTTATGGGGAAGAAATTTCAAAAGGATAACTCATCAGATATATACTAGATGATTGGTATTGCACATTCTCCTTACCTGAGCACCACTCCCATCACTACTTCCATCACTAGCATTCAGGCCACTGCTCCCATTTTCATTCTCACCACTGCTTCCCGACTCGTGATAAGATTTTTTAATACTCTTTGATTTCACAGACTTTTGAGTTTGATGGGTTCCGCTCTCACTTCCACTGCCACTAGACTGTAAACAAAAAACAAGGAAAACCATGAGAAACCAAAAAGTAGATACTAGTCCACAATTAGGCCATGAATTTCTAGATTACTACTTATCACCAAATGTACATCAAATGGATAGAAAAAATACTAACTGTTTTTCAGATTAATTCACATCTGAGCAAGGACTTACACTTTGGCATCTTCTCCAAACATGTTGCCAAAGGATCTTAAGTTCGTTTTTTCTTATCGGCTTAACAAGAAAGTCAACTGCTCCTTTTGATAAGCACTTAAAGACCAGTCCCATTGAGTCATGAGATGACATCACTGCAACACAAATCTCGCCAGAGGAATCTAGTTAATAGCATCTACTTCCAAAAGAAGCTAGAATCAACAAATCGTGTAACTACAAAAGAAAGAGCTCAATGTACAACAACCAGAGACAAAAAACTCACTGATAACAGGGATGCTCCGACGAGATTTATGGTTCAAAATCTTGCACAAGAGACCGATACCAGATAAGTAAGGCATGACCACCTCTGTCATCACAATATCAATATGATTGTTCAGATCTTCTAACACCTTCCAAGCTTGTATCCCATTTGCAGCCTCAACAACTGCCATGACAGAATTAATAATCACTCAGCCAACAAAACCCATGGCAAAAAATTGTTGCAATTTATTATCAATTGGTGGATGCAAAGATATTCATGTTAGCCAACAAGTACTTGTTACTTAAGAAAGGACAAATGCAACAAGGGAAACACAAAAATCTGAAATTGGTATAGATAAGTGCTATCGATTTTATAGACCAGCCTGAGTCTTAGGTTTCAACACTGACCTTCATAGCTACAATTACGAAGAAGAGCAGAAACAATATAACGAGTGCAGTCATCATTTTCCACAAGCAGAACTCTTATGATTCTCACATGAAGAAACCTTTCCCAACAAACAGTTGCTGCTGTTTGTTGCGACTGTGGAATTTGAAGTCCAGCTGAGCCTTGCCCAGCCCCTGCGCTCCCATTTCTCACATCCATAGTGACTCCATTAGCTTTATCTTCTTCACTATGCCTCTCTGTCCGACTCTCAACCCTATCGAATTTTGTTTCTCCGGTTTTTCGATCAGTGAGAGGGTAACGTGAACCCTCCCCTTCCTCATTAACATCCATCACACCAATTCTTCTTCACTGAGTTCAAATGATCAAATTATTAGAACACTTAAATGCTTCTCCTCAACAGAGAAAATCACTCCAAACAGACTTTTCACTGTTAAGAACCTAAAACATCCGAAAATATTTGGACTTTCAATTCAAAACCCTAATTTCGACAAATGCCTAAGCTAGAGGAGTTATAATGGAACAAGAATCCAGATTAACAGAAAAAAGAGTTGAAGAATACGAATTTTGAGACAACCAAGCCAATCAAGTTACTTTTTTTCAGAATCATGAAAAACTAAAAAAAAAACGAATCTCAACAAATTACATCAAATAAAAAAACCAACCAAAAGCATCTGAATTCTAAGCGAGAACTGATCTTACAATAATCAAATCGTATGAAGAAGAATCGAGGTTACAAAACTGAGTGGACAATTTTGATTATGAGGTTTTTATGTCTCCCAGTGAGTGGAAATCGGAGACGACCATAGGCCACCGATTTTTTTTTCCGGAGATAGATAGATATTAGATTGTCACAGAAAAAAAAATTAAAAATTGTAATTTCTGACGTGGACCAAACTAGAGGTCCCGAACGTTCGAGAAGATCCACGTCAGATCGGATATTTCCACAATATGTATTGGCAAAGATTGCTGAGGTGGACGATATCAAAAACAATCGTTCAGGAGGCTAGTGGGAGATCTGAGATCTTTTTGAGCTGACACGTATTATAGTGGGTAGGGAACGTCAAGTGGCGGCTCATCTGGTCCGTTGATTAGATTTTGGCGGAAGAGAATAGCGTTTAAAGATTTTTATAGATGTAGTAGTATTGGGCTAAAAGATATGGGCCGTAAGATAGGCCTTCTAAGTAGCTTCTATGCCCAATAAAAATATTTTCAAAAGCAATCGTCGACAGCAGGGTTCGAACCTGCGCGGGCAAAGCCCAACAGATTTCAAGTCTGTCTCCTTAACCACTCGGACATATCGACTACTTGTACGAAACGCAATTTAGTAGTACAATAAATGTTTGAAGGTTTCTTTTCTTTTAGTTCTTATCCCTTAATTTTGACCTAGAAATGCCTTTCACGAGTACGTTTGCCTAAAGAGAAAATTTTCCCGCCATAGTTAGTACCAGTTCTGTCTCGACCGCCGTGGGATAAAAATCTCATATACATTCTAAAGTAATTTCGATATAGTTCTCTAATTTACATACATTTTCTTTTTTATAAAAATTTAAAAATAGTTTTTACTTAGTTTTTGTTATAAAATGTTAAAAGAAACGGAAGTGGCGGGCGTAACTTTTGATTTATATATATTAAGTGGAGTTCATCGTCACTATGCATGTATAATAATTTTTTTTTTTTCTATATAAACGATTGAATTCGATCGATTACAATACATCAATAACACAAAAAATATTCAATACTTTCTCTCTTTTTAATTTTTAATTATATTTATTTTTATAATAATTCATAATTTTTTTATAACAGTTTTTAAATTAAAATTATAATATAATTGTATCAAATAATATTTCCAGTTGTACTATAAAACTCAAATTTTGGTATGTGAATTAGCATTTATAATTATAATTATATATATTTATATCTTTTGATCAAATTATTTCAATTTTTGGTCAAACCAATTATATTATAAATATTAGATTCAAATTTAGAATGTAAGCCGAAAATTTAAACCATCTAAATATCACCAACTATAACTATAAATATATAAACCAATTGGATCGATCATCAGTAAAATCCTAATTTTGACATTAAAGAGTAAAATTTGGAAGGATATGTATCTCAGCTCTTTTTTTTTCCCTGTATTTGAAATTTTGGTCGGCCGCTGTGTCTCCGTCTATAGATGGCGGATAAGAAGAAGCGGAGGATCTTCCTTTCAAAAGCATTCTGGAATCAGACGACGTTATCATAAAGCTTCTAGAATCATATATCTCCTCTTCTATCAAATCCGCCGCCGCAGCCGGCGGTGCTTCCTCCTCGTCTTCATCGAAACCACTAACCCTAGCCGACCTCGCCCTCTCATCTACCTGCCGTGAAGTAGCAGATCTCTCCCTCTCCTCCGTGCAGACAGCTATAGAGTCAGTCATAGTCCAGATCGCCCGTTCCATTCTCGCCGGTGATGGCTTCTCCTTCAGTGTTCCTTCACGCGCTGCCTCGAACCAGCTTTATGTCCCGGAGCTCGACCGTATAGTGCTAAAAGACAAATCTACCCTCCGTCCATTTGCCTCCGTTTCTTCTGTCAGGAAAACCACCATCACCATTCGCATCCTCGCCCTTATCCACCAACTCTGTCTCAGAAACATTCATGTCACCACGCGTATCTCTTCTACACCGACGTTAAGCTTTTCCAGGTAGGTGTTCTTGCTTTTCAGATGATACTTTGTTCTCATAGAATAGATAATGATAGTCTCTGTTTAGATTCAGCTCTTGTAAACCCTATGGAACATATATCTGATTCTTGGTTTGAGCTAGTAATGGCTCTTGGAATCGAAAGTTCTCGCATTGATTCTGTGTAGTTGAGCTAAGAAGTTTCGATTTTTGAAGCTTTTTTTTTACCAATTTACTACCTTCACTGAATTTCAGGACCAGACACAGAGTGATGCTGTGTTGGTGATGTCTCGTGTATGCTCGGTTGCACAAGGTCAAGCCTCACTGTAATTGCGGTAGAGAAAGGTGTGGTGGTGGGAAGACTCATATTCAGTGATAATGGAGACTGATAGATTGCACAAAGATGGGAATGGGTGGGAAAGCCATTCCACCAAACATCGACCGGGTTGGAGATATGCAGAGTGATGCTATGTTCATACTCTTAGTTGAAAAAGATGCAGCTTATATAAGGTTAGCAGAAGACAGATTTTATAACCGGTTCCCTTGTATCATCGTGGCTGCAAAAGGCCAGCCCGATGTAGCTACAAGGCTGTTCTTGAGAAAAATGAAAATGGAGCTTAAGCTTCCTGTACTTGCCTTGGTGGATAGTGACCCTTATGGGTTGAAGATCTTGTCGGTTTATGGATGCGGATCGAAGAACATGTCTTACGATAGTGCCAACTTGACTACACCTGATATTAAGTGGCTTGGAATCAGGCCAAGTGATTTAGACAAGTATAAGATGCCTGAACAGTGTAGGTTGCCAATGACTGAGCAGGATAAAGACCGGGAAGGATATGCTAGAGGAGGATTTCGTGAAGAAAAATCCCTGGTGGGTCGAGGAACTTAACCTGATGGTGAAAACAAAGCAGAAGGCTGAGATTCAGGCGTTGAGCTCCTTTGGTTTCCAGTATTTATCAGAAGTTTACTTGCCCCTGAAACTGCAGCAGCCGGATTGGCTCTGATCATCATGTTGCTGTCTTCCTGTTCAATTTGAGAGACCAACCAGTATACGCTACAAATTTCAATTTTCTGATCATGTAATTGCCTGTTTCCTAACATGTGAATTATTGCAAAGATCGAGATTTGGTTTTAATTTATGATTTGCATCTACACAGAACTGGGAAGATAGCTGTCAGCTGAATAATCTTTTAAAACAGAGGAAAAAATAAAATTTGTGTATTTAGAAGAAGGTACACAATATGCGCAGCAAGATAATATGCAATTATTTTCTGCAATTTAGTTTGAAATTAGCATAAAATACAAAGATGAATAATTAATAATGTACCAGTCAGGAGCAGCTACTTTTTGCGCTGTAGCCACAGATACAGAGATGCCTTTGTCACCATCAACCTCTCGAGAATCTCAGGTCTCCTCGTTGAGGATATATCAACAATGGACTTAGTGTTCTCTGACGTATGCTCTGGATATTGGTTTGAATCATCCACATAGTGTACATCCTTTTTGATAGCTCTTTGTCTAGCAGGAAGAACCACAAGAGACAATTCATCTTTTAGAAGCTTTACTAGCACTTCTTTTACAGCACTCTCTTGCTTTCCTGAATCGGAATTTGCTTCATTGGTTCCTAGGATGATCAACACATCATCTATTACAACATCACCTGCATAGGGAGATTCAGTTAGTTACAATTGTGCTTTTTAGTCTCCATTACCATAAAGTTCAAAACACATGTAATTTTGGCCCTAACTTAAGCTGTTCCCGTTTAAAATGTTTACCGAGTCAAAACAGTAGATGCAAGAGAGAGGATGTGTTGGTGTATCGAATCTTACCTCGCATGTAGTCTTCCTTGATCATTCGCAAAACTGCTAGAACAACAAGTCGAGCCTCAACCTGTAAATGGATGTGAAAGTTTGACATGGGCATATGCTAAGTTGAATGGATAGGATTATAAACGCAGGAAAATACTTCACGGCCTCGTTGCTTGCCATTAGCTTACCTTGGTAAGTCCTTGAAGGTCAATTGCAAAGTTTCCGGCTGTTCTCTCTTGCAAATGTGTAGCTACTTTTTCAACGAGTAGACTTACAGGTCTCCCCGCTACTTTTTCATCTCCTACTTGGTCGCTTATTTCATCGTGGCTCTGACTGTTTTCCTGTATGACTCCTTCACACCACTCCTCAATAAGTTCCTTGAGAAAATGATCATTAGGTTTGTACCTGCGTTTTGTGGTTTTGCTTGTGAGTTGAGTGTAAAGAGGGATGCCTCACTTTCCTGAAGATGTGGAACCATCAAGAAAAGAAATAAAAGTAGACCATAAAACTTGATTGCACTTACCCTGATTTTCGCATGTCCTGATAGATAGCTAAGCATTGCCTCACTTCAAGTAAAGAACCATATTTGCTTCGTGCTTTAAGAAGCGTATTATAGGTCACCTGAGAACAACTTTCTGGACTGAGAAATGCTGAAACTGATTGACAAATGGCTTTTCATGTCTTACCTAAATGCATTAGTCTTAATTGTTTCAGGACTTTATATGCATAATTTTGTACACAACACTAGTTTTCAGTCTGCTGACTCTCCCTGAGGTGGATAGATAAACGATCAATTTATTTTGCTGAAGTATAGAGCATTACAGGGAACTTCATATTTGGAGGAAGTTAGTAACTGAAACTTGAAAGGGACAAAAAGAAACAAAGCCATTCGCTAAGGAAAATTACCAAGTTTGGCTTTATCTGATATCTCCTCATCTCTTCAAACAAAGAGAATGCCAACTTCAAACTTTTATTTTCCGCGCAAATCTGCAAGATAATAAGGATTGAATCTTCATAACTTTGAGTTGAGCAATAATTAAGAACAAGGCAGAAATGCTGGCACCACTAAGAGAGAGAGAGTAATACCTTGATAGCTGTTGTGTAGGCAACAACATCAGGTCTGGTTCCAGCCGAATGCATAGTTCTCAAAATCTGTACTGGAAGAAGAATGTCTATCAGGGAACTTATCATATTTCTGCGTTTCGGAAAGCTTATTAACTGAAGCAGGAGAAGTATGATCACCTTGATCTCCTTTATATGTTTTAGGAAAAAGATTTGGAGGAATAATTTCAAATAAATAAAGAGAAAAGTTGACTCACCCGTACAGCACCTTCTACATCGCCTGAATTTCCACACATATCGATCAAAGTCGACCATGTTATTTGATTAGGTGCAAGACCTAGGCTCCTCATCTCATCCATCAATTCTTTTCCTCGATAGTAATCGGTACCACAGGCTTTCAATAGTATATTATATGTAGCAGTTGTTGGCTTGAAGAAAAATCTATTTGACGCTTGAAAATAAGGTGAAGTAGAATTGCTATTCACCAAAGACCCAGGACTATGATTTTTCAATTTATTTGGGATGGGAATGCCACCTTTACTAACTATATCATCTGCACGTAAGGCTTCATTAACTGAGCTTCCCTTCCAAGATTGAAAAAGACGAAAAGCTCGGTCATACTGGCAAGCTTCAACACAAGCATGCAGTAGGATGTTGAAACATTGAGAATTAGGTTCACAACCAGATGCAAGCATTTCTTTAAATAGCTGATTTGCCTGCTCTACTAAACCTGCATTGGCACAGGCGCTGATTAACGACGACCATGTATGAGTATTTGGAGTTACACCAACAGATTTCATATCATCTTTGACTTTGAGAGCCCATTTCCACATCTTTGCATCTGCAAAAACCTGGTCTTAAAGGCATTATTCAGAGAGTACAGGGATACAAAAGCAAAATAATAATAATGATAGCCTTATTTTTCCAAACATGCCGACATTTTACCTTTATAATAGTACAATATGTAAAGGCGTCCAACTTCAACAGTCCGGAAGATTCCATTCGCTTTGCTTCTTTGTATATATCCTGGGCGAGATCAACCCGTCCAGCCAGGCAACATGTTTTCAGTAGTATGTTGTAGGATGTCATGTCAGCTGTAACATCAAGTTTCTGCCCATGACATGTAGAGTTTCAAGGTCAATCACTAACCACTCCTAAATCTGAACTATTATCTCATATCTGCCCATGACAGTTCACATACTCATATCTTTCAACGTAAACTATATATTGTGTTATCAAGAGATCGAAAGTAGAACATACCTGCATATTCTTGTATACTCCTAATGTGTACCCAAGATCATGGGAATTAACATTCATTAGGCTGTTCATAACATAAATATTTAGCTTAATGTTTTCTTTGAGAAGATCCTGCCACAAAATATTGAGTTAACTACAAATCTCAAATGCAGGGTGGCAGATAAAAGTGAACTTAATTGGTCATTTAAAGGATACTTACGCAAAACAGCCAGTATAATCAGAGAATTACCTCATATATGTACCTCGATTTAACATAATCACCACAAAGGCCACACACATCTATCATAGTGCGATATATATACATGTTAGGAGTATCTAAAATCTGTTTGCAGGCTTCATATGTTGTCATGACAGAGACCATATCTCCTTTCTTTCCGAAACCATGAATAATTCTACAAAGCAATATCTCTGTATGCGGCAAAAGACATGCATATCTGCATTGCGTATTCATCAAATCATTAGCACACTAAATTTCAACATCCTTGAGGTTACATTCTGAATATCAGAACCATTAAACTGACTTATTATCTGGGGAGAAGAAACAAGCCTTACCTAATAGCTAATTGGGGATTGGAAATATCAACACAAATATTTACCACATCAAACGGGTCCACAAGATCTTTGATTTTGAATCTGAAACCTGAAATCAGAAGTAGCCACTCAAGTCAAGAGGTTCAAAGTCTGGTTTAGTAACACAGTGTGTAACAGCAAAATTGTTACCCGCAAGTATCTCCATTAGGTCAATAGCTTTCTCCACTTGCACAGAGTTAGCCATTGCACGAAACTGTTTCCTCATTAATCTCAGAGACGATTCATCGACGAGGTCCAATGGAGCAATCCCTACCTTCTCAAGTCTCTTCAAAGTATAGACCACACTCTCGATCTTTCCTTGTCGAAGATTCAACGAAATCCCTTTCGATAAGAGATCCGAATCAACCATCGAAACGAAACGTGCCACATTAGCTCCGGACTCTCCAGCCAAGGTCTCAGCGATGAGGGCGACGTCCTCAATTCGACCGTCCTCTGCGAGCTTCGAGGCAAAATCAGCGTAATACTCTACCGAGCCATCTGGAATCCATCTTACGACATTAGAGTAGTGGCTAGAGAGAGAATGAGCCGCGGGAAGTGGAGCAGGAGAAGCTGAGTATTGCTGCGGCAGTGACGTGAGTATCTTGGTGAGAGAAGAATTGGATTTAGTTTTCCGGTTGGGCTCTGGTACGGTGGCGTAACAGCGAAGGTGGTGGTGGTGGTGAGGATTAGTTATGGCGGAGGAGGAGCCAAAGACGATGACAAGGTCTCTCATTCCTCGCCAACGGTTCGGATCATCATCATTGGGAAGTGGCTCAGTTTTTCTGCTTTTTTTTCTTTTTTAATTTTTGTCCGCGTAAAATATCTGGATTGGATTTGAAAGGCTATTCTTACAATTTCCGAACCGGACCGGTTTTCTGGTGTTACCATATACCGGTTTCTTTCTTATCTGATTTCGTAGGAGCCAAAGAACAGTTTTTGTTCATGGTGTTATCTAACATTTGTCTATTAAATTTTCTTTATTTAATAAGGCTCTTTTTTAACTTTCGGTGTTTGTAAACAACAAAAATTAATGAATAAGATTGCTGTACATATTAATCTTTGTTTTTAGCATTATAGGTTTTTTTTCCTTTTTAATGAAGTTTAGACATAAGGCTTCTGGTTTCCTAATGATAATTCATTTTCGCCTTCTTTGGATAGGCTTGTTGGGCCTTGCACTTTCGTTTGGTTAATGTGGGCCTCATCACTAGAGTGGGCTTATGTAAAACAATGGTGGGGACTCTTGACATATTTAAATTAATGCATAAATTTTAACAAAAAAAACAATAATGCTTTATATTGTAAGGCTGCTAATAAAAGTAATATTAGTTTGAAGTTCACATCGAAAGTAAAATATTGATTTGAAAAATATAAAAAATGAAAAAACGATGGCCTCAAATTCGAAGTGAACCATCACCACATATTTATACCAACTCTATGCCCGCCATGTGAGGATATCTTCATTTCTCTCTCTAATCCTTCTCTATTCACCATCTCTCTAAACCGATCGCTATCTTGAAAAATTCGATGACCATTATTCCGGTGGTCGCTGAAGTACGACCTTCAGAAACAGCTACAGATGCTACAGAGACGACGACGACTATGGAAGCTGCGGAAGCCCCGGAGAAGAAGGTGAGGAAAGCTTACACGATCACCAAGTCCAGAGAGAGTTGGACTGAAGGAGAGCACGAGAAGTTTCTCGAAGCTCTTCAATTGTAAAATCACTGGCTCTATTGGATTTGGTTTACTGATTGTGTGTGTTTTCGAAATTTATAGTGAAATAAAGTTTCATCAGATAAATTTTGGATGATCATCTAGAGTTTTGCTTTGAGGTTCAGACGAAGATATGAAATGTTTTCTTTGATTGTTAGGTTAGATTGTATATCAGATAGACCAGAGTTTCAATCAATCGCTGATGAATGTTTTCAATCAAAAGTCTTTTTCTTTATTCAGAGTGCAAAAAAGAATACTTGAAAACATATTATAAGTCAGCTTTTAGTTGTATGAAGGAAACCATTCTTTGGTAGATTAGGTGTGGGAAAAAAGAATCATACTTTGTTGCTGATACTACTAGTCGCTGCCAATTTTCTTGTGTCTTTAGGTTTGATCGTGACTGGAAAAGAATAGAAGATTTTGTTGGATCAAAGACAGTTATTCAGGTTTGAAATGAGCTTCTATGGATTTTACCTTGCCAAGTTTCCACCACACTCAATCTTCTTGATTTACTGCAGATCAGGAGCCACGCCCAAAAGTACTTTTTAAAGGTCCAGAAAAACGGAACTTTAGCACATGTGCCACCTCCTAGGCCTAAGCGCAAAGCTGCTCATCCATATCCTCAAAAGGCATCAAAGAATGGTTTGCTCTATTGTAATTTAAATTACTTTTGGTGGAGAGATGAAGGAATGTGAATTTAATCCGTGTTCAATTCAATTTTGCAGCTCTAATGTCACTTCATGTTTCCATGGCCTTTCCTACTCAAATTAATATTGTACCTGGATATAATTCATGGGATGATACCTCTTCATTGCTAAATATATCAGTAAGTGGGGTTATTCCACCTGAAGATGATCTTGGTACTCTTTGTGGAGGAGAAGGCATGCACTCTCATCTCTACTCAATTTTTATTTTTTATTTTGCTTTGGCTGTTGAGTTGCTGCATCTGATGAAGTTTCATATGCTAAATGCTGCTTAAAATGTTACTGTTTCAGTTGTTATTGGATCAAATGGAATAACAAGTGCGAGCAGTCCTTCAGAATCTGGTATAGGAAGCTCAAGCAGAACACTATCAGATTCCACGGGATTAAGACCACCAGATCAAGCTCCCACAATGCATGGTAATTAAGACTCTTTCGGAGTTTTCATTTCATGGTGGAGACTGTTCTAATGATTGTTTTGCAGGTCTTCCTGATTTTGCTGAAGTTTATAACTTCATTGGGAGTGTCTTTGATCCTGACAGCAAAGGCCGAATGAAAAAGCTCAAGGAAATGGATCCTATAAACTTCGAAACTGTGAGTTGGAGCTTGCTCCCCTATATGTTAATTGATGTGTGTGACAGTATATCTATCATTTAGACATCTATGTGAACTGTGCTTCTTCTTTAAGCTCCTTTACTTTTCAATTTGCAACCATAATCTGGCGTTGTGGTGTTTCCCTCCCAATAAATCTAACTCGTACAAGAACTAATATTTATAATTATCCTCTCACCCAGCTGAATCTAATAAAGGCTGCATCTGTAGATTTTGTTTCACAGTTTAATTGGTACCATGATTCTATGGAGATGTTGGCCAAATAATGGGGTTTTACAACCTTGGCTCAGTTTTTCTGAGGGTCATGGCACCTATTTGTAGCTGTTAGTGATTTTTCTTTCACTAATTGCAGTTCGTTTGCAGGTTCTGCTATTGATGAGAAACCTCACAGTGAACTTGTCCAACCCTGATTTCGAACCTTCTGTAAGTGTTAAGTTTATCTTTTTGTGTTTGTACACTTAACAGATCTGTTGGCTAAGTGCCTTCAAGTTTGAATTGGGCTAAATTGTTAGAAATAAGTCTATTTTGCTCTTGGTGTGTGTTAATTCCAATGATTAAATGAGGATTGTTGTGCTTTGTGATATATATATATATATATATATATATATACACGTCAATTGCTGACTTCTGGATTGATTTCTTGTAACAGATGTAATCTAACCTTGAAATAGTCTGAATATGCTGCAGAGGAAGGTTCTGAACACTTAAACTCTTAGCTGTTGCGGGATCCCTGGTCAAGAACTTAGCAAGTGATATCTTCTTGTCGACTTCTTGCTCGCAACAACTGTCTATCAGCTATCAAGTACGCGTAGTTTTATATCACATCCCTGCGACATCAACATAAAACATTTCACTATAGTCAGAACGCTCGTACTGACTTAGTAGATTAGATCTTACCGTAGATATATAGAAGCTTGATATCATCTCACCTGCTATAATCCTGATCACAGTTCTCTTAAGGGTTAAGAGTTATACGGCTATCTGATCTCTCTGCATTTGGTGGATTGTGTTAGATGCTGTTGGCGGTTGTTGTCTGAAGGGAAACTGAAGTGTCACAAACAAGAGGGGTTTCGTTCATAACCAGTTCGGTGAATGGTATATATATATATATATATCGTGGAATTTGTGTGTAGAAAAAATGATTACCAACTGTATTTTACTTACTGAGATTTATTTGTTCATGCGTTTTGTAATTTGTAGCGTCTTTACCTCTTTGCCTGACTGGATTTTTTTTTTTGGTTATTTATTTAACCAAAAGCAATGTAAAATCTAGGAAATGCCACTAAACCCATTACCCATAAGTGGATACATGACTGTTGTATTGCATTTGTGTATGAGTGTATCGAGCATCAAAGTCCATGTCGTCTCGTCTCGTCTCGTCCCGAACCTAATATTCCAAATTCAGGTTAAACAATAACCAGAATAAATATTGTATCTTTAGAGCCAGGCGGGGGTCTTTAGAACCTTCTGGCTTGTTGTGAAGGTTTGAGAAGTTTGGGTTTGCCCTCTTTCTTCATCGGTCTCTCCTGAATTGTATTCTCTCAATGTATGCTGCTTAATCATAAATCCCCTTCGATTAGGGATTGGTCACCACCACCGGCGAGGATGCTACAGCATCAGATCGTACAATCTCCAGCGAGATTAGCGTTAACAGGTCCTGGCTCTCCCTCCGTACAAAATCAAACACCAACTCGTCATGGCCATCCAACCTCTTCTTCATCTTCCCAATCTCAGCACCAACAGATCCAACAACCTTCTAATCTACTCCCTTCCTCCACCGTCGCTGCCGCCGCTTCCTCAGCCGCAGCCTCGACTGCTATTTCATCCTCCGCTTTGCTATCGCTCCTTCCTCCATTGCCGCGAGCACAAGCTCTTCTCCAGCAGATGGCAGTTTTGACATCTAAGCTCTTCGATGTATCTCCCAATCGCGCTCTCTGGCTCTCTGCTTTCCGTGGCTCTCTCCCTTCGTTCCTCTCCTCGCACTCGTTACCACCGCCTCCGCCGCTTGAAAACCCTAATCCTTCATCCACGAAGGAGATCCTCTCTCAGTTCAATTCCCTCCAGACTCAGCTCTTTGAAGCCGTTACGGAGCTTCAAGAGATCCTCGATCTGCAAGACGCGAACCGGAAGATCGCGCGTGAGATCAAATCCAAAGATTCATCTCTTCTCGCGTTCGCCAACAAGCTCAAGGAAGCAGAACGTGTTCTCGATATGCTCGTCGACGACTACTCCGACTATCGCAAACCAAAACGAAGCAAAACTCTAACTGAAGAAGAAGAAGAAGAAGATGACAATGAGTCTTCTTCATCATCCTCTGTTACCACCACAGTTTCTTCTCAGCTCAAACTAAAGGACATTCTAGCTTACGCTCACAAGATTAGCTACACGACATTTGCTCCGCCGGAATTTGGTTCCGGCCAAGCACCTCTACGTGGTGCATTACCACCAGCTCCGCAAGACGAACAAATGAGAGCTTCTCAGCTCTACACCTTCGCTGATCTCGATATCGGTTTACCGAAAACTGTAGATAACATGGAGAAGAAGGTTGAAACACTGATTGAGCCACCACCAGAAGCTATGAATCTTTCAGCAATTCAAAACTTGCTTCCGCCTAATATCGCAGTTCCTTCGGGATGGAAACCAGGAATGCCAGTGGAATTGCCAAAAGATTTGCTATTGCCACCTCCTGGATGGAAACCAGGAGATCCAGTTGTGTTGCCGCCATTTGAGTCAATTGCTGCACCTAGAGCTGAGGAGCAGCAAGAAATGCGGCCTCCTCCTATGGGACTTCGTAGACCGCCTGACGTCATACAGGTCCGAGCTGTTCAGCTCGACATTTTGGAGGATGATGATAGCAGTGATTACAGCAGCGATGATGCGAGCTCAGATGACGAGGATTAATCAACATTATGATTGATGATACTCTTTGTCTTTTGATAGATAATAAGGAAATAATTGACCAATATTACTGCTGATTCTTGAATGACTAATATGAAAGGTTCTACTTGGTTTCATTTAATTTGGCAGTGTCTTTATGTGCTTCATCGTTTCCAGTATCTTTTAATCAACTCTTTAGCAAATTAAAAGATGTATTAGAAAAAGACACAAACGAGTGTTGAAATAAAAAGCTATATCTAGTTGAGTTTACCAGTAGTGTAGCCAAAGCATTAGCAAAAGTGTCTTATATATATGGGGCATACACCTTGATACAATTCATAGCTTTTGTGGTGCCATCGTGACAATACTCACGGATTCACACGAGAATGTTAAAGCTAGCGTGTCGATTTCCACTACCTATTCATAGGCCTCCTTGGAGTCCTATATAAACTTTTCAGGGTTTGATTGGTTTCTCTCGCCTCCCAACACACCTTCGTTTCCCACCGACGATCTAGATTCTATGGAAGAAACAAGTGTTGTGTCTCTGCAGCTCCGCTGCTACAGGGTTTTTCACGTCCTTTAGGGTTCTCTATTGCACTCCCGTCGGGTTCTTTTCATCTTTCCCTCCCGGTACTTGTACGCTATCGGTCATTGAGGTTCTCATTTTTTTTTTCTAAACCAAAATTTCACTTAAAAGCGCCATTAATAACACATTTTAATATTTTGTTTAGTTAAATCCACAAACATGACTAAAGGAAAGACCAACAAAATTAACAAAACTAATATACACGAAAGAATTATGTCCTAAACCAGAATAAATAAGGGAATTAATAATAATAAAAAACTTTCGAATCCTAGCAGTGGCTCTTGTCAACTTATATCCACCATCAAAGTAATCTTCTTCTCCTTGAGAATTTATTCTTACTCACTCAGTAATAGAATTTCTGATTATATGTTTTGTACCTTAGGGTCTGAAATTGCTGGAATAAAACGATAGTGATGCACACATTCGAAAAACCCGGTAAATTTATTTATATATAGGGAAATTTTGTGGTGTTGATGATAATATACTCTCGTGCAATAAAAATTAAATTATTGCAGTAGCATTAGCGAGATTTCCGTTGAGGGATATGACACTTGTTCGCTTAAAAAGCATGCTATCAAACTCACGCTGAGAAAACATTTCGCTTAGCGTTTGTGTTATCAGAAACATGAAAAGGGGTGTCCTCAAGAGGTTTGTAAATTTTATCTATGCAATATCAAATTATTTTACTGCTTTAAATTTGACAGAAGTTGATTAAATATAAGGATTAGGCCAAGGCTTTCATAAGATGAAGGTGCAAAATGGTAGGATATTTCCTTTGTTTTGATGTGTGGTATTCTTTAAGTTACCTTCACGGTATCCTAGGCGAAAGGGATTGTATAGACATGAGGATCCTGTTATCGGCTACTCTGACTAAAGTCTTTGAAACTCATAGAGTGAAACGTATGCGACCTTCCTTGTTGAACACGATTGAGAAGTTGAGAAGTTTTGGGAGTACAAAGCAGAACATCTCCTTATGACGTCAAGGCTCTACAATTTTTAAATGAGTTTTTTCGTCGAAAAACACTTGGAATCAAATTCGGATGGTGGACGAAATCACGGACTGGTAGAAAGGTGTGTGCTTCTCTTTTACAACTCCAAAATACTCTTTCTTGGTTTGCTTTGTAGTTCACAATATGTTGTCGATGGGAGATAAAATGCTTGCTTGGGCTCACGGGGAAACCACGAGTTGTGTGTTGTGTCACGAGACGTTGGAATCGCGAGATCATCTCTGTGATTGGTTCGTCTTTAGACCATTCGCCAAAGACGTTTCCCCGACATTCTTTGTGATTGTTTCAGGGCTACAGAAATCTAGTACTCGATTTTTTGTTTGTTCTCTCTTACATTTGGCTCTTTTTTTCAGTTCTATCATTGATAACGTGTACTCTTTTCTCATTAACCGGTTTTGTCTCAATTGAATTTTCTGATCTTGAGTTTTAAACAAACCACCATTTTTTATTTTCTTTATGAGTTTATTCTGCTTTCATTTTTATTATCTTTTAAAAAAACTTAAACACTTGTTATAAATTTTTTTTTAAAATATAATTTCACATATTATTCAAAACAAAATTTTGATTAAATGATCTCCTGGATGTGTTTATTATTAGGATGTTGGTTACTGGATTTGACACAGGCTTCCAGATATTGATATCCGGATACCGCTGTATCAACTTTTCTCTTCATGTGGGGAGGTCACGCAAGTTACGGTTCTTCTCCCTAGGTTTGTGGCTTCTTTCTTCCTCCAATTTGTGTCTCAAGTTATTGAATTCTAACTAAAGACTTTGTCTCTGTTGAATTTCACAGCCGTCGTGCTGTCATTACCATTGTAGGAGGAAAATGTGAAGAGAGTGCGATGGACCTAAATGGACGTAACGTGGAAGGAATGAATCTTGTAGTTATACCTCTTATGGGACCGGAAAAGGAAAACGTTAAAAAAAGACCAAGACCAGGGCGCCACACCTGTGGCTAGATGCTCATATGTTTGCTCTTGCTTCCTGATTCTTGATTCTTGATTCTTGGTAACAAATTAAAATCTCTCATTTGTTTCCTTGTTTATATTGTATATTAACTCGTGCATGTGAGTTGGCTATGAAGAAGATGGAGGTGGAGATGGAGAAGAAGATGGAGAGGGAGAATGAGAAGAAGAAGATGGAGAAGGAGAATGAGAAGAAGAAGATGGAGAAGTAAAGGCTCGACGAACCTCTTTGGTGTTTTAACTGTGATACAATGCAACCTTTGTTATCTTTTTATTACTTGGGTTTTTCCTTGAGATCACATACTCTTGAACATATCCCAGGAGATAGTTATGTTATCAAGACACACAAAATCATATTTTTACAGTCTCTTACCGCGAAAGTCCAGCCCGTTTAAGTGTATTATAGCCCCTTTAGATCCGTTTAAATTTTAACCTGATGGATCCGGACTAGCCACGTGGTCAAATTTTAATATATAAATATTTCTCCGAAAAAAAAAAAATCTGGCAAAAATATCCATTCATTTCTCTTCGTCTCTCTCGCTTGCTCCTGCTTCTTTCTACTACTACCTCTAATGGCGGACAAGCTAGCTCTCCCTCTTCTCCTTCCTTGTATTCCTTCCTCTAAACCCTTTTCTCACGACCAAAACCATCATCTCTCTCGGACTCCCTTTCTTACTACGTCTCTTTCGTCACCACCTCCTCCGCCTGTAGAACCTCTCCTCCACGATGTATTCCTCCACCAGAACCCTAATTCCAAGCAACCACTGAACCCTCACACTCCCAAAACCCGTAACCAAACGCGAATTGGCAAGTCACGCGACCCTAACCTCGGGAAACCTTGGTCTTACCATGGTCTTTCTCCACAAGGTCAGCAAGTTCTCCGTTCCCTCATCGAACCTTCTTTCGATTCGGGTCAACTAGATGCTCTAATCTCTGAGCTATTCGAGCCGTTTAAAGATAAACCAGAATCTACCTCGTCGGAGTTACTAGCTCTTCTTAAAGGATTAGGATTCCATAAGAAATTTGATTTAGCACTGTGTGCTTTTGATTGGTTTATGAACCAAAAGGATTATAAATCCATGTTGGATAACTCTGTTGTTGCTGTAGTTATCAGTATGTTAGGTAAAGAAGGCAGAGTATCTTCAGCTGCTAATTTGTTCAATGGTTTGCAAATAAACGGGTTTTCGCTTGATGTCTACTCTTATACTTCGTTGATATCAGCGTTTGCTAATAGCGGAAGGTACAGGGAAGCTGTAAATGTGTTCAAGAAGATGGAAGAAGAAGGTTGTAAACCGACTTTGATTACTTATAATGTTATCTTGAATGTGTTTGGGAAAATGGGTACTCCTTGGAATAAGATTACGTCTCTCGTGGAGAAGATGAAGAGTGATGGGATTGCTCCGGATGCTTATACTTACAACACGCTTATAAGTTGTTGTAAACGAGGATCTTTGCATCAGGAAGCTGCTCAGGTTTTTGAAGAAATGAAGACTGCCGGGTTTAGTCATGATAAGGTTACTTACAATGCACTGTTAGATGTTTATGGAAAGTCTCATCGGCCTAAGGAAGCTATGAAGGTTTTGAATGAGATGGAGCTCAATGGATTTTCTCCGAGCATTGTGACTTACAACTCTTTGATCTCTGCATATGCTCGGGATGGAATGTTGGATGAAGCAATGGAGCTTAAGAATCAGATGGCGGAAAAGGGAACGAAACCTGATGTTTTCACTTACACAACACTTTTATCGGGGTTTGAGAGGGCTGGAAAGGTTGAATCTGCTCTGAATATTTTTGAAGAGATGAGAAATGCTGGGTGCAAGCCAAATATTTGTACTTTTAATGCCTTTATAAAGATGTATGGTAACAGGGGAAAGTTTGCTGACATGATGAAGATATTTGATGAGATCATCATGTGTGGTCTCTCTCCCGACATAGTCACATGGAATACACTATTAGCAGTCTTTGGTCAAAACGGGATGGATTCAGAAGTATCGGGTGTATTCAAGGAAATGAAGAGAGCTGGATTCGTACCCGAAAGGGAAACTTTCAACACTCTAATCAGTGCATATAGCCGATGTGGTTCGTTTGAACAAGCTATGACTGTTTATAGGCGAATGCTTGAATCTGGGGTCACTCCTGACCTTTCCACCTATAACACTGTGTTGGCAGCTTTGGCCCGTGGAGGAATGTGGGAACAATCTGAGAAAGTTCTTGCAGAGATGGAAGATGGTCGGTGCAAACCGAATGAGTTAACTTACTGCTCTCTACTTCATGCATATGCAAATGGCAAGGAGATAGGACTGATGCATTCTCTTGCAGAAGAGGTGTATTCTGGAGTTATCGAGCCTCGAGCTGTGCTTTTGAAGAGCCTTGTCTTAGTTTTTAGTAAGTGTGATCTTTTGCCAGAGGCTGAACGTGCATTCTCTGAGCTCAAAGAAAGAGGGTTTTCACCAGACATAACCACATTGAATTCCATGGTTTCCATATATGGAAGAAGGCAGATGGTGGCAAAGGCGAACGAGGTCTTGGAATACATGAAAGAAAGGGGTTTCACACCAAGCATGGCGACCTACAATAGCCTCATGTATATGCATAGTCGGTCAGCAGACTTCGGGAAATCAGAGAAGATCTTGAGGGAAATACTGGCTAAAGGGATCAAGCCAGATATCATATCGTACAACACAGTCATTTACGCGTATTGTAGAAATACTCGGATGAGAGATGCGTCTAGAATATTCTCAGAGATGAGGGATTCAGGGATCGTCCCTGATGTCATCACGTACAATACTTTTATTGGTTCTTATGCGGCTGACTCAATGTTTGAGGAGGCCATTGGTGTCGTTAGATACATGATCAAGCATGGTTGTAGACCAAACCAGAACACCTACAATTCTATTGTCGATGGATACTGCAAGCTAAACAGGAAAGATGAGGCAAAACTGTTTGTCGAAGATCTGAGGAATCTTGATCCACATGCTCCCAAAGACGAGGATCTCAGGTTGCTGGAACGGATACTGAAGAAATGGCCATAGATAGCGTTGATGAGAAACCTCACTGTGAACTTGTCAAATCTGCTGTAAGTGTTAATTTTTATCATAACTTCCATGCTCGTTGAGCATGTGAGGCTTAATTTTTTCTTTTCGTGTTAATAAGTCTCTTACACTAACAGATCTGATGACTATGTGCCTTCAAATCTTAATTGCGCTAAACTATTAGAATAGACTATTTCACTCTTAGTGTGTATTTCATCTTTAACCATTCCAATGATTGAAAGATTATTGTTGCCTTTTGTGATATAAATATATAAATGTATACAGATCAACTTCTGACTTCTGGATAGATTTCTTGCAACTGATGTAGTCTAACCATGAAATAGTCTCGACACTTTGGTGCTGCAGAAGAAGATCCTGACCAGTTAAGCTCTTAGTGCGGGATCCCTGGTCAAGAACTCAACAAATATTATATCTTCTTGGTGGCTCATAGTAAGAATTGTCTGTGCATAAAAGCTAAAAACGTTTCTCAGTTCTCACTGTAGTTGCTAAATGTCCCACTGTCTAACATGATCTTAAACTTCGTAGTAATAATTATGTGTGAATCCGGTTGTGTTGACCGTTATTGTTAAAATCTCAGCTTAGCTGTTATAAGCCTGATCACAATTCTCTAAGGTTTTCATTAAGAGTTATTATGGCTCTTACCTAACGACCAATTGATCTCTGCATTAGGTGGATTGTGGTCAGATGCTTTCTCACACTTGTCTGAGAAGAACATAACTGAGGCGTCACAAACGAGAGGGACATAGGGCAGTTTCGGTCAGAACCAGTTTTCCGGGGAATGGTATATATACGAGTCAATGTGTGTGTAGAGAACTACCAATTGTATTCGATACTTTTTGTAGTTTCTCTGATTTGGTTATTCTATTTAACCAAAATCAATGTAACAGCTAGCAAGTTTCACTAAACCCATAAAGTGAAATACATAACTCTTTTGTATTGTCCATGTCAGCGTCCATGTTGACGTTCCAAAACCGGGTTGATAAGTATGATCCTATCAAATTGAACCAAATCAGAGGTAAACCGAAAAGTTGTTAACTAAGAATGGAATTATTAACTTGAACTCTGCTGGACCTGAATGGGCCTTTCGGCCTGCAAATACTTCGACATACACAATTTACGGTAATACCCTTGGAAGAAACCCTAAATAGCTATAGTGTGCTTTAAGAATACAGCGCCTCATTTCCCCACTCTTCGTTCCAAAGCCAAAAACCGAAAATGAGTGCTAAAGCCGCCGCACGACCTCTCGTCACAGTCCAAGGACTCGACGGTGATATGACCACCGATCAATCCGCCACCATTACTTTACCTGAAGTCATGACTGCGCCTGTTCGACCTGACATCGTCAACTTCGTCCACGCTCAAATGTCCAACAATAGCAGACAGCCTTACGCAGTCTCCAAAAAAGCCGGTCACCAGACCTCTGCCGAGTCTTGGGGAACCGGACGAGCCGTGTCTCGTATCCCTCGTGTTCCCGGTGGTGGTACTCACCGTGCCGGGCAAGCAGCGTTCGGAAACATGTGTCGTGGTGGTCGGATGTTTGCTCCGACTAAGATCTGGAGACGCTGGCACCGTCGTATCAATGTTAACATGAAGAGACACGCGATTGTTTCTGCGATCGCCGCTACAGCTGTTCCGGCGCTTGTGATGGCTCGTGGTCACAAGATCGAGAATGTTCCTGAGATGCCGCTTGTTGTTAGTGACTCAGCTGAAGCTGTGGAGAAGACTTCAGCTGCGATTAAGGTTTTGAAGCAGATCGGTGCTTATGACGATGCGGAGAAAGCTAAGAACAGTATTGGAATCCGTCCTGGTAAAGGTAAAATGAGGAATCGTCGTTACATTTCTAGAAAAGGTCCTCTTGTTGTTTTTGGAACTGAAGGAGCTAAGATTGTGAAAGCATTTAGGAATCTTCCTGGTGTTGAGCTCTGTCATGTTGAGAGGCTTAATCTGTTGAAATTAGCTCCTGGTGGTCATCTTGGTAGGTTTGTGATTTGGACTAAGTCAGCTTTTGAGAAGCTTGAGTCTATCTATGGCTCATTTGAGAAGCCATCTGAGAAGAAGAAGGGTTACGTCTTGCCTCGTTCAAAGATGGTGAATGCCGATCTTGCTAGGATTATTAACTCTGATGAGGTTCAGAGTGTGGTGAAGCCGATTAAGAAGGATGCTAAGAGAGCTGTTCTTAAGAAGAACCCATTGAAGAACCTTAATGTGATGCTGAAGTTGAATCCTTATGCGAAGACCGCAAAGAGGATGTCTCTGTTGGCTGAAGCTCAAAGGGTTAAGGCTAAGAAGGAGAAGCTCGAGAAGAAGAGGAAAGTCGTCACTAAGGTAAATACTCAAGACTCTCTTTTCTCTGATTTCTTTTCAAGCTTGATTGTTTAATGCATCTGGTTATAATATAACATGTACAAATTCCTAGGCTTTTGATGTTTGTTCTTTACTTTACTACGGCGTGATACGAAAGTGAGTTTGAATTTTGGATGTTTCTTGAACCTTCTGAGTCATTGCCAATTGAGAATTTCATTTTTGCTAAGCAGTCTATACTCAGTTGACCAAGGCGTATGTCTTGTTTAAGTCATATGCATTGCAATTCGGTTGTGTTTATTAATGTGATTTGTCTCGAGTCTTGACGTAATTGAGTTCACTCAAACTACCCGCTTTATCAATTGTGATTGTAAGAAGTATTGTCTTGTTTACGAAGTTGTCTTCTTTGATAAACTCATTTGTTTTCTTGTTTACTCATAGGAGGAAGCACAAGCGATCAAAGCAGCAGGCAAGGCTTGGTACCAGACTATGATTTCAGACAGTGACTACACTGAGTTTGATAACTTCTCCAAGTGGCTCGGCGCCAGCCAGTAATAATGCTTTCATCATCGCAAATTCTCTCATATTTAGGCAAAGATTTTGATTTTCTGTTTTATGAACTTCGTTTGTCTTGGATTTATCTGGGATATACTTTCGTGAGTTGTTTTGTTGTTGAGTTAGTAAGAAGAATTTTAAGAACTATGACCATGTGTTTTTCAAACTCTTCTCGATCTATTTTACCCTTGGTGCCTTGGCTCTGTACAAATTTCTCCACTCTTTGATGATGAAGATCATCTTATCAAATAACTGAAACTTCAAGTTTATTAAATACAAAAGTTTATCAACTTGATCTAGCGTAGTTTCAATCCTCGAGAAACCAAAAATAGTCTGAGAAGTTTCATAGACCGGGTCAGATCGAAACTTCATTATTTTTTGGCCACCTTATGAAGCTTCGTCTCAGCCTTTTGGGCCAGAACTAGACTGGGTCCAGTCCGTTAGATATTAGAGTTGTATAGTATATTTGTCTTTCTTGTTCCTCAAGTTTGCTTAAATTCCAATGGAAAATAAAACAAAATATCAAAGTAAAATCTTTATTTTACGTCCAGAAAAAGAAGAGTATTTGTTTAGTCAACAGAGTAAGATTTTATTTTAATTCATTGGAAAAATATCTTAAACTACAAAAAGTGTAACCTTCCATATAAGTTTAGTTTTGGCCACGTCTTTCGCCACTTCCCCTGTAAATTACGAGGAAATCTAGTTAGTAAATTATGGAAGATTTTGTGTGTAAATATGTGAATTATCAATAATAATTTAGTTTAGTGAATATCTAAATCATTCAGAATCTGGTCGGTAGATCTTTCTTTTTAACTTCTGAACAATTTTTTTTTTCTTTTCTGACCAGATAAGTAAAAACAAAAAATTGGTTGTTAAACAGAATTTTGAACATCTCATAGTTAGTTTAAATTAACCATCACGAAAATCCGATTCACATAAATTGGTATTTTGTCTTGATTTCTTTTAAGAAGATATTCTCTTGATTTGATATACCAGAGAATATTATGACTAGTTATATTTTTATAAGTTTCTTTCCGATATCTTTATATATTCACTTGTATTTAGTTGGCGAAAGAAATTTTTTTTTTGTTTACTTTCCATGAAGACACGAAACCCTAAAGTAAACGCTTAATAAGGCATTAACTTTGTTACTTTAAATAAAATAAAATTTAATTTTCAATGACCAAATAAAAAGCAAAAAGGAATAATTAGGCTATTAATAATCAATACCATTAAAAAGGGGATATGGAAAATAAAAGCTATTACTTTAATTGTATTAATTGTATGGTTTAAAACTGTTAATGACGACACGTGTCATAAGCAGTCCACATGAGGCGGTGCTAAATACTGTAATCCCAGAACCGGAAAAGAAACGGCATACAAATATTCACATCCCTTGGATCGTCTCTCATCAATTTACAATCGTTAGATATAATAAAATCTTCGGAATATTCGACGTGCACATTACTTCCCGTGTGCACATCCCGCAGAGGATAAGTTCTTGAAACATTAGAAGTATGTCTAATTAACAAACAAGCTTCTTAGCAAATAAGCAAAAGTATATTACATATAGATATTGCTGTATCTTGTATATATGATTTATTCTTTCTGGAGATTATATAATTTCCGAGAGGATAAAACCCTAGATTCTCATCTTCTATCTCTCTCAGAACAATTTTGAGGTCTTCGATACCAAATAGAAGCCGCTGGCTTTCTTCTTTAAGATTGGGTCAATTTTGTGAGACTTGAAGGTGTGATTACGAGAGTTTTTTTTTTTTTTTTCGCTGCGATCATGATCATCGTTTCTTCCATTTGTGTTTTGCTTAGTTGATCATAATTGCTATTTCAAATCTGTTATGGGCTATTATATAATTGTTCTTCTGTTTGTTCTCGCTAATGAAGCTCTTTCTGTGTTTGTGTTTGATATTTTTTTTTTGTAAGATTGATCGTCTCTGTGTGTGTTGATTCTTGGAGTTTCTGGTGATCAATTGATGTTTATATGAATTGCATAGAAAAAACCCTAATTTGTTGCTGTTTATTTCCACTGATTTTGCATAGTGATTGACTCTTACTTGTACCTTTTTATCTTCTTTTTCTTTGTTTTTGGTTTGCCTTTAAGTGGGAAGGAAGACATATTGATATTTTGCAGACTCTAATTTTGATCGTTTACGTGATGATTGGTTGAAATCAGATAACTTAATTAGAAGATTTAAGTTATGGAGAACAGAGGTCAGAAACGAATGGAGGTTGTGGAAGAGTTACCTGCTGATAAGAGAGCTTGTAACTCGCAAGATTTCAGGCCAAGCACATCTGGATCTTCTGTTCAGGCTCAAGTTAATGGTACGAGTTCAGGAAATGAAAACGTTGACGCTGATATGGATACTTCTTCATCTGCTTCACCTTCTAGTCGATCAGATGGAGAACAAGACAAGGATTCGGACTATGGATCTTGCGATTCTGATGATACAGACCCGAGACATAGGGTGCTTCAAGATTATCAGAGGGGGAGATCATCTCGTGATCAAGGGAAATTGAAGTCTCTTTTGTCGAGTTTGAGAGAAGAAACCGATCCTTCAGGGCAGTTAACGGGGCTGACAGAGTTATGTGAAGTGTTGTCATTTTGTACTGAAGAGTCACTGTCTAGCTCAATGGCAGACATGCTATCACCGGTGCTTGTAAAGTTAGCTAAGCATGAGAGCAGCGCAGATATTATGCTGCTCGCAATCAGAGCAATTACTTACTTGTCTGATGTTTATCCGCCGTCAGTAGCATTCCTTGTAAGACATGAGACTATTCCTGCGCTTTGCCAAAGACTATTGACTATTGAGTACTTGGACGTTGCTGAGCAGGTACGCTATACTTTTCACCACATGAGCATATTGTTTATACCTAAAGAGAAAGAGTTTTGATCTGTATTGCATACTAACTATTGGCTTTGCTAGTGTTTGCAAGCACTTGAGAAAATTTCCCGAGATCAGCCAGTAGCCTGCTTGAATGCTGGAGCAATTATGGCAGTGCTTTCTTTTATTGATTTCTTCTCAACAAGCATACAGGTTTGTCATCTTAAGAATGACCTTGCTATGCCAGATCTCTCTGTTTTCTGTTATTGTTACTTGTTTAGCCCAAATGGTTGACTTTCGAGACATATTTTAACATCTCATTTGCATCAGAGAGTCGCAATTTCTACTGTGGTGAATATATGTAGGAAGCTTCCATCGGAGGCTCCCTTGCCTTTCATGGATGCTGTTCCAATATTATGCAATCTTCTTCAATATGAAGATCGACAGGTCAGAATGATGCTTTAATCTTTTGTTTGCTTTTTCTCGCTGAAGTAAATATTCTTTTGCAAAATAGTGATAACATATATGTTTCTATTTTCAGTTGGTCGAGAATGTGGCTATTTGCTTGACAAAAATAGCAGATCAAGTTAGTCAGTCACCGGAAATGTTGGATCAACTGTGTACGCATGGACTAATTAATCAATCCACACATCTCTTAAACTTGAATAGCCGCACTACCCTTTCTCAACCTGTTTACAATGTACATGGGATTTCTTCTCTATTTGTATGATAGTATTTATTATTTATTGCATAAAAGATAACATCATGCACTTTCGCTTTGGTTGGCAGGGTGTGATCGGATTACTAAGAAAACTTTCTTCTGGTTCAGCTTTAGCTTTCAGAACGTTATATGAGCTTAATATTGGCTACAGATTAAAAGAAATCATGTCTACGTATGACATTTCTCATTCAGTGTCTTCTACACATCCTATCACTGCATGCTCCAATCAGGTATGAGTTTTATTATCAATCACTCTTATATTTTTGGGTACTCCTACAGAGGTTTTTCTTTTCAAATTAGTCATGTATCGAAATAGCATTTGGTGGAAGGAGGATATTTGTTATTAAGGCTGATTTTTCTAAGAATGCGGTGATAATGGTTTTAATTTTGGTGGATACTGGTGGAAACTAAACTCAGGTGCATGAAGTCTTGAAGTTGGTAATTGAGCTTCTTCCAGCTTCACCTGTAGATGATAATCAGCTGACATCGGAAAAGGAAAGTTTTCTTGCCAATCAGCCTGATCTTTTGCAACAATTTGGAACTGACATGCTTCCTGTTATGATTCAGGTTATTTCTGACATACAATTTTATTCTCTGTACACATGAATTTTCGGGTTATTTCTAAGGATGATATATTTTGTGAATTCTTTGTAGGTGCTAAACTCTGGAGCTAATGTATATGTTTCTTATGGTTGCCTGTCAGCAATTCACAAGCTGACTTGCTTGAGTAAGTCTGGTGATCTTGTCGGGTTACTGAAGAACGCCAACATTTCGAGGTACTTTGTTTTGTTATTGTTTCTGCCGGGATTTTAACCCTATTGTTTTCTAGCTAATGGTAATGCATTCCATAATGCTGCAGTGTTTTGGCTGGAATTCTGTCAAGGAAGGATCATCATGTGGTTGTAGTAGCACTACAGGTTACTGAAGTGCTTCTTGAAAAATACAGAGATGATTTTTTGAATTCCTTTATTAAAGAGGGTGTTTTTTTCGCGATCGAAGTACTCTCAAATTCTGATAGAGGGCAACAAAATCCAGTATCAGCTGAACTTTCACAAAAGCCTGTTACGAAAGAGATTGTGAAATGTTTGTGTCAATCTTTTGAAACATCGCTTTCCTCTTCTTCACCAACTTGTAAGATTGAAAGTGATTCTGTCTACAATCTTGCAACACGTATCAAGGAGAGTTTCTTCGGACCTGAGGTATTCAACTCTGAGAAAGGTTTGACTGATGTCCTCCAAAACCTCAAGAACTTGTCGGTAGCACTTAGCGATTTGATGACTGTACCCATTGATGCACGTGTCCTGCATGATGAGAAATTCTTCTCAATATGGAACCAAATCGTGGAAAGGCTGAATGGAAGGGAATCTGTGTCCACTTTTGAATTTACAGAGAGTGGAGTTGTAAAGTCACTGGCAAATTATCTGTCTAATGGACTCTATCAAAGGAAACTTAGCAAAGGGGATCCTGAATGTGATAGTTTACCATTTGTTGGTAAGAGATTTGAGGTGTTCACAAGATTACTTTGGTCTGATGGCGAGGCAACTTCATCTGTGTTGATACAGAAGCTCCAAAATTCCTTATCTTCGTTGGAAAACTTTCCCATTGTCCTAAGCCAATTTTTGAAGCAAAGGAACTCATTCGCGGCTGTTCCAAATGGACGTTGCACAAGTTATCCATGCCTAAGAGTTCGATTTATGAAAGCAGAGGGAGAGACTTGTTTGCGTGATTACTCCCAAGACTTTGTCACTGTTGACCCACTTTGCTACTTGGATGCCGTCGATCAATACATGTGGCCTAAAGTGAACTTAGAACCTATAGATTCTGTGGAAGCAAAAGATCAAGCTATAGAATGTCAATCGTCTCAATTGCAGTCAACTTCGATATCTTGTCAAGGTGAAAGCTCAGGTCATATGGATATTGACAGTGTGCCTCCTGATGCGCCTCCGTTGCAGGTAATTTCTAAACTGCCTCTAATCTTTAGCCTTACAGACAGAGCATGTGCAACCTTTCTTTTGATCATTAGGATTTTCCTTGATTAATAGTGATTCAAAATTTTCCAACATTAGTTCAGGGGAAGTAATAATTTACTCGAGTTGAATTCTCTCCTTTCCACTTGATATTCCAAATACTGAGTTTTCAAGATGGCAATAACGTAATTCTTATAGGTTTACTTGAGAAGAAGTTGTCGTCCTAGGTGTCTTTCCTCATCAAGCTTCGTTTTGGTTATTTTAGTAAATTAATCTTTTGTGTGTCTGGATGTTTTATTGGGTCAAGGAATCTCAAGAGGAAGACCAGAAGCAGCTTCTAGTGCTATCTAATGGTTCAGGACAACAGAATGCTACCTCTTCCGAAAAGGAGGATGGGCTACCTAGACTTTTGTTTCGTCTGGAAGGCCTTGAACTAGACTGCTCTTTGACTGTATACCAGGCAATTCTCTTGCACAAACTGAAATCAGAAAGTGAAACTACAAATGGTTCGAAGCTGAGTGGACCCCACTACATCACTTACGAAAGGGCTGCACAACTTGGGGATTCTTGTGAGAATCTGTTTCCACCCGGATCTATGGAAGATGATGAGTATCGCCCGTTCTTATCCTACTTGTTTTCTCATAGACTTGCTTTGCGCCTCAAGGGGTCAAGTCCTTCTGCGTATGACATATTGTTTCTGCTTAAGAGTCTGGAGGGCATGAACAGATTTCTTTTTCACCTGATTTCTCTTGAAAGGATTAATGCTTTTGGCGAAGGTAGGCTGGAGAATTTGGATGACATGAGAGTACTCGTTCGCCCTGTGCCACATACTGAATTTGTTAGCAGTAAGCTTACAGAGAAGTTAGAGCAGCAGCTTCGTGATTCTTTTGCTGTGTCAACCTGCGGTCTGCCACCATGGTTTAATGATCTAATGGGTTCATGTCCGTTTCTGTTTAGTTTTGAAGTCAAATCTAAATACTTCCGACTTGCTGCCTTTGGTTCACTGCAAATCATTCATCATCAACAGCACCTTGGTAGTTCAAATGCCCATGGCGAAGGGCGCCCAGTAACTGGCAGTTTACCTCGTAAAAAGTTCTTAGCTTGCCGTGAAAAAATTCTAGAGTCTGTTGCAAAAATGATGGAGTTATATGGCAACCAGAAGGTGGTCATTGAGGTTGAATATAGTGAAGAAGTCGGAACTGGTCTTGGGCCAACGCTGGAGTTCTATACACTTGTTAGTAGGGCATTTCAAAATCCCGATCTTTGTATGTGGAGGAGTAATTGTAGTTCCTTTGTTGGAAAGCCAAGCGAAGACTCGGGAGTTCTTGCATCTCCTTCAGGACTCTTTCCACGCCCGTGGTCAGGTACATCAACTGCTTTTTCAGATGTGCTGCAGAAATGTGTCCTCTTGGGGACAGTGGTAGCAAAGGCTCTACAAGATGGGCGAGTCTTAGACCTTCCCTTTTCCAGAGCCTTCTATAAACTAATTCTCGGACAGGTAAATTTGGTTCTTCAAGCATCTCTCATTTACATTCTTATCTCTCTTTCAGACTTTGTTTGAGAATCTTACAGAGCAAAATTTTCTTTTAGGAGTTGAGTTTATTTGACATCCACTTCGTTGACCCTGAACTTTGTAAAACACTGGTGGAATTGCAAGCTCTGGCGCGTAGGAGAAAGGTTTTCGCAGAAGCACAGGGTGATACCCAAACAGCCAAGTGTGATTTAAGTTTCCGTGGAGCAAAGATTGAGGACCTTTGTCTTGAATTTGTGTTGCCTGGCTACACAGACTATGATCTCGCTCACCATTCTGATAATGATATGGTACATAGTGTTTTAGTTTTGTGAATAAATCTCTTTCTTAAGATCATTGAACAGGTGGAATATATTTACTTTCTTGCACTTTCTAGGTAAATTTGGATAACCTCCAGGAATATATCAAGGCGATTGTCAATGCCACAGTATGTAACGGGATCCAGAAACAAGTGGAAGCATTTCGGTCTGGATTTAACAAAGTATGTAGTCTTCTTCTCTTTAGCTATATTCTTCTCTATAGATATAAGTAAGCTTTAATCATTGATTCTGCTAATACATGCTTTTTGCAGGTTTTCCCTATTGAACACCTTCAGATATTCAACGAAGAGGAGCTGGAAACTATGTTGTGTGGAGAACGCGATCTCTTTAATGTAAGTAAAGCTTCATATTCTACGGTTTTGAGTACCATTTTTCAACAGTTGAGTAAACATAAGTCATTTTCTTATTTGCAGATGAATGAAGTCTTGGATCACATCAAGTTTGATCATGGATATACTTCTAGTAGCCCACCAGTTGAAAATGTTGGTTTTTTAAAACTGCTTTATGTTACTCTTTTCGCGTATCAAACTGAAAGTTTCAACTTTTCTATATTCCAGTTGTTGGAGATTCTGCATGAGTTTGATCAGAAGCAACAACGAGCCTTTCTGCAATTTGTAACAGGATCTCCTCGGCTACCTCATGGCGGTTTGGCGGCTCTCAATCCCAAACTAACAATTGTCCGCAAGGTCTAGTGTCACTGAAAACTTGTCTGTTTTTCTCTCAGTTTATGCTATGATCTCTCTCTCTCTTTTCTCATCAGCCGTCTGCTCTGTTTCATTTGTTGTGAAACAGCACGGTAGCGATTCTTCAGAAACAGACCTGCCTAGTGTGATGACATGCGCCAATTATCTGAAGCTTCCACCTTATTCTTCCAAAGTGACATATCTCTTTATCTTTTTGCTAACCACTCGGGTTTTACTCTGGACAAAAAAGGTGGTCTCAGGATCGATCTCACTGTGTTGTGTTTCTGCTTTTCTTGTCTGTTTTGCAGGAGAAGATGAAGGAGAAGCTGCTATATGCAATAACTGAAGGTCAAGGTTCCTTCCATCTCTCTTAAATTAGTTTTTCTTTTAAAAAGTTAGCAGAAGCGGTAGGGGAATATGAGGAGAGAAGAGTGGATTGTTAGAAGAAACAAGAGGAAGCTCTTCTTCTTCTTCTTTTCTTCAAATGGCTTTTTAAAGTTTTTTTTTCTTTTAGGATTTCGTACAAGAGAATAGTAATAACTAATAAGTAGATATATGTATATGTAGGAAAGAAAGAAAGAAACTCTCTTTTGGATTTGATGGAAAAAATTGGACATAAATAAAATACTTTGATCCCTATTATTATTACTGTATATTAATTTGATAAACTGACCTGTGAATGATGACAAAAAAAAATTGACCTGTGAAATTCGAAATGTGTGAATTTAAAGCATTTTACGGCATTGATATTGGAGTCTATTATTCCTATATATTAAAACTTTACAAAGAATAATAATTTTCAGAGGACAGCACAGAGGGAAAGTGATCGATGTTCACATAGCCGTTTTGTCCCATACATCTATCTCCATATATATATATATATATATATATATATATATATATTACTTGTCCCAATCTCATTATGAGATTCTCTGGTTGAATCGAGGTTAGGTGATCATTAGAATTTAGAAAGTACAATATCAATGGGGCATATTAATGAATCGTACCGTCTTGCCCATATCTACTTACTTCACATATATCTCCAATAAATATAATGAAATTAAAGGGGGTCATATTTTCTTTTTGTAAGTATGATATTCAAACCCATTAATCGGTTGAACTACCATCATTAAGCTCATAAAAATTGTAGTATATCTTGTTGTCTGTGGCTTAAGTATATCAGGGATTCCATTAACATAATCAGCCTTTCTACAGAATTTTCATTATGATGATCGACATTTTTTAATACTCAGATACCAATTACAATAGTTTCTACAGAAGTTTCATTAAGATGATTGACATTTTTTAATACTCAAATACCATTACAATAGTAGCATCGACCATCTTCATTACAATTGATAATATTAACTACTCAATCGTTGAAACCATATAATATAATAAACATTAAATAAAATCATTACTCTTTTGGCATGCAACACTAAATTTGGCAGGCGACTTGGCATCATCTCCAAATGTAGATGGGAAAACAAACACAGCCCCATTTGAGATAGACCCAACCCAACATGAAGTACCTTCAAGTCTTTCCCTAAACGCTAAACTTTCATTAAGTTCTCCATCATCTGTCTCCTCCAAATCGACATTGCAATCGCAATCGCTAATCGCTTCATCTCTCGAATGTATCTCTACCTTCATACCATCATCACAGGTGGTACCATTTTGGCCACCACCTTGTTGCTTGAGAAACAAGAAAACATCCGCACTTGCTTTTTTGCAGGTTACAACAGCTTTTTTATGCATGCTGGTGACATTTTCGGGCATGTTTTGACCCGGAAGACAATGGGTTCACCGCGGTCGAGAACAGAAGGTGACCTAGAAAGTTCAACGAAGAAATTACCATTATCTTGTTTAAGTGATGGGAGGTGAAAGATTGGTTTGAGTGTGGTTTGGGAATGACCTAAAGAGCTTTGGATTTGAGCCCATTTGGTCAAGAAATCTGTCTCAAGGAAGATATCAGCTATTAGGATGCTGCAGCTTATCCCAATCGAGTATCCTCCACTCTCAAAATTAACAAAAACATTTAGGAAGAATAACTCAATATTTCATGACTAATGATTTATATAAAAAAAAACGTTGTTTAGACCAAAAAAACAAGCATGGAAGTCCGAGAGTTTTTAATATAATAAAATTTTGAATTACAATATATATTTGATTAAATTTATTAGTTCTGGTCAGTAAAAATAATTATTTATTGCTAAAAACCAAACAGAAACAATAGTTGTTTTTAATTAGGGGAAACATATGCGAACCGAATAACCATGAAATGATGAAGGCCAAACTTCCAATCTGAACTGACCCTAAAACTGAGATGTTGAGTTATATTTGATAATAACCTATGATGCAAATTCTAAATAATTAATAAGAGTTTTATTTGATCTTATATTTTGACAAAATAATAAATGGTTAAATTGTAAATAACCTGAACGTAGAACAATGGAGAGAATTGAGGAACATCTTCATCAATGTCTTTCCAGAAGACAGCCTCTGCTTCAGCGCTGCTCTTGTCTCTTTTCACCATTTCAATAAACTCCGACAAACTCGCCGGAAACTTAGCCTCCACCAGCCTAACGCCACTGTCGTTGGCCACCACCTCAAGACCATCCTCCACTAGCCAAAGCAGTACCAAATATAAAATTTTCATTTATTTCGTAGTAATTAAAGAAAGAGAAAAAATAAGTCAAACTATCTAAAATGCTTAAAAGTTATTTTTGCTCATTTAAAAAATTACCATATCTTTTAATAATACAGAAAAAAATATTTTGAGATCCGATGCTGGTGACATTTTACTTAATTACTTACTCGGTTTTTGTATATCCATGCAAATGATCTTTCCTCTTTAAACCACTTTCCCTTAATTTTTTTTTGGGGTCAAACATAACTTTACATTTATTGGCATAAATCCAAAGTCTTTTTATTTGGGTTTTTTTTTCATAAATCCATAGTCCCCACTCCGATATAATCATTTGTTATAAAAGGAGTAAGATATTTTAATAATACAGAAAAAAATATTTTGAGATCCGATGGCCATGACACCATTTCCGACAGCAAGACGGCGTTACTGCGGCCATCGAAAACCCTAGCCACCACTCTGATTCTTTCAGCCAGAACATGAACATCGACGGTGAGGATTTCATCAGCTCTTTACCCGACGCGATTCTCCATCTTATCCTCTCCTATATTCCGACCAAGTCAGCCATCACAACCTCTCTCTTGTCCAAACGATGGAGGTACGTCTGGTCTGAGACACATTGTCTCTTCATTGAAGCCCATAGAGCCGATCCTAATTCGATAAGCAAAACCCTATCTTGCTTCTCGGCTTCCATAATCACAAGTTTCCATCTTCTTTCAAGCTTACGTAACAGGATTGACTCTGTTAATAGCTGGATCGAATTAGCCATTTCTCACAACTCTGAGAAGCTTACTCTGGAGTTTCGTGATAATCGTGTTACGAATTACATCTGTAAACCAACTCGTGATCAACTCTGGATCTATTATTTTGATTCCCAAATGCAAAGTGTCTTGGACATTTCTAAAGGACTTGTCTTTGAGCTTTTGCACATTTTCCGATGAATCCTTTCTTCAGATTCTTTGTGGTTCTCCATTGCTGGAAAGCTTGGAATTGCTGTATTGTAATGACTTCAGGTGTCTTGATCTGAGTCAATCACCGCGTGTAAGAAAATTGGAGATTGACCGTAGCGATTGTTTTATGGGGCAAACGCTGATTTTGGCACCTCATATCCATCCTTTAAGATTGAGACACTCTCGATTACCATGTAATTTAATGGATGTCTCTTCCTTAATTGAAGTTTGACTTTAATATTTACTTTTTTGGAACCTTCACCGCTATTTTCCTTCAACATAATGTGATAAAGATACTAGAAAAGTTGCAGAATGTAGAGTAGCTTACTATTGGTGGTACCTTTCTTCAGGTTTTGTTACCCATTTTTGCATTCTCTATATGTCGTAAATATCAGTTGGTTAGAATAGGCAAATATTGGTTGATGGATTAGTTCTCATTCATTAGGCTTTGATATTCATTTCTTTTAGGAGCATTAAACACATATCCTTTTTCTGTTTCCCTGTAGATTAGAGCTGGGCAAAAAACCCGTACCCGCTTATCCGAACCGAACCCGAACCGATAAGACGTATCCGAACCCGTTCCGTACCCGACCAAATTATTCCATTGGGTACGAGATCTCTAAACCCGAAAACCCGAACTCGAACCCGTTCCGAACCCGAAAACCCGAAACCCGAAAGCGTACCCGAAATACATAATTACCCATACAAAAATACATAACTACCCATAAGAAAATACCATAACTCGAGGATTCTATCTTATAAATATGGAATTTTTTTATGTGTAATATACATAAATCGAGCGGAATGCGAACCGAAAAATCTAAAAACCCCAAAACCCGAAGAAACCTCAAAAAAACTCAGAATCCGACCCGAAAACCCGACCCAAAAAACAAAAAAACCCGAAAAACATGAAAACCCGAACCGTACCCGAACCGTACCCGACCCGAAAACCCGAAAACCCTGAAAACCTCCCAAAAAACCGATCTGAACCCGAACCGAAAACACGAAAAAACCCAAAAAATCTTAACCCGAATCCGAACCGAATCAATACCCGAATTTTTCGGGTTTTTTCCGGTTTTCAACCCTTCTACCCGAACCCGAAACTTTTTACCCGAATCCGAAAAATTATTCCATAGGGTATGAACTTCCCGTACCCGAATACCCGTACACGATCGGATTTTATCCGAACCCGAACCCGATACCCGATTGCCCATCCCTACCTGTAGATATTCTGAAAACATGAACATGCTAAGTATTTCATCAATGGCTCTTGTCTTGTTGTGCTTTGGTTATCTCTGTTGATGAGGTCTAACTAAATTTTTTATATGCCCTTCAGATGTTATCTCTTTTCGCACTCTGTGATGTACCTTTTCCGACGTTGAAGGTCAAAGATTTGACTCTTCAAACGATGATCATTCGATCTGTTATTCCTGGTATAATACAGCTGCTACAGAAGTCGCCGGGATTAAGAAAGCTGACAGTACACACTGTGAAATGTAGCAGCATAGCGGTATCTTTACCAGGAAACCTCTTTTTATTCTCCTTCATATATTCGACTATAGTAATTATGAACAAAAAAGGAACAATCCAAGAACCGTGTCCTTCACTTTCTTTGGCTAATTGATGTATTACAGAGAGATTTTAGAATCTAAGAGATTGGCTCTCTATTTGGATAAAAGTTTATTTAGTTTGCATGATTTTTTTTTCTCTGTTACAGGAAGTGAATCTCAACGATTACTTGCGTGTTCATACCTCGAAACAGCGTCAATGCTGGAGATCGAAAGATGCGTTCTTCCCAAGCTCTCTAGAAGCCATTTCGATGTTGGTAGGTAATCATGCAGAGGCCAATCTCGTGGCTTTGTTCATGGAACTTGTACTGAAAAATACAAGAAATCTAGATACAATGGTTGTACTCTTGGTTGGTTACCTTGATGCATCAAGCTTTGAAGAGCTTCTTGCAATGGCTAAAACACTTTCTCACAAGTATAACAACGTCACCATTGTGATCAAGCCAAGTCCAGTAATGTATCCAACAATTTCTTTCAACGGTAAATGTCCCAACTGATAAAAGTAAGGCTGATACGCTTTGGGAGCCGATCAACTGAGAAATTGGATGGTAAGTCGCATTCTGACAAGAAATGTAAGGTTGAATCTAAGAAAAAGTTCAAGAACAACTGGGAAAAAGAGGATTTAGAGTCTAAAAACTCTGATGAGGAAAACAATTTTTCAGTGGGTGATGCTAATAAACTGCAGAAGGCGGCTGGACTATGCTACGGAACCAGAGTTGAAAGTGAGGTGAATTCTTTAACTTCTATACTTGAGCCTTGCAGTGATTCAAAATCTACCACAAAAGTAGAAGTTGAGAACCAGAAGACGAAGGAGCCGAAACATGAAGAGCTTTCTCAAAAAAGATTTCTTCTTCTGATGAGATGCTCTCGAGCCTTCACTCTGCCAAGACCCCAAAAGGATACCTGAATCAATCAGCATAGACCCCTTGAATTACGAAGAATTTGACAAGTTCATTAACGAACTATCTTGCAGTAATCTCAATGATGATGACTCGAAGATCACTAAGACATCAGAACATTGTGATGTGAAAGACTCTGCAGAGGAGCAGATCTTACCTGCAAAGAAAAAAATCACTGGCTATGGCTTGGAAGAGCAAATCGCTCTCAAGTACTGTTCTGCAGATTCATCAGCTCCCAATGCGTTAATCCTCAAGTTTGCAGTTTCAGGTTCATTTCCATCTGAAGAAAAGCTGAACGCAATATTTAACCGGTCCTCTCAGAGATTCGGAGAGTCCAGTTATGAAGAAGAGCAAGAGAGCCAAGGTTGTGTTCAAAAGAGACGAAGACTCAAAGACAGCCTTCAGCAGCGCTGGGAAATACAGCATCTTTGGACCTTCTCTTCTAAGTTACGGACTCTGAGTATGTTTGCTCCAAAGCCCAAGAGAGCACCAACATGACTAATTGAAACACAAATTAAGCATCTCTTCCCTTTCAGAGATAAGGGTTTTATCAGATACATCAGCTATGTTTGGTGATGAGACTATATTTTCGATAAATTAAAGCAAAAAAACCTTTAAATAAGACTATCATTCAAAGTTTGGGACTAGCTAGTGGATTCTTAATTCTATGACCAACAAAACCCAGATTTTGGATGGTTAAGATAAGACTTGAAAAGAGCAAGTTGATTAAAACCAACAACATTAAACGATCATGTCTAAACTCAAAAACTCATAAATGTAACACAAGTTCTTGAATCTTAAAAGAAGACCAGAGCACAAGACTTCTTAACTGAACTATGAAAATCCATTTAAAAAGCTTGAAGCTTTGTGTAGATTGTTTAAGACCTTGGCTTCTCCTTCTTTTCCTTGAAGAGGGCCAAGAGTGAAACACCAGACACCTTCACGACCTTGAACCTAACTCCGGGAATATCTCCCACAGCATGACCCTTACGACCAAATCCAGCAATCAAGACCTCGTCCTGCAACAACATTAACAAAATATGGTTCAGCATATGATGGAAACTAATCCACGGTGTGAAGATTGGTTATAACAGGTTTTTCATTAGACTTACGTTTTCCTCAATGTAGTTCAAACAACCATCATTGGGGACAAAAGCAGCAATCTTCTTTCCATTCTTGATAAGCTGAACTCTAGCACACTTACGGATAGCAGAGTTAGGCTGCTTAGCCTCAATACCGCTGCATAATCAAACACAAGAATCTCTTCAACATCAACACTCAAAAGAAATGTAACTTTATATGTTTTTTTAAAACTTACATTTTCTCAAGGACAATTCCTTTAGCGTGAGAAGACCCAGAAAAAGGCTTCTTCCATTCATTTCCTTGGTGAGACTTCTTGTATTGCTTGTCTGCCCACCTCTGGTTAATCCGAAGCCTTTTCAGCTTGCGCCCAGCTCCCATTCCACGTGTCTTACTGTGAGAAATAATCACAAGGAATAAATAATTCAGCTAAGTATTCACAAGAAAAACAGAACCTTGATCTCTAACATCTCATCACAAGTGAGAACAATCATAAATCCAGCAAACACAGAATCAGTAAGCCATACAGACAAGAATTGAAAATCAATAAAAAAACAAACTTTCAGATTTCATAAATACGGTACACTCATCGACCATATGAGTTCAATAACACTCTAATGCTCTAGATTAGAGCATATCTCTTGAATTAAGTTTCAAACACTAGAGGACACAGCACTTAGCACAATCAAGAATAATCTATTGTGGATCCATACATAAAACAAGTAGCATACATATCCGGAAATGAACACGAATTGCCGCAGAATCCCGATCCAATCAAGTACAATCAAAAGTCGAATTATTAAACATTTTCCAAAAAAAAACACAGCAGACTCGACTAATCCTTGGTAATTCATCGAAACAACAATGAATTCAGATAAATAAAACGCTAAGAGAGCGAACTACGATAGGAATACGAAGGATCTAAGAGAGGAGAACCGTACCCCATGTTTGTCGATGGAGGAGAAGGTCAACAACAGCAAAGAGGTATTTGCAGCAAGAAGACGGAGATAGCTTTTAAGCGGCTGCAAAAACCCTAAACCTAGCGAAGCCAGTGTCACTTAATGTATGCGCAGCTGGCAATACTTCAGCCGGTTTATAACGCATTGGCCCATTAACTTATAGGCCCATTAAATCTTGGGCTTTTAAGTTGTGAACACTTGTCATCAAATACCGTTGGATCTAACGGACGGCCCAGATCACGTATCCGTATATACAGGGAAGGGAATAACTCCTCTTTCATCACGTGCGTATACCCCACCATACATAAATCTTCCGCCACGTCAGCAGATCCCGTAATCCTTACGAAACCGGCTGTAACAGGTTAAAAGAGCACACAAAGAGTGAACTTGCCCGCACGAGATGCACTGGCTAAGCCGGTCCCCTCCACTTAACCGTCGATACCACGACAGATCAACGTGGACAAAACAAAGCCGTTCGTTTCAAAAAGGCAAATTTGATCCATTGGTCCATGTTTATTAATGCGCCAGCCAAATACGAAAGAGAAAATTAGTAATTAGTAATAGAGAGAGAGAGCTCGAGAATCTCGTCAATGGCGGACCAGTATTTTTTAACTTAGCCAGTCAAATCAAGGAGACGAAAGGAGAATATAAAAAAGGAAAAACATGAAGAAAAGTTTGGTGGAAGAATAAATCGAAGATTCGAATCGAACCATAGTCTTGTGTCTAAGCTGCTTCTACGTTTATGTAAGACACACTTTTGTCTCCTTTCGCTTTCTTTAGAAAAAAAGAGAGATACGATTCGTTATTGAAATTTTTTCTTAGTTATATAAAAAAATGGTGAGCTTGAATTTTACGCTTTGTAAAGGTGTCTTTCGCACTTCTCCCTCTTTGTTTCTTTTAATTTTCGTCTACTCATATACAGGTTTATCTGTAGAGAGTTGGTTCGGGTTTAGATTCGGATAGGTATTTTAGGTTTCTGATGCTGGTGAAATCAAGAGATTGAGAAAATGGAGGAGATTAGAGGAGTGCCTACGTGGCAAGAAGAGTTGGCGAGTCTCGTTGACGCCAGAATGCGATACGACAGAGCGCCGATCGATTTAACGACGGCTACTGAAATCGGCTCGAAGAGGTCAGGTCTTGTGTCGGTGGATAGATCCGAGACGAAGGAGACATTGAAAGATCAAGTGACGGGGTTTATGAAATCATGGGGAGAGATGCTTCTTGACCTCGCGAAAGGATGCAAGGATATAATGCAGCAGACGCTGGTGACTGAGGACTCATTCGTCGTGCATAAGCTCGGAAAACCAGCGGCTAAAATGTCGAAGAAGCTTAGCTTTCTGACGAGTACTTGCCTGAGGATCGTGATACGCATGGCCTGTGATCTTCTTCGTCTTCCTATTAGCACTCGCAGGTAATCAATTAACATAGATTGTGACATTAGCTTAGTACTTGTGTGTAGTTCTTCTCAGAATCTCATTCACAATAGTAACCTGTATATAGCTTAATAGCCAATTCAGTGCATGCAGTTTTTTGTGGAATTGAAACGGTTTCTTCAGTAGTTGTTGACATATTTGCAATGTCCATGCCCTGAACAGTTATACAAAGCTGAGTATTGGGATGGATCTTCGAGAAATTTCTTGGCTCGGGGATGTTTTGGTCGTCTGTAGTTAACTCATTTCTGCCTATAAATAGCTTAAATAGCAGTATTGTAAGAGACTCTCTTAGTGCAAAAGTCTGCTTCCTTGCATTGACATATTCAACTTTAAAATGCAGCATTAAGCTTTAGTCCAGAGAATGATAAACCATTGCCGGTGATAAAGAAATTGCCATTACATCCTACCGTTGCAACCCGTGTACAGCTTCCAGATGGTAGATATATAGCTTACCAAGAGTTAGGTGTTTCAGCAGACAGAGCAAGATACTCTTTAGTTACGCCTCATTCTTTTCTTTCCTCTAGACTTGCAGGTATTTGATTAGTTTTCATCAGTTTCAGTTACTTACTTACTTCCCATTACGTTTAGTTTGCCTCTAATGTTTAAAATTACCTAATCAAGGCATACCTGGAGTGAAGAAATCATTGCTTGTGGAGTATGGTGTCCGCTTAGTGTCATATGATCTTCCCGGGTTTGGAGAGAGCGATCCTCATCGAGGTCGAAACCTTAGCTCATCAGCCTCAGATATAATTAACCTATTAGCTGCTATCGGAATTGATGAGAATTTCTGGTTACTGGGTTACTCTACTGGTAGTATGCATACATGGGCTACCATGAAATACTTTCCTGAGAAATTGCAGGTATTAACAATGTTCTTGTGCTGCCTTATATGTTTCAAATCATTAGAATACCATTCATATTTTTGATACTGTAATGGATTGTTATCTGCAAGACTGTTGCTCATTGGGTTTGGTTTTGTGAAACTACAGGAGCTGCAGTGGTGGCTCCAGTGGTCAACCCCTATGAGCCAAGCATGGCCAAGGAAGAGATGGTGAAAACATGGGAGCAATGGCTGACAAAGAGAAAATTCATGTACTTTTTAGCACGAAGGTTTCCAATACTTCTTCCTTTCTTCTACCGTAGATCTTTTCTCTCTGGTAAACTCCATCAGCTCAATCAGTGGATGTCAGTATCATTAGGAGAAAAGGTATAAATATCCTCCCTTGTAGATCACAAAAGAGGACTTCTCTAGGACAAAGAGTCATCATATCTGATAACTCTGTTTTCTTCTTTCAGGATAAACTTCTAATCAAAGATCCAACTTTCCAAGAACTTTACCGAAGGAACGTGGAGGAATGCATCTGTCAAGGAATCAAAACCATTTGTAGAAGAAGCTGTGCTTCAAGTATCGAATTGGGTCCTTACTCTTTCCGAATTCCACACACAGAAGAAATGTACAACCAATGGTGTACTCTCTTGGCTCATGTCAATGTACAGTGAAGCCGAATGTGAACTAATAGGATTTCGAAAACCCATTCACATATGGCAGGTAACTTCTGCGCCATACAATGCATAGTTTAATTAGTAAAATTCATAGTGTAAATGTTGTGTCCTTAAAAGGGAATGGACGATCGAGTCGCTCCACAATCGATGAGTGAGTACATTAGCAGGATGATTCCAGAAGCTACTGTGCATAAGATTCCAAACGAAGGTCATTTTTCGGTATTCTATTTCTGTGATGAGTGCCATAGACAGATTTTCTATGCTTTATTCGGAGAACCCAAAGGCCAGCTTGAGAAAGTAAAAGACACAAACGAGGCTCTTGTGGGAACAGAGGCACATAAGGACACTACAATCACCAAAGGGTAAAGATGTAAAAAGGTGGAAAACTATAGAAATCAAAACTACAATGTTTTTTTTGTTTTGTATCAGATTTTATAGGTTATACCAAGTAGAATTTTATTTAAGAAGAAAAAAAAACAGTTATAGAAGTTATTGTGGCCATTAAATAAGGAGCTCTATTTATGAAAGATAATTATAGATAAAACAGTTATGGAAGTTATATCGCCAAACGAAGGTCATTTTCTTCGTTACCATACGAAGTGGCTCTTAATTGTTTGGCTCTTATCTCCATAATCCTTCATCCAACTCTTAACTCTCGTCTCCAAAGGTTTCAGATCACTCATCTTTTCGCTTGTGCTCGACGCTACACGAACCCGCATCGGAAAAACCGACAATTGCCTCTATGTCTGCGTAAACCTGAATCACAACCCTAACCTCGCTGGCTCATACTTGCCCCAATTCCCAAACCCATCTCTTCGTTTCCTTATGAACATCCCAAACACTCAACCGTTGTCTCAACTGGTTCAGAGATCTACATAATCGGAGGCTTACTTAATGGAAAGAGAAGTAGGAAAGTGTTAATCCTCGATTGTCGATATCACCAATGACCAAAGACCCGAACTTGGGACTCCGGCGGAGGAAGAAGAGTGACAGTGTGGTGGAAGTCGGTGGTGTTTCGCCCTCGTGCTCACCATTGGACTAAGGACTGTAAAACGGAGATTCGTTGTGCAGAGGTTTCGTTTGAGAGACGCAGTTTACAAGAGCTTTGAGGAACCGTTGAATGGTCTAAGAATGTGTTTACCTTGGATGTTTGTGACTCTCGTTCCGATTTCTTTTTTGCATAAAATATTTAACGTAGCTATATCTTTTTTTTCTTTTTGTCAACATTTAATGTAGCTATATCTAAATAGTCAGTTCAGTTGTATAAGAATATAAACTTCAACACTACTTGTGAAAGAGTTTATCGTTGAGTTGGTAATGCTTGACTATAACTCTTGTGTGGAATGATACATGTTCTCGAATTATTGAATAATTTATTGTACAATGATCATAAATACTTCGTTGGTGTCCAAGTCGGAAGTTAGGGAACTTGAAACGGCGATTTGGTGTGCAGAGATGTCGTTTGAGAGACCTTTGGGGATTCGTTGAATGGTCTAACAATGTGTTTGTTAACCTTGGACGGATGTGACTCTTCTTCTAATTTCTTGTTGCATTCTGCTATTGTCACATCTTGATAATTGATTAATGGGATTTTCTTTTAGTTATAAACTCTTAATTATTTATGAGATAAGTATTTGGTTTCATTGAAAAAAGAAAAATATATCAATGGGGTTTTATTTGTGGGATTGTTTTTACAACATTTTGAGTATATGATTGATTGATTGATTTATTTTAAGAGATAATACTCTCAAACATGCTTCAAAACAAGTGAGTTGTTGGTTTTGTTGCACTATCAATTGCAATATTGAATGAAATTTTGCGTGATAGTAAATACTTATCACACATTGATCAATCCGGTTTGATTTAGTTTTGAGAGAATTTTAGATTTTGTGGCAACTTTTTAACAACATTTTTGAGTATCTATGATATTTTTTTAAGTGGCGGCTTGATCAAGAAGCAAAAAGTGTTTCTCCTTTATCAATGGCTTGTACTTTGTTGATCTCATCAATGGAGTAGTCGTTTGTTTCTTTGATTACAAATTTTTCCAATTTTATATTTGTTAAGCTCCAAGCAAATACTTGTATAAAAATATATGGAAACTAACAATTCCATTGTTGTCTTCGAAATTGATTGGTTTCTGTTATTTATAACACTGATAATTAAATCGACTCTCTCTATCTCTTCTTCGCGGTTCTCAAATCCTCCACCCTCAGAACCTTGCTCTTGCTTGTTTTGTTGAGATTTCTCCATTGACTAAGGCATTGCTTAATGCCTTGGATTTTGCTAAGACGAACTTTGAGAATGAAAAGGAGTGAACCTCCATCATGTGGATGGTGTGTCAGACTGAGGAGCTTTCCGAGGAAGGAGATATCAGGAAGCAGCCTTTGAGTGTCTTGTCTCAAAAGCATCAATGTACTATCACGTGCTGGGGAAGTACATGGATAAACTCTTTCAACTTACATCTGATGCAATCAATGGTGATGAAGAGAGTGTTTCTCTTCAAGCAATTGAGTTCTGGAGCTCAACCTGTGATGTAGTCATGAAGAGATAGAGCTTCAAGAATAGTGTGTGAATCCTGAATCCAATCCCCATTCCGGTTTCATTGAAAAGAACCTTTCTCGTTTGGTTCCTATATTGCTAGAGACTCTGCTGAAGCAGGAAGAGGATCAGGACCAAGGCGGTGATGATGTGTGGAACATATCCATGGTTGGTGGAACTTGTCTTGGCATTATTTCCAGAACCGTAGGAGTTGCTATTGCCCTTTTGTGACATCTTTTGTTGAAGCTTAGATAAGTGAGCCAAATTGGAGGAGTCGGGAAGCAGCCACCTATGCTTTTGCATCAATCTTGGAGGGGCCAACAGTTGTTGAGCTTGCTCCATTGGTTTACTCTCCCTTGGAATTTCTCCTTAATGCAACAAAGGACGAGAACAAACACTTCAGGGAAACAACTGCTTGGACCCTTAGTCGTATCTTTGAGTTTTTGCATACTCCAGCCAGTGGCTTCTCTGTCATCTCCCCAGAGCACCTTCCTAGAATTGTGACTGTGTTACTGGAAGCCATTAATAATCCGCCGAATGTTGCCGAGAAGATTTGTGGTGCTATATACAACCTTGCACAGGTCTATGAAGATGTTGAAGCTAGTTCCTCCCTTCTCTCTCCATATCTTACAATGATAATCCAACACCTGCTTGTAGCTGCGTACAGATGGAGAAGAGTCAAATCTACGAACAGCTGCATATGAAACATTGACTGAGGTTGTCAGATGTTCAAACCTTGTCGAATCTTCAAACATCATAGCTTAGCTCCTGCCTGTCATAATGAAAAATTTAGGCCAGACTATGCTCATTCCAAATCATGAGAAACAAGCCGAACTCCAAGCTTCTCTATGCGGTGTTCTTCAGGTCATAATCCAGAAACTCAGTGGCACAGACAATACGAAGCCCGTCCTTATGCAAAACGCGGATGGGATTAAGAAGCTGCTTCAAAGCGTGTTTGAGTGCCACAGTTCAAAGCGTGGCTCTTTTAAGAAGCAATGCTCGCAGTTGGCTCTTTTGCCTATGCCACTGGACCTGAGTTAGGCTTTCAATAATCACCACACAATCGTCAAGCGATAGTGAGATAAAGAACAGACTCGCAAACTTTACCATTATTCACATCGATTCAAGCGATGTAATTTTCCGGACAAAATTCAATCGGTCGGGATTAGCCGGTTAGGTGAGTATTTCTTTTCTTTTTTTTCTAAGGTCGGTTCAGAAAAATGGTCGGCTAGGTGAGTCAAAGTCAATACCTTCTTCCTTTGCCAGAGGATCCCATTACATAAAAATCTCTGGCTTGTGTAATAAGTAATAACGAACTGATACAAACGACTTGCAAATTCAGATATTCATACGAACAACATTAATAAAAAGAATCTTAAAAAGGAAATTCAGATAAGAGTACAGCATTATTGATTCCAATTCTTACATAGAGCCTTAATCAAATAAATACAAACGGGCTATTTTCCAAAATATATAAATCACTTAAATACTCAAAGAAAAAATAAAAGAACATGAATTTAAAAAGGTACTTATCGTCGAATAATAAAATTTATCATAGTAAAAATAAATGACCTGCGCTTACACTGCACAAATGAATCACGTTCTGAAGGGAACACATAACAGACAACAATCTCGGACACATAAGTGGAAAAATAAAAATATATAAAAAGACAACAGTAAATACCTCAGCTGCCTCCTCCATTGGTCACGGCGACGCCGCTATTCTCCACCTTAGGCGGAGCTGAGAATCGCCGTGGTTTAGGCAATGCAGGTGAATTAGGATATGAGAGCCGTTTCTTAGCTAATGCCTTGTCCGTGAACACATCGTTTTCCTGTGTGGTACCACCTAATGGGCTCTGCGGCTTGAGCCTGGCTCGAGCTGATTTAGTTGGAACCATGTAGCTTGGGAGAGCCGGTGAGCCACCGAGGCTCTCGTCGTCTCTGACTGATGACCCAGCAATGCTGTGTCTACGGTTCCTCTCAGACAGGACAGAGATTGTGCTTTTGGTGTCATCATCGTTGTTGTTGGATTTTCTGGAGGATTGATTTAGCCTTGAGGGATTTGGAGGAGAGAAGAAACTGTTCTTGCTTCTTGGGGTGGCTCTTGCAGATGATGGTGTGTTTGGTTGAGTTGAGCTATTGCGGTTGATAGATCCCTTGACTGAGGCAGCATTGTCATTGTTGTTGTTGCTGTTCTGTTCTTTCTCGGAACTCTCTAATGGCCGACCAGCCATCCATCTCTCTAACCAACTCCAACCCCATGTTGGGTTGCTTGGATCCATGAACATCGGATTTGCAGATTTAGAGTTGTTCTTCCAGTTTTGCTGAAAACATGAGGAACATATGGTCATCACAGCATTCAAAAATTTAATGGATGTGTTCACTTTTTAACTGTATCTTTCCACAGATTCGACATTAGGCTACATTGATTGGAGTACCTGATGAGAGTATGCATAAGCCAATGCCCTTTCCCTTCTCATGGTTGCCTCGTACTTGCTAAGCAAATTCGCTTCAACTTTTTCCTTTGATTGAATGCTATCATCCCAGTTATCCCCGTTCTGAGAGCCGAAGCCAAAAAACAGAGGAGACACTCTTAGTATAAGCAAAACGAACCAAAGATTTCCATTTTCAGGTAGAAATGAGGAGACCGTCGATTAATAGTGTAAGTAAACATCAGTTTGAATATAATGAATAATAATGCTCGTGAAACTGAGACATGACTATTAACCTTTGCTAGACAAATAAGCGGAAACCTTCCTACACGATATACCAACATACTCCTAGGTAGAAACACAACTGTTCTTAGGTACCTTTCACCCAGAACAAAGGAATAAGCTTTTGAGTAAAAATAAGAAAACTGAATCAGAAGAATGTAAGAGACCTTCAAGCCAGCTAACTCTTTGGCATGCTTCTGAAGGAGTTGCTTCTGGCGAGCCTGATTCTCTTCTGACATCCTGATTCTCCTAGCTCGGATCTGTGACTGTACACGAGAAAGAGTCTGCATACATTTTAGAGTATTTGCAGCTTGCCGTTTAACAACAGATCCTTCCATCAATAACTTAAGTCTGACCAAACCCCTCATTGCTCGCACTGCTCTTCTTGCCTGTATTTCAGAAGATAAGGTTATACTCGACAAAGCAGCTTTATTTCTTCCCCTCTACCGAAACTCAAGAAATGCAATACCAAAACAACACGAAAAATCCAGAAAACCAAAAAAAATTAAGCGGCTTGATGAACCTCATATGAAATTCCGAGAAAGCAAGTTTTTGCAGAATATAAAGCCAATCCAAGAGTGGGATTATTATATAACAAAAACATACCAAATAGCCTCTAAATATAGTCTGAATCAAGATCGCAGCCGCTTCTTCGTTTGACTTTCCAGCAAATCGAGTAGGTGTAGCACGACGAACAACCTCAGGAGCAGATGAAGATGGAAGTGCAGGTAAATCAGTCGCTGTAACACTCCCAACATCTGCCGTGGAAGAAGGGGAAATATTCCTCTTCTGTTCAACAATCACTTCAGCTAGTCTCACCTCAGGAGGAGGAGAAGAAGATTGTCTGGCATTATCTGCCAAAGGAGGATTAGAGATCACTCCATTTTGGCTCTCAGCCAATTTTTGTTTCGACTTCTGAAAAAACATCAAACATAGAGATGTAAAGAGACACGAATAATATCATAAGTCAAAATCAATACACAAAAATTCCAAAACTTTCACACCTTTGAAGCTGGGCTGAAAGCTTTCTTAACACTTGAAAACCATTTTCCTTTTTTGCCCATCTATATCTGATCCTTGAGATAGAAAAATGTAAAACAAATTATTCCAAAAGGAAACTGAATCATCATCAATTGAAAGGACCTCGAATTAAAGACAAAGAAGAACCCGTACCTGTAAGAGACAGTGACACCAGATCTGATAGACGACGAGCTCAAAAACCTTGAAGATAAAACCTCATCAAGTCCACTCAATTCTCTATGACCTTATCGGAGAAGACGAGAAAAGGCTAAGAAGAACGATGAAGTTTGGATCTTTGCTGAGGTGCCAAGATATGTTCTCTTCTTTCACATTATCATAATTACGAAGAGTGAGAGAGAGATGAGAAAGATGGATTCAAAGCTATTTGTGACGGTGTGTGTTTGAGCGTGAAGCTACTAATTAGGCCGCTTTTATGGGCCCCACGGTCTCTTTTTTACTCATTTTTAAGGATGAGCATCCGGTAAACCTGAATCGGATAGCGGATTTACTATCCAATAAAATATTTTGTCGGATTTAGATTCGGTTCGGATAAAACATTTCGGATTTAGTCGGATTTTAATTTAGAGTTAAAATCCGAAAAAATTTCAGATTTTTGATTGGATTCGGATTTTCGTTTTTTTCGGATTTTTGGGTTTTTTCGTGTTTTCAGATTTTTTCTAATTTTTAAAAGATTTTTTCGAATTTTTCGATTCGAATACGGATCGTGTTTGTGTATACTACACATTTAAAACTCACATTTAGAAAATAAGTTTCTCGAATTAGAATATTTTCATAAATAGTTATATGTTTTTGGGTTTTCGAATCGGATTTTCAGATTGTGATCGGGTTCGAGTACGGATTTTCGATTTTATGAATTTACAATCCAATAAAATAATTTATCGAATTTGTATTCGAATACAAATACAAATGTTTGGATCGGATTCGAATTGGATACTCGAATACGAGTTTTTTTTGTTTAGTGCTAATCATTTCTATTTACTTTTTCTTTTCTACAAACTTATTGTGATAATAATTGATTAGTTTATAGAGGAAGAAACAAGTAATGATAAGTTCTACTCTTTAAGTTTCATAAACACTGATTTTCTTTCTTTAATTGGAATGGTATATTGGTGCTTTTTTCCTTCAAAAAATTTATGTAATTTTCTAATACATCATTAGCGTGTTAACTCATAAATGTATTGGATCGTTTACCTTTTCGGAAACTATATTTAATGAATTACAGCTTATATCTAATCTACTTATGGGCATCTAAACTTCATACTTAAAGTTAAGGACTTTATCCACTAAGATCGATCCTCAACGTCGGCTAACGTTACGAATTTCATTGAAATAAAGTTTTGATTCTGTCTTATCTTTCAATATGAGGTTTTGTTCGTCTTTTGTTGGTTATCGAATTTACATCGTATTTTTTTTTGTCTTCAAATATTAATTGTTTATCGAATTAATTCATCTGCATAAATTATGCATAATTGTGATAAAGTTGCGTGTTTTGATACACGCTTACATTAGTACTACCGACAAAACATGTGAACAAAAATATCCACCAGTGAGACAGCCTTTATCAGTTTAAATATGTTCTAACAAGCCACCATATACGATACTTAATACTTTCTGGATTTGATAAATCATGACAATTAGTTGATCCAAGTTCACCATATCATTTTTTATGTTCAGATCCACCACACTACTTAGGACAATGTTTAGGAAAATGTAATTATTTTTTATTGTCGTATCACAAAAGCAATTTCACAGTTACTTTTTTATAGGAAAATTATTTTTTTATGTCACAATCGTGAAAATATCATTTTGACATACAATGAATGAATTAATAAGAAGATTGAAAGAGTATTTAATTTTGTCAAATGGATTTAAGTATTATCTGCCTGAACCATTGACTTTGTGAAGGTAAACTCAAAAGGTTCATTATCGATGGCCAGCTTGTACCACTCTACCTATAATTTTCGTTATTAAATAACGGAAAATGAATTTCAAAAATGTCCAATCACTCCATGTGGGCATCTTCTCTGTTTCGTTAATAGCAAACCCTTGCAGTTAGTATGTATTACTATTAATAAGTAAGAACTAGCCGTTGGATATTGATAATTCTAACTAATCATATGATTTATTGTCGTCCAATATAAGGATATGCTTCTGATAATATAATATTAATTGGTAGTTAAATTGCGATATGGACATTCCACCTATTGTATAATTCAGACATCTTCATCACGATTACGAAAATAATGATAATAATAATTTTAGCCCTTGTGAAACTTTCTCTTCCTGTCGGTCCACTTTGTTTTTTTTGTCTTCTTTGCATTTCAACAAGTAAAATATATACCTGCTAGCTTACATATGTTTATATCTAGTACTTCAAAACTGTACGTTTAAAAGAAAAAAAAGTGTACCGTTAGATAAATCATAATTTTTTTAAGTTGGACAGTAACTTATGTGATATATAAAATTTTGCAATAAATCCATTTTTATAAAAGTGTCTATTTCTATCAAACTGATTTAGCTAAAACAAAACTATGTGAACAAATGTTTGAAACCAAAAATTTGTAAGTAGGGAATTGATTTCAAAGACGAAAGAATAGTTAGCTACAAACTAACTATAAGTTTAGAGAGATGTGCTTTTCTTGATAATCCATGTACAACGTTTACAGAGCATATATATAGGTAATGATACAGAGAATATTCAGAGATAAGATGTTATCTCAATACGCCCCCTCAAGACGGACGGCTCTAGGAAAGTCCGATCTTGGATGCGTTGGACTCTAGGAGTTGACGAGAGATAGGCTTTGTTAAGGCATCTGCCAGTTGATCCTTTGATGACACATGAGAGACACGGGCAACCCGACTGAACTAACTAGCGAATGAAATGATAACACAAAGCAACATGTTTCATACGAGAATGAAACACTGGATTTGCACTTAAGTACGTAGCGCCAATGTTGTCACAGTAGATAACCGGCTGAGTCGTAGACGTAACGTGAAGTTCCTCCATGAGAGACATGACCCAACAAAGTTCTGAACCTGCGTCGGCAACAGCCCGGTATTCGGCCTTAGTCGACGAACGAGCAATAGTTTTCTGTTTCTTGGATGACCATGAGACCGGGTTTGCGCCAAGATAAACGATATAAGCTCCCGTGGAAGTGTAATCATCGCGATTACCACCCCAGTCAGTGTCCGAAAACGCATGGAGAAAAGGAGCACTATCACGTTTTAGAAAAATACCTCTATCCCGAGTACCATTAAGATAGCGAAGGAGGCGTTTAACCGTAAGCCAATGAATATCAGTTGGGCAGTGCATAAACTGAGAAAGCTTATTGACAGAGAAGGCAATGTCTAGACGCATAAAATGAAGATACTGCAGGCTGCCAACAACACGACGATATTCAGCACCATCCGTCAAGGGAGTGCCGGAGGAGAGTTGTAACCGATCAGTCGTAACCATTGGGGAGGCGACTGGTTTAGCTGAAGCCATGTCAGTGTTATGCAAGAGATCAGTTATGTACTTCCGTTGATTTAACAACAGCCCATCCCGCGATCGTATAGCCTCAACACCAAGAAAATAACTCAGCTCATCAAGATCTTTGAGAGAAAACCGGTTGCTGAGAAGATCAATGAATTGTTGAACTTTAGTGGCATTATTTCCTGTAACAAGAATGTCATCAACGTATACCAGAATGTAAACCAAGACGGCGCCCAAGTGAAAGACAAATAGAGAAGTGTCAGCCAACGAATTAACAAAGCCTTGTCGGAGAAGAAATGTTTTGAGTTCAAGATACCAAGCTCACGGGGCCTGTTTAATACCATAGAGAGCTTTCCGAAGTTTGCAAACATGATTGGGCTTGTCCTTGTCAACGAAGCCAAGCGGTTGTTTCATATAAACATCCTCCGTTAAGTGTCCTTGAAGAAACACATTGTTGATATCCAATTGACAAATGTGCCAGTCTTGTGAAATCGCCACCCCAAGAACTAAGAGAACCGTCGCATGTTTAATAACAGGACTGAAAGTGTCATAAAAATCAATACCCGGGCGTTGATGAAAGCCTTTGGCAACCAGCCGAGACTTGTAACGTGCCACGGAGAAATCCGGATTTCGTTTTATGCAAAAAACCCATTTGTTGCCAATGAGGTTGTAACTTGGTGAGGGCGGTATCAAGTCCCATGTGTTGTTGGTGAGTTGAGAATTGAACTCACTAGACATAGAACCACACCAACGATGATCTTTCATAGCTTGAGTAATAGTTTGAGGTTCATCGGCTGAGAGATCCGGAGCTGTAGCTAAAAATGAATATTTGGGATTCGGTTTTTGTATACCATCCTTTGAACGAGTTTGCATCGGATGAGCATTTTGAGGAACAGAAGGAGAAGCTGTAGCCGAAGATGAAGGCAAGGATGATTCCTGAGATGGTGCTGGGGCCAAGCCTGAAACATGGAGATGTGAGGTATCGAAATTTTGTGTACTCGGAGATGAAGACAAACCTGAGGGTTCCAGCTGCGAGGGTGCTTGTGGGGAGGATATGAGTGGTGCAACAAGAACAAAGGTGACTGGCGGACACCAAGCAGGGACAAATGACTCGGAAATAACTGATGGAAGAGAGAGAGGCTGAAACGGAAATTCAGTTTCAACAAAATGAACATGACGACTGATGAATATTTTGGTGGTGGAGGGATCGAGACAGAGATAAGCACTTTGACTGAGTGAATATCCCAGGAAGACACAAGGTTTGGAGCGAGGCTCCAATTTATGTTGAACGTAAGGCCAAAGCCATGGAAAACAGAGGCACCCGAATGTTTTCAACTTGCCATAGTTTGGTGCAGTGTCAAAGAGTAGTGTGAACGGTGTAGAGTGAGTTAGGGTCGGAGTGGGAAGTCTATTGATGAGATAAACCGCCGTTGACAACGCATAGGACCAGTGTGTGATGGGCATGCTTGCATAGAAGAGAAGAGTGAGGCCAGTTTCGACAATATGACGATGACGTCTCTCAGAAAACCCGTTGTGCTCGGGAGTGTGTGGAGGAGTTGTCAGATGCGTGACACCATGTGTTGCGAGAAAATCTTTTAACACCAAGAACTCTCCGCCATTGTCAGAATAGAACGAAATAAGGCTATGTTGGAACCGCTTCTCAACGAGAACTTTCCAGCGAATAAACGTCTCTTGAACATCAGATTTACGCTTAAGAGGATAAAACCAAATGTAGTGAGTGTAATGATCGACAAAGATCACATAGTATTTATACCCATCAATAGACAAAATAGGGGAGGTCCAAACATCAGAATAGACAAGTTGAATTGGTTTGGTAGAAACGAAGGAAGAGGTTGTAGAAAAAGGATGTTTATGCATTTTATTAGATAAACAATGAGAACATGAAAACGACTTAGGAGAGTCTAGAAGTAACAAAGGAGAAATAGTAGATTTTAAAATAGAAATAGCCGGATGGCCAAGACGCGAATGCCAGAGTGAGAAAGAGCTTTTGGTGGTAGTGGAGTAGGCATGAGTTGAGGTTGAAGAGCGGGACTGATGATGCGGCCACTCATATCCACCATTACTTGCTGCCCCCATTACCAATGGGGAGACCTGCTCCATTGCCAATTTGGACGTTATCATTGTCGGAGTACGGTGTGTGTAAGGAGAGGTTCGCTAGATCAGAGGTAAGATGATGGGAGGCACCGAGTCCAATAACCAACCATTGTTGTCATAAGCAGCCACAACTGCGTTGTATGCTAGAGGAGAAATGCTAGAATTGGGACGTTGCGGAGTGTGATGTGGTGTTAAATTATCAGAGTGAGAGATAAGACGAAAAGACGGACAACATTTAGCGTTGTGTCTCTGCGTTCCGCAGGCTTGACAGTGGCCAAGATACGGTCTGCCAGAGGTATTGGGTCCTTGGTGACGGCCGGTTTGATTTCCAGAAGGAGTATTGTTGTGTCTGTTGCCGCGCCAGTTCTGTGTGCGTTGTTGTGCATGATTTGCAGTAACAGGAAACTGTGGAGGCGATGGTGATGAAACAAGCAGAGAAAGCTCCCGGTTAATAAGTTTTTCATTAAGCTCAGCAAACGAAATTGCCGAGTCACAACCGTGAATGGATTCGACCAGAGATTTATAGTCATCACTAAGCCCTTCGAGCACAATGTCAGTGAGATCTTCGTGATGAATAGGATGTCCAAGTAAGGCCAAAGCATCAGATTTGTTCTTTAGTTGTTGCATGTATGTGTCAACCGTTTGAGTGCCTTTGACACAGAGTTTCAGCTGATTCTTAAGTTGTTTGATGTGACCCCTGGAGGGTTTGGCATAGGTCTGAGAGAGAGTTTCCCAAGCTGCAAGAGACGTGTTAGCTGAAGCAATGATTGGTTGGAGAGAGAGTTCAATAGAGCCAATGATTGAGCTGAAGACGAGACTATCTTGACGTTCCCACAAGATAAAATCAGGATTTGGATCATCGTTGCCGGTATCAGATGTGATCATCGGCGACGGAACACTTGCAGAAAGATCAATGAAACGTAACAAGTCATATACCTTGAGAAGAGATCTGATTTGAACACTCCAAGTGATGTAATTGGTAGAGTTAAGCTTTATGACATTAACCATGTTAACCGACACAAGCACAGGTGATTTGCTGGAATTAATGACCTCGGTAGAACCAGTAGAGTCAATCGACATGATGAGAGTGGAGAAGAGCCGAAGAGAAAAAAAAAAAAAAAATTGAATCTCAGAGATCGAAGGCTCTGATACCATATAAGTTTAGAGAGATGTGCTTTTCTTGATAATCCATGTACAACGTTTACAGAATAGATATATAGATAATGATACAGAGTATTCAGAGATAAGATGCTACACAATATTAACATAGAATATATACAAGAGAAACGATGTTATCTCAATACTAACCTCTCCACTCCATTAAATGGATGTGTTGGAATCCAAATATATAACAGACCTAACAGAACGCGACTTAATTCTATTTGTTTTTTTTTATAATTATTTGTAAACACGAATATAATTTGGAAAACAAAAATAATTAGTACCGAAAATCGATTAGGCTTTATATGTAAAATGTAAATGGGGCATGGAAATAAGGTGAGGGCCGTTAGCGTTTGAAAGATACTTAGATAGAGGAGCCAGAGAGTTTGGTAACGACCCGACAATATGTTTTGTCGTTTTGTAACACATATCAACGGTAGAAGATTACTATATTGGCTAAAACCTAAACCTGACTCTCATAAATAACCCATACTTTTATCTTCCAGTGAATTTAATTTAATTACCAGTTTTTTTATATATAGGTTGTTCCATACATCTTCTTGGTGAAATTAATTCAGTATTTTCAACTTTTTAACTACTTCAATTCATCTATTTTTTCCAGCTCACAACCCTAAATGGGGGGACTTGAAAAAGGGTGTATGGTTCCATCTCATCAGAAGATAAAAGGAGGTTTAGAGAGAGTGACTGTGGATGGAAGATGACCCAGTTTGTTATTCCGAGAATCTATTTATACGACTACTGTATCTAAGAATATTTTTATTTCTGAATTTTTATATTAAATTTCAGTTGATTATATATTATTTGGATTCCACGTGAAATTCAGTGTTTTTGTTCATGACTTTGTACCCATTCATAATCATCACTAATTATTATCAACGATTAGGATTATTCCTCGAGCGGAGAACAAAATGTGTTATCAGAAGCTTTTAATCATCTCGGGACCTTTTAATCGGAAGCTTCAAAATATGTTCATCTGATGATCATCATCATCCACCACAATAACATCATTCTTGAAAATCACATTATGATCATCCACTACAATAACATCATTTTTGATAACCAAATCGTTCCCTCCTTGACCGATGGCATTCTCAGCATCGTCGAGCGGTTTCAAGAATGAACATTCAGTTACAACCGCGCCAAATCTCTCTGTTAATTCAACATAGCTGTTCTTTATCTTCTTACACTCCTCCTCTTCTTTCTCTTTCGCAATCAAGAGCTCTTGATTCTTAATACTCAACTCATTGATCATAGCATCTTTCTCACTTTCCATCCTCTTCATCTCCATCTTCTTATACTCCTCTTCTTTCTCTTTCATAATCAAGAGCTCCTGATTCTTAATCCTCAACTCATTGATCATGGCGTCTTTCTCACTCTCCATTCTCTTCATCCCCTCAATCACTTTCTTATACTCCTCTTTCTCACTTCTCTCTGTCTCTAAATCCTTGAGCAAGCGTAGATTTTTCGCATCAGGTTTCATAGGTTGGTTCTGCTTCTTCGGAAGATGCAACTTCATCATCTCATTCATTTCGTTTACAATCTTACAACTTTCCTCTAGACTTCTGTAATCTTCTACCAGAATCTCATATTTTGTAGCCAAAATTTCTTCTTGAGCAAACATATTGCTTCTCCCAGCTTAAGTCTTGAACCAAAAGCAGTTTGCAAATTATTTCGAATTTCAAATAAAATAAATTAACGGACCCGTGTTGTTGTGTTTCATTTTTGTTGTCTCATATGTAAATAAGTATTACATTTAGTTTTGTATCTTATTGAATTCTTTTTCCAACACCACATTAACCAAACAATGTATCTTATGACTAGATTTGTAGATCCATGAAAATCTGTGATGGTATTGAATTGACAAGGAAAAACCAAAACATGGGTCGTTAATTAGTACTCCACAGTAAAGAGGGTTTAAACATTGGTCTTTTGTTCTCTTTCTCTTGTGCTCATAGGCCTGCGCTTGTAACACTGATGCAAAAATCTCAAATGGGGAGACAAAACTGTATTACAAGTTACAACAATAAACAACCCAAAGAGGAACCAAACCCTTCTACTCTCTCTCTCTCACTTTCTTTCGTTACAAGCAATACCTACGATGACTGGTTTCCTTTGCTTCCATCATCCAAATTTCTTTGTATTCCCACAGGATTACCCTAAAATCCGAAGCTATTTCATTCATCGATTCCATAATCTTCACCAAATTACTTATCCAATAGACTGTTTGCCATGACTCTCAGCTCTTCGTTTTCATGGAACTGGAACCTTTCCATTGCATCAATGCCGTCTTCTCCTTCCACAAGCTTTGGACCTTCTCTGTTTGGCATTCCTCTTAAAACGTACCATACAGAAATCAAAACCCATCAGAGTAATTTTGGATCCACAAATGACTAGGCGACGTCAACATAGAAGCAAATTCGAGTCTCATTGAGCTTTTAAGACCATTTAGTTAGTTGCTTACCAGCTCAATGAACTGAAGACCAAGCCTAGCAACTTCGATATCGGGAGATCTGACCAGCTCGATAAAACCTGGGAGACAACCGCCTCTGACATTGGAGACTAAGTGCTCTTGAATTATCCCTGCTTTTTCTGTCTCCTTCTGCAGATTCTACACAGAGATTTCCCAAGACATGGGGAACTTCTTTTCTTATATCAAAGGGTGATGAGGAAAGAAGCCGTAGCAACAATGGCATTACTTCAGTGGAATGTATCATTCTCTTGAGTTCAATAGATCCGGCAGCTGTATTAGACAGCACCCATGCAGCTTCCTACAGAATTGAGATTAGTGATGAAAGCTTCATATGATAGTGACCTTCTTTAAAACACGGTGCTCGCTTCTTAAGCCCTTTGCAAGCACACGAATGATACTTTCTGAAATATGATTAGGAATATCAGCATTTATGATTAAGGTAACGGTGACAGATACTAACTTTCAGTGTTATGTTCACGGATAAGGATGGTTAATATTGCTTTGGGATCAACAGCGACAAAGTTTCCTAAACTTCGTAAAACCTGACCCAAACTTATGTTTTAGAGAGAATCAAGAATGCAGCATATGAAAAAAAAACTATACTATCATTTACTTAGTTTTCTGATTTTAATCATTCATGCTAATATGAATATAAATGAAATCAATGGGACCATGTAGCAATGACTTGAATAGCATAATATGAACTAGAATCCTGTTTTTTTTACTCTAAGGTCTCTTTGAAAATTACCGGGATGAGAAGTTGTAGACCATTTGAGGTTGCTAATCTTTCAATAAGTAGTTGAAGAATGCCTCCCTTCAAGAACATACTGGTAGCAATATCAGAAAGGGCAGAAAGGTAAACAACAATCCCTGCAATTTCTGTAGCAATTTCTTCATCCCTGAATCCAACAATCAAACATATTGTGATCAAGTTATCCACCAAAGTTGAACAATATAATTGGCATAAAAAAAAGACCTGTATGAAGCTCAAGAATCAGTAAGAAGCAAGACACCACAAGCAGCTAAGAGAGATGAAACTTTACTCACGTTTTCTTCAAGTGTCTAAGAATTGTGTCAAGTATCCCATCAACTCTAACAAGTTGTGCTGCCCCCTTTGGATCAGGTCCCTATAATAAGACATGGTGAAAGTACTATATAAAAAAGGCTTGTAAATTGTAACAAATGTGATAAAATGCGACCTGGATTTTTACACACATTAATCAGATTTGACAATGCCCAAGCAGCTGTTCTTACTGTTGAACCCTTGTCGGGAAAAATCATACGTGCTAGAGGTGGCAAAGACCCTTGAGAAAGAAGAACATTTTCTCAAATCTTCTCCTTCACCCGCAACATTACCAATTTCCCATGCACACTGCTCAGCAACCGGTGCAGAGCTCTTTTCTGAATATACACTTGGAGGCATATGAAATCGAATCCAACATATAGAACAGAGTAATAACAGACTATGTTGGCCAGTAAAAACCTCCAAGGTGAGCAATGAGCAACGGCAGTGCAGGTAATAGAGCTTTTGTTTCTTCAGGTTTTCCAGCAGCGATGTTTGTGAGACACCAAGCTGACTCAAATAACTGCAGATAGACAGAACTGGAATCAAAGATTACAAACTTCCTTAATTTGTCTTATTTCAATGCATATGAGTTACTTAAAATAGCCTTGCAATATACAAAATCTACAGTAAAGTGCTAGGCAAATATATAAGAAAATGAATGCAGTAACAAAGAGATAGCACTGGCCAGTGTAAGAACCTGTTCGTCGGAAGAGCCAAATGAAAGACACAGCACAAGTAAAGGTATTGCACCGGCGCTGAGCGCAGCTTCAACAGGCTCAGATTTTGACAGTAAACGCCTGAGTTCCTGAAGAGCTGTCAACCTCTTTTGCATTGCACCTTTTCCCCTGAAATTTGAGCATGAAGATAATAAGTGCATATAACACACAATTCATGCCACCAGATTCCATAAAAATGGTATTGTGTTTCAATACAAAAACCCGAAACAGTGAGATTAACTTACAAAAAGAATAGGCATTCTGGTTTTACTAAGTTGTAAGATTAACTTACTGATATTGAACAGCGGACTTGAGCTCGTCCACAGCTTTATTGGTTGGAGCCTCTAATATTGGCTGCTCTTCATCAACCATCATCTCATTTTCAACACGAGCATCCTCGTCATCACCATTAGTACCCACCCTACCAAGCAGCTTTGCCCTAACCAGTAATTCCCTTCTTTCCTTCGCCACCGTAACAGCTTGTTGCCGTCTTCTTTGTCCCGCAACATTTCCAACTACACACCGCCATATCCAGATATACAATCAAATCTATGTCACCGATTGAAAAGTCCAATCGTTCTAAGCTACTCATAAAACCAATACTTATAACGCTGATTTTGTGATGTGTGCTCCCTAACTATAAATAATAAAGCATCTTCTAAATTTCTTATTATCCTAATCACCACATGAACCTAATTTTCTCGGGAAGCAAACAAGAACACTCTTCATCAGTAACACTAATACTACTCAGGTGCCAAATCAAACTCGAGGGTTTAAGGTAAAACCTTTTAAGGAAAAGACCTAATATCTCTCATGTACACTTCGTCAAGAATTTCCAATTACAGAAACTAGGCAAAGCCAAAACCAAAGGCGAGGAAATATAAATCACCTGAAGACTTTATTGGGTCTCTTCGATTAGACGCGGAGCCTTCATCTGCCATTGGAGAAGCTATAGCAGCACAGCTAGTTTCTTCGAGGGTAGGGTTTGATTCAGAAATTTCACCGGAGAAAATTTTCTATTACGAAGCAACAAAAAGGATTTAGGGATTTGGCCGACCAAAAAAATAAAAATTGTACAAGTTGGATAATTTGGATCCCTTCCCTCGCACCTGCCCGCCCAAAAAAAAAAAAGAAAAAAACACGAAAGTTTCGCCGACTCGTATTTTTGTTTATAATTGCAATTTAGTACCTAACATTTTAAAAGATACGTAAAAGGTTCCTTAAACTTCAAAATTGTATTATAGAGTCCAAAGCGATCTCGTCAACTATGAATCATCGATCGTGGTTTCACGAAGTGTTTGAAAGAATGAATGTGGCAAACTGTATACATGACGTGGCGACTCCCCATTTGTTGCTTGCCTGCACCGTAATCAAATGTGACGCATGTGAATATTAACTCGTGTACACGTGTCACGCATCCGCATGGTTCTCTTCCCGGAATCTCTTAAGTTCACCGTTTGGCCATTTCTCACCCACTTTCTCAGTTGTTTTGTCGAGAAAATAAAAAGGGAAGACGAAACCGAAACCACAAACCAAAGCTAAATTCTCTCGATTCCTTTGGATCTATCGCCGCTCAATTCTGCATCTGATGGACATACCTGAGCAGCTCAAGGCCGTAACTCTCACACACGTTCGGTATCGTCGCGGCGATCAGCTCGGACATTTCCTCGCCTGGATCTCTCTCGTCCCAGTCTTCATCAGTCTCGGTGGATTCGTCTCTCATTTCCTTTTCCGGCGTGAGCTTCAGGGGATCTTCTTCGGTATAGGTCTCGTGATCTCGCAGTTCATCAACGAGTTTATTAAGACATCCGTAGAACAGGCTCGTCCCGAGACCTGTATGTTGCTCGAAGCTTGCGATTCACACGGATGGCCATCAAGCCACTCACAATTCATGTTCTTCTTCGCTACGTACTTCAGTCTGATGGGATGTAAAGGAATTGGGTTTTGGTTTGGATTAAAGAGCAGATGGATTTTGAATCTCCTCCATTGGTCTTTAGCTGTTGTTACGATGTATTCTAGGGTTTATTTAGGTTACCACACGGTGGCGCAGGTTTTTGCTGGCGCGACGCTTGGTGCCGTTGTTGGTGCGAGTTGGTTCTGGGTGGTTAATTCAGTGTTGTATCCATATTTTCCGGTGATTGAGGAGAGTGCATTGGGGAGGATGTTCTGTGTGAAGGATACTTCGCATATTGCTGATGTGTTGAAGTTTGAATATGACAATGCAAGAGCTGCTAGGAAGAATGTGGACTCTAAGTCTGACTAATATTGGCTAATTTGATTTGGGTAAGTCAAAAATTTCTTCACCTGTTTAATTAAGTTGGATCTGATTAGGCCTTATTTAGCTCAAGATTGTAGTGACGCGTACTACTTCCGTATTTAAATTCTAAAGTTAATAGAGAAATGTGGATCTGATTTTCCATTGATTTCTGAACTGGTTTTAGCTGTCGTATATAACTTGGTTTTTGTCATGGTATTTGTTGGTAGCTATGGTGGATTCTCTAATTATAGGACTTTTTCTCCGATCTTGATCGATGAAAAGACATTTGATACTGTTTTGTCTGGTTTTGCAAATAGGAGTAAGTTGTCACAGTTATGTCCTTGTATCACTGTGTCATTAGAAAATACAGGAAGAACAATGTCTGCGTAAAACCAGTTTAAGTCATGCTTCTTGGAGTTCATTAGCTCTTCTGCTCATCCCTCATAACATTAAATTTATTAATGCCGCCAACAAAGGCAGTTCTGTTTGAGTTTCTTGTCTTTTTTTTTTTCGCTAACACATCTCATTTGCTTCATCCACTGCAGGTCGAGAACTCAGGGAAAGCTTTGTTCATCGGTCTTGTTATCCTTTTTTCTATTATATTTATCAGGAACGGCAAGGAGATGGGAGGATATTAGGAGCGGCCACTGTTCTAAGACTTTTATGACATTTGTGATATTAGCTGCTCATCTGAACATCTCACAAGAAAAACCTTCTTCACACTTATTAAGTGATCTTTGCTTTTTTTTCCTTTCTTTTTTCTTTTGGTATTCACTTATCTATTCAAAGAAACAGTTTCGTAAATTAAAGAAAAAAGTTATTGCTCTGTGGTTTCGGTGATTCTAGCACTCTACTGTATTTATTCAATAATCAAGACTCTATTTTCTTACAACATTTTATTACCAGATTAATCAAAAATTCAACTCGTAAAATCACATTACATGAAAATATATTTTGAATTAATGACATCGCTAACGATCCAAAAATAGTTCAATAGACAGAATACCAGTTCGGTTCATTTTCCCTGCAGCTTAATATTCAAATTTCTATAAATAATCTTTTTCATCAATTTATATAAATAATTTAAAAATTAACTCTGATACCATTTAAAATCTCAAATTATTTTTAAAAGCGAAATTTAGTTTTCTATAATTAAAATTAAGTTTACCGTCAAAAAGATAATTAATTAAACTTAAGTTTTAAAGTTGAAAATCAAAAGTGAAAAACATCTTATTACCAGATTACTAGATAAGGTTCAAAACTTTTTTTCTTTTGTGATGAAGCCTTAAAAATTGTGATCAGTTGTTTTTAAATTAAAATGGCCTTGAGTCAAAAAGAAGTAAAGAATGCAACAAAGTATATGTGAGGATTAATAAACATTACATGTTGCCTAAAGATGTTTTTGTCTGTCTTGATAACATTCTGGGATATGTTCAAGAGTATGTGATCTCAAGGAAAAACCAAAGTAATAAAAAGAGAACAAAGGTTGCATTGTAGTAGTGAAAGCAGATAACGATCATTTAACATCCAGAGAAAGACATCATACATGGGTGATGATCAAGGCAGATGATGATTATTGAGCTTGACAAAAACAAAAGAAAAACCCAAGTAATAAAAAGAAAACAAATGGTTGCATTGTATCACAGTTAAAAACACCAAAGAGGTTCGTCTTCTCCTAAGAGAGAGCCTTATACTTCTCCATCTCCATCTTCATCTTCATCTCCATCTCCTTCTCCTTCTCCTTCTCCTTCTCCTTCTCCTTCTCCATCTTCTTCTTCTTCTTCTTCCTAGCTAGCTCAAGTTTAAGAGATTATATTATCATCGGCACCTTCTCCCTCGATCCTCATCAAGGCAACATCGTAACAAGTTTTTAGAGTTAGCAGCATTCAACATGAGCTAGGAAATTTGGAGGGAAGAAGCCACAAACCTCTTTTTAACAAAAAAAGCTAAGATCTCTCCACATGAAGCGAAATGTTTTCTCAACGTGAGTTTGATAGCATACTTTTGAATATTTTGATGGCGGATTCGTCCATGGATAAGTTGACAAGAGTCACTACTAGGGTTCGTAAGATATTTTTCAGATAGGTTTCTTTTTTCGAATTTCGAATAGGAAGCAGGCGGAGGTTGTAGATATAGTTTTGATTTTTGTTAATTCCCTTATTTATTCTGGTTTGGGAGATAATCCTTTCGTGTATGTTATAGTTATGAACAAACGGTTGGGCCTTGAATTTAGTTCAGACCTGCGTTGAGCCTATATAGTCCTAATCTTCTTACCCAAGAGGGTTCGTGAAGCATAAACATATTTGTAGAGCCGTTGAGTGATTTGCTATGGGGAAAAAAGAAGCAGGGGAAAGCATCAGCGAAAGTGTCTTGATCTGCATCATCCGAACAAATAAAATAGTGAAAGCAGATAACGATTATTGAGCGAGTGTGACGGCGGGCCCTTGCCACCACTCTGATTACGATTTCACATGTGAAACTTCGAGGCTGAATTGCGTCAACACATAGAGAAGCTTACTGTTGGGCCAAATTTTCTTCAGGTATATTACCGGGTAATATCGATCTGGTGACCATTCTTGAATTCTCTAAGGCCAACAACTTGAACTAGGATGATAATTTGGTTGCACATTCAAATGTTGCTTTATGCATAAGTTTTCAACGTTTGGGAGCATATGAAGATGCCTAAGTCTCTCTGTGAAAATATGGAAACGTGAGGTTTCCAACTAGTTTTGACAAATGGTTCTTGTTATGTTTCAAGCTTTTTTATTTTCTTTATCGTAGAGATCTATGGTCTCTGTAGTCACTTACTTTCTGTGTTTTTGTCCTTCCTTTGCTAGATTCTATCTCTTGCCCAACTCCTTGGTGTTCCTTCTCCAGAATTCAATATCAAAGTTTTGACTGTTGAATCGATGATTCATCAATCTGTTATTCCTAGTATAGCAAGGCTGCTACAAAACTCACCGGGATTAGGAAAACGATAACAGTTTACACAATGAAATGTAACACCATACCGGTATCTTTACGGTAATCCTCTTTTTATTCAAAACAAGCTAGTAACCAGTAGGAACAGTCTAATTAAGAATCAAAGATCATTTCTAGTAGTTTGCTTGAGCAGTCTTTTTATGTTCTACAGGATAAGCATCTTGACATATACTTGAAATGGCGAGGCTTGAGTCCGGATCAATGCTGGAGATCCAAGTATGGGGTCTTTCCAACTGTGGAGCAGACCTCTTCAATGTTGGATAGTATTGGTAAGGATGCAAAGTCAAAGCATGTGGCTAGTGATGGAAAATACAAAGACATTAGAGACGATGGTTTTACGGTTGGTGCAATAGGGTTTGAAGAGCTGTGTCAAATAGTTCCAACACTTTCTGAAACAATGTCGAAAATGTGATCAAGCGTAGACGATCTTAAACAGTGTTAGTTTAATCTATGGACCGTAGATGGCTTAATATTATTAATACCTTTGATTAATGCGTGTGAAAATTGCTAAATCTCCAGCATATTGTTTTGTTACTATGATAATTCCGACTTCTTGAAAATTCTTGACATGTGTGGAGATTTTAGCTGGTTCAAGTTTATGATTCATTATTTATGAATATTTTAGAGCTTTGTTGTGTTCACATTGAAGAGAACAATAATTCTTAGCATTATAGGTTAGTTTCCGTGTGATTGTCGTTTTTGCTGTGTCTTCACTCTTCACTCTTCACTCTTCACTGATCAGTCCACGCAAAAGCCAAAACTTTCCTCCTTCTAAAACGGATCTCTAAATTACGTCTCTTAGAAAACTAAGTTCTTTCACATTCACACACATGTGGTGAAGAGCGATATTTGAAGCAATATTTGGAAATTAATAACTGAAGTTTCTAATTGGACAATTAAAAGTACCAAAAAGGGAAAAAAAAAAAAAACTTTGTGAAGGGTTGAATTTCATTCTATATTATGCTTTTGCTTTAGTTTGATTTATTTGACTTGGTATGTTTTTAGGTTTATTCCATTCACGAAAACTAATTTGAAGAAAAATAAGGGGTTCATTTTGGTCCTCCTGAGTTCGAATCGAACATTTTATGAATGAAATATAGCAACCAAAAAAAACTGAAATTCGGTTTAAAAAATAAATTGGTTCAGTTGGATAGGATTGAACAACCACATAAAAAATTATGTTTGGTGTGTTCCATTTTCCCATTTGTTATTTTTGTTTAGTTATAAGTGGCTAGAAAGGAATATATATGTGTAACAATTACTTTCTTGAAAACAATCAATAAATGTATATTGGGCTGATACTTTTGATGGGTTATTGAGGAAATTGGTAGTGGGAGACAAGAATTGATAACTTGATATGGAGAGCTGAGTGTTGCTTTTGTTTGTCCAAAAATATTTTCGCTTTGTGTTTTAGTCATTTCCAAATCATAACATCAAAAGCCAGGTCAAATTCAGACTTCATATGTCCTAAAATTTTATCAAGGATTCTGCTTTCAGACCATCAACTTCTAGTGATCTCTTATTAAGTTATTATTATTGGCCAATATATTCCAATCTTTTTGGTATTTGGTCCAATTTTTGGTATCGGCTTTAAGTTTACTATTGTTTGAACAATGTTACGTCTATAGATTGTAAATTACGTATGTAGACCCATCATATGTATTATCGTTGATTTGTGATAAATATGTCTGTGTAATCTGTTGGTTTTAATAGAACAAAAATTAACTAAAAATTTGTGGACATGAATTTTCTTTTTATGCACTGTTATTCTTTGGATAGAAGTCTCCCTTAAAAACAATGTCTTGTTGAGTAGGATGTTAAAAATAACAAACGATTAATAACGTAATAAACGAAGAAAAGAAGAAATTATTACGTTATCAATCATTTGAAAATTTTATATGTGATTTCATACGAACTCTTCTAAAATGCATTCGTTAAGGTTATTAGACGGCCGCTTAAACATATGCGGTAGGTTTTTGTGATCTTTTTACTTAATTTGTTTGCATTAATCGGTTAATGAATTGGACTCGATTAATTTCTGATTTACTGAGTTATGCCCGAGTTGAACTCACCTAATTATTATTTTTTAACTAAAAAATTAACTTTTTGTATATAAAAATACACAATAACTTCAATATATATATAACATATTATAATTAATTCAAATATTAAATTAAATAAAATAATATATATATATATATTTAACATAATATACTTAATTTTTAATAATAAATTAATTAATTAATAAAAAAACTAGTTCTAAATAAATTTTTAATTTATTAGTTAGACACTAGGTCCATTTTTACCGCTTAACGCTTAACTCAAGTCTTTTTTCTTTTTTCTGTTGTCGACGATAAGTGGCCCGATTTTAAGAAGCAAAAATGGATTTTTGTTTTGTTTCATACTCAACATTACGACACCAATGATTAAACTAAGAAAAAAATTTTGGTGAAAAAACTAAGATATTTAGATTTAATTTTTCTAAAAGATTCTTTTCAAAGCAGTCAAAGTCGCACAAGAAGATGAATAAAAAGAAGAACTAAAGTATATAGAGTAAGTTTTTTTTGTTGGAATCTTAAGACTTAAGTGTAAGTTGTTGGGTTTACACATGTATGCATTTATTAATCTATAGTAGGGAACTAAAAAAATGTTTGAAAATCAAAAGTAGATTAAGAAGTTAATCTCCAAAATAAGTAAGCGTTACAAAAAATTAAGTAAAAAAATAGTTTAAAAGAAAACATATAAAACTACCTATAAAGTGATATCATAAAGGCCCTAAAATCGATTCGTCCGTTGTGGACGAAGAAAAAAAAAAGTAAGCATTAATAATAATTGCTGGAAAATAAAATAAAAATAAAAACGGGAAAAAAAAACAAGTGCGACAACACGAAGCAGAACACAGTCGAGTTGAAGCAGAAGAGAGAGACGAAGGAAGAAGATGATGATTTCCTGGAGACCCGTTTCTCCGGGTCGGGTCGAGAAATACCCACCGCCTTGGATGGGATTTTTGAGGAGTAAAAGTAACGGCGGAAGTACAAGCAGAAGTAGAAGCCGAAGCAGAGGAAGGTCACGCGCGAGTCCTCTCTTCTTTCGTCGGAATAAATCTGCGGCGGCGGTGACTCAGGAACCGTCGTCTCCGAAGGTTACTTGCATGGGTCAAGTCCGAGTCAACCGATCGAAGCCGAAAATTGATGAAAGTAAACCCGAATCTCGAGAAAACCCGACCCGACGACGATGTAAGTGGTTCCGAAACGCATCGTTTTACAATAAATTTGCCGGGAAAGTCAAAACGTTGTCCTTTTGGCCAAAATGGAAATTGTTTTCGTTTTCGTGGTCTCGCCGGAAACTGAAGAAAGATTCTCCGAGAATCCAATTAGATCTTCCGGCAACGGAATCAGCTGGAGAAATTGGAGAGGAAAACGAAGAAGAAGAAGGGGAAGAATACAAAATTCCTAGACGATTTGTTTCTCCGGCTTCTACACCGCCGATAAACGCTCTTTTGTTAACGAGAAGCAGATCTGCACCGTACAGATCGTCGTCGTTGGCTTTCAGATTCTGGGAAGAAAATAACCAACGAGAAGTTGAATCAAGAATCGAAAGAGAGCAAAATGTTAGATCGGAAAATACTGAATGGGAAGCAACCGAGAAAATCAATGGGATTCGCGAATCGGTGTACATTGTCAGAAAGGAAGTAGAGTTAACGGAGATAGGGTATGTACAGCAGCCGGTGTTGACAAGGAGCAAATCGGAGCCGGCGAGGATCGGCGAGAAGATGGTGTCGCTTCCGGATGAAGAAGAAGGTTAGGTAGGGTTTAGGTCTCTCACGTGATTAGTCAAGTTGACTAATTTTAATTAATTGTTTTTAACTTTCATTTTTTAGGATAACTGGCTGTTTTTAGTTTTTGATTTATATGTAGATGAAGCAATTTGTATAGTAGATTTGTATTCACACATATAACGTAAGGTGTAGGTATTAATACAATTACAAACTCCTTTTTAATTTCAGGATTTACATTATCTGTTTTATTTTCTCTTTATTCATAGTCTAGATTGAATTTCTGCAATCAAACAAAACATAACTTTTTAGAGTTTCTAGCAATCAAACAAAACCTTTCAAATTACAAACTCCTTTAAGATTTCAAAACAAAACATAAAACTAAAAATTGTCTATCTCGAATGTAATTTGTATTTGTTTTTTTAACAAAATATAGAATTTCCTCTATTTGTAATCCTTATCGTAGTTTTTTGTTTGTCTTCTCTGTTTTTTCCGTTAAATCTTATATATTAAATTATTGATTTTATGACTTTCTTCTAAAAAACTGGAGAACCAATGATTTTATATGAAAAAGAAATATTCGAATTAATGTGATTCTACCAATTCGTATTATCTAGACATAAATAACATACCATAAATTTAAAACACAACACATTAGTTTAGAGCGATATTTTAAACAATTAAAATTAAAAATTCTTGAACAAGGAATAGACGCCGCAGTGATATACCACTCGAAGTGATACAAAACTAACAACCAACACTTGATAGTCGACTTTTAAAAAACATAATACCACACGAAATATAAAAATATCCGTTGTATTTTGAAAATCCCAACTTGTAGCAGAATTGGTAAAACGTTCGATCGCTAAAAAAAATGGTCACAAAAAAACTGTTATGTTGGGAGCTTTCAAAATTCAAATTGAAGAAAGAGTTTCCATGACAAAACCTGTTTTTCTTTTCTTTTCTTTTGTTAGATTTTTTCGTCAAAACAGAAAATTGTTCACAAATTTGTTTTAAGTGTGGATCAAGCTTGACAAAAGATAAAGCAAGCTTCTCCTAGCTGCAAATGGAAACTTTTCCGGCCGAACACATAGATGGGCTTACATAAATACAGGCCTTTTCAATACTGGAACCAATTGAAGACCCAAAGTGTAAACATGAATAAAACAAGTACGTGGGAAAAAACTATATATATACACGTTTTTGTTACAAATTACATATTATTTGATTATTTTTGCAGTAATAAAGAAAATAGAAGAGTAATTTACTTAATTAAAAAGTAATAATATTTGTTATGACTTGATTAGAGATGTATACGTATTACGCTAAAGTAGGAAGTAAAATTTCAGAAATTGTATTCTTACTCAAGTCATTCATCGCATATATTCATAAAAGGTTTAACAGTGACATAGACATATAAATAATAATAAATTAAAGAGTTTTTTTGTTAAACTAAGGGACATGTTAATATATAGAAGATGATATATGATTGATCTGTATATGCAATGTAGGTATATGGAAGAGAAAAATTATGGGTGGGTGTGAAATTGAAAGGAGACGCCTGAGAAGAAAACACAGCGATGAAATAGCTGTAGAGATGGATATGGACCCATACAATTTATGATTTATGAAGAAGAACTACTAAGACGTTTGACAAAATCATTTATGGACTTCTCTCTCAAACACATACATAAAGTAAATAATACAAAATGTATGAAGTCTATAGCAAGGCCCAAGACTGAGACATCACTCAACTAAATTCTTTTTTTTTTTAAATACTCAAACTTTTCTTTTTTTCAACTTAGTATCTCATTTTATGACACCAGACTACCAGAGTGAACTGAAAACGGATATGATTGGCTTTTCTGATTTGAATCGTCGGACTTGAATGGTTTGTTTATCTTCGTGCATCTGTTAAATCTATTTCTTTTTCGCTTCGAAAAAAGCAACACATTATTAAAGGTATTTAAAAATTTTACCTAAGTCAAGGCTTAAAACTATGGGACTCTCCTAAGGTCAGGCATATACATTGGAATGTACGGATGTACTTGGGTTATATAAAATTATAAAATATTTCAATATAATTGAAATTTTTCAAAATCTAAAGTTCGATGATTTTCCTAGTCAACTTAAAGCATGAAAAGTTTACTATTGGTCCATTTTGTACGCATTCATTTTCTATAGAATCGGATAGTTGGTTCGTGTGTATGTACGTATAATAAAAAAATTAAGATATCTTAGCTTTTTAAGTATTATTTTAAAAATGTAAATACAAATTAAAAACAAACATAACTTTCTCATTCATTTGTTTCTACAGTTACAAACAAAATATTCAATAAAAAACACTAAACTATTTTGTTTTTAAATAAAATATACACATTTGTTAATTTAACATATAAACGTGAATCAAATACAAACGGGAAAAAAACAGATCCCTACTAAATTTTTTTTCTTTCAAATTCTAACATCTACTCACTCTTCTTACATATTTATAAATAAATATATTTTACATGGCATTAGTATTCTCCTTATACGCATAAATAGTATAACATATTAATGAATGAGGAACATATCATTTTGATAAAATATATTTGGGGTGCACGATCTATCCATCGACCGACTTGAAATAAATGGAAAGGTAGAGAGTACAGAGATGTACAGTTGTAAGAAATAAGTGGGGATAGAGGAAGCATATAACATTAAAATCTCCTCATTAAATTTTTCATTAAACTGAATAATGTATCAACTTCATACCAGCGATTTCTCCAATCAATAATGTTTATGTAGGCGATTTTAAATAATTTAAAAATATTTGTATATATCACCGCCTAAATGACAAAAATATGTATTTCGACATATAACTGTACATGTATGGAATTAATGAACGTACTGAATTCTATACTGTAAGTAATTAATAGGTAATAAAATTATAAAATTGTCAATGACAAATCATATTTATAGTAGCGATTATACACATTCAATATTAACTACTGTTAACAGAAGATTTGGTTTTTCTACAAAACGAAAATTGTTTTTCAATATGCTATAGTCTAATTCCTATATATATTTGATTACAGTACAAAGCTCTATTGAACAATGGTATATTATTGTTCAATAAATACGTTTTTGATGCAAACAAAATCGAATAGATTGGAACACGAATTCAGCTTGGAAGCCATGAGATTGAAAGCTAATATTGTCCCTCACACATGAACTTGTCTTTTCTTTTTTCTAATGTTGAAATTTTATAATGAATGGCCGTGAAAATAATTAATAATGTTCCAGTCTTTTTTTTGGTCCATTATAAGAACACAGGAGCACACTGTTCAAGGCTGCAAGCATTTGAATCAAATCAGACAATCATTAATGTAAAAATTATTCACACACAACACACATATTATGTATATATATATATATATATACAGGAGCCGATCTCGAAAAAAAATTTGTGTGGGACAAAAATGAAAAACATAAAGAGAAATAAATCATAAAATTTATGTATACATGTACATGGTAACCATTAAATTTGACCAATCAACCATATATGGATAATACTAAATTATAAATATTTTAAAATCACTGTGAGGCACATATGCCCCACCTTCTCTTTATTTGCATTCCCTGTATATATATAAGTTAAGACATTTTTATTTATCTGTTTTAAATTTAATATAAAATGAAAACATGACACGTTTTTTTCCAGGCCACGCTATATATAAATAAGGCATCGTGTATTGTATCCGAAATATTACCATTCGAGACAAAAACACTGATCTGAGAAAAAAACAACACTCGAAACTTTTTAAACTGTTTATAGGTCATTTTAAATGAAGTCGACCGTCGTGGTTTTCCTCATCATCTACCTCCTCCTTGCCGTGACATGCTTCGCTAAAGGTATTTTTGTTCTTCTGTTTTTTTCTTTATAATCGTTAATAGGGTTATTATTTGTCTTACTAGCTACGTTGTACTTGAAAACATAATTCAGGATCCGAGGAAACTGATTCGGAGGTGTACGAGATCGATTACAGGGGACCGGAGACTCATAACTCTAGACCTCCTCCGGAGACTCTGCACGGCAAGTCACCGTACATCCATCATAAAACCTCCGCCGCTGGATCGGCCGATGCTCATGTAGGAAGAAAGAGTAAGATGCGAATGCGATCTCTACCTTATTAAATCACTCATATATATTTATGGTATTTAGGTAAATAACAGTCTTTGATTTTTCTTTTCCTTTTTCTTTTTAAGGCAACCACAGACACAGTCATTAATTGATATTATTGCTCTCTTTTCTTTTCTTATTTTTTTTTGTAATTTTGGCATAGTATCGTATGATCCAAGGAAGTAATTTTATTTTCTTGCATAATGAGTTGCGTGCATTGAGACTGAGGGAAAATAATCAGAAGAAATGTGAAATAATAGTAGGATAAACTGATGACATGGTCGAGCTCATGCTGGTATTTAATGTATATATCAGCAAAGCGAGCTTTACGTGCTGTGTCTGTATCCTCTGTTTTAATCTAATATTAGTTTACTACATAAACAAAAGAAAACATGAGTTTGTTTTGATATATGTTCTCTTTTCTGTTGATCAGACTAGAGAAAGTCTTTTTCCAAGGAGAAGAGAGAGACTCAAAGCTTCAAATCGAAGAGGAAGTATACGAGAGTTGTGACATATATGCGTAACGATATTGTGGGTACAGAGTTATTAATACATTAATACATATTTATCATATGATCATCGATGTGAAATTGGTACAGTTTGTGTGAATAACACACTACGGTTCTGATGTCATGTATTGTCCGGTCTTTCCTCTTTTGTTTTCTTCATGCACCGTTCTATATCATTTTTTTCGCTCGGAATCTTTTTGATCTAAATTCAGATTAATTTGGGGTAATGTGTCACCAAATGGATATTAGAATAAATTTAACTATTTGTTTGTATTAAAATAGACATACATCCCACAAATACGAATGAATAAAAGAAAACGATAGATCATATGTACATATTTTAACTCTTCGTATTTAAAATGTTTTGGATGTTGGTATTAAAAATACATAAGTCTATTAATTTCTGTATCTGTCCGCTCCAATACGTTCATGATCATGTTCCCGTTATTACACTGTATATTGGACTTTATTATTTTGTATTTCAAGAAAATAGACCCTTCAAGCATGCAAGGTCTGAGACAATTCAAACTCACTGTTTCGTCTTCCTTTATTATTATATGAAAATTAAAAGTTAAAAATTTCACAAGTTCGATTGTATTATTGTACTTGTACCTGATATTCAAATTAAAATTCATGTTGGATGATCATATATCGAGTAATCTAAGACACTGGATCCATGGGACCCACTTTATCAGAAGTTGACCTACCTTTTTAATCACTACCTCAATCATTTCATTTTAGAATTAGACCTCAATCACAAAATTCAGAATCAGCCATATCTCTCTCATGTGATCCAAATTTATATGTAACAGGATGTTTTTATTTTTCCTTAATTTTTTAAATTATTGTTACATATTAAATGTTTAGTCGTTGGGAAAGAAACAAAACAAATTTTACTCGATTAATACACATTTTGAACAAAACGCCTTTAGCCAAAATAGTCCAACTAGCGAATCTGATGTTAAAATTTGTCATGAACCACTTTTTTCTTCAAACCAAACGAATCACTTTTATCGACGCTGAATAGAGTATAAAATTATTGCAGCTTTATTTTTTTCTTTAAAAAATGAAGTCAGCTTCTTTCCAAATTGTAGAAACTTGTTTATGTTCTTATGGTACTTTGGCATATTTAAGCGTAATACAAATTTTCAAGTTTTAAATTTCATTCTATGATGAGAACTCAGCTCTTTTGAGAAAAAAGAAGAAGATAATATTCAATTATGAGAATTTATTACAAATCCATTAACCGTCCTCCTACTGGGCTACCACGAGAATAACTTAAAGTGCTTGGCCCAATTATTTGACTTTAGATACTTCAAAATTGGATCGACCCCTAAAACCCAAAAAGCGTCCAAGTCCGGTTAATTTCCAATTATAACAAATTTTTTATAAAACTTACATATTCAAGTCTCATTATATATATTTTTTCTCAAATTTTAATGCCTTCAAAATAACATTCTGGCCTCTTTTCTCTTGCCTTACTAATATAAATATTTTACTGTCTAACAAAACGAAAATATTTAGATGAATTAGTAGACTTGGGTCCCCAACTATGCAACGCATATAGAAGAAATTTTAAATAATCACACACCTGTTTATTTCGTGTAAGGACCAATGCTTCACCACTAAAATAAAAGATTAGATTAGATTTATTATTATATGTATTGTATATTGATTGATGTAAGAAATGAGTAAGATTCCCATTTAGTGTATGTCATTCTTTTATGTGTATGACCAACCACCATTTTCTTAACGTTTTTAATTTCTATATTTGTTTTTCTAGAATTTGCCATTCTTTTTTTATAAAGACTTTGTCATTCCTCTACTCAATCTTTGTTCCCATTTGGTATTATTATCTCTCTTTTTCAAATTCATGATATAGTTACGTTAGCTGTTACCCGTTAGGTTGGATTTAAACTACAAGTAATTCATTGTTAATGTCAAACTATAATATGCAATCCAATTTTATGTTATTATATTGACACAACGATTTTGCAAGCTAATTATTTTGGTATGTAAAAACAATATTGTTTGGTCTACACAAAAGAACATAACATATTTTTGTGATAAGAGTGTGATCTGATAACGAAAGAACTATAGTTCTTACTATGCTCCCACTTGTAGTTAACTATATAGGTCATATAGTTAACTTAGTTAAACATGGTATGGGACCACGTCTAAACAGTTTCTTAGACAGTAGAAACTCTTATCATATTCAAAGTAAAGAAAGCGACACTCACCAAACTTAAGTTGAACTAGTAAAATAAATAATTAACATATCTCCAACGCTTTTCAAAATTGAAACAGAATTATTTATATACATTATTACAAACTACACTTTTTGAGGTTCCAAAACCAAGAATTATTAAATCGAACAAGAGATATACAATTAAAAATCTTACTATTTTAAAAATTATTATTTACTGTACAAAGGTTTGGTTTCACTTTTTACACCTTTATTTCAAATTTACGTGCAAAATTGTGCTTCGAATTTTATAATTAAGTGTAATTTGAATAATATTTATTTAAACCGATCGATCCTTGCCGACAATGAAGATGTTATGTTCCGACGAGGAACAAGAGGTCGTCGAGATCGGAGCCAATGCTTCGTTACAGTCCGATACACTGTCTTGTAACGAAAGCAATAACTCCGAGGTACTAAAGCTCATTGACGGCGACGGCTTCGCAATCGGAACTTCCGGTACGTCAGCTTCTCCAATAAGAATCTGAACCACAGTTCTCATAGTGGGCCGGGCTACCGGGTCAGGTTGCGAGCAAGCAAGTCCCACCATCAAAACCCGATTCATTTCCTCCGGGATAAATTCTCCGTTGTTTATCAACCGCTCGTCCACAGCCGTTACTAGCTTCCCTTCTCGATACAAACCCCAAACCCAATCTACCAAACTCGACCCTGTTTTGAAACCAGGTCTCAACGCGGGTTCGGATCGGGTTATGGGTCTTCTACCAGTGGATACTTCAAGAACAACGGCTCCGTAGCTGAAAACGTCGGTTTTCTCCGTCGCTCGACCGGTTAGCAAATACTCCGGCGCTAAATATCCCATCGTTCCGGCTGCGGCGGTTGCATCCGGCGATTTATCGTGCTCCGTTTCCCTGGCGAGTCCAAAATCGCCTAATTTCGGATTAAAATTTGCGTCGAGCATAATGTTGCTTGTTTTAACATCACGGTGAATGATCTGATTCTCGCACTCTTGATGCAAATAAGCCAAAGCGGAAGCGACTCCTAGAACGATCTTTCGCCGGTGAGGCCACGGTAACGTCGTCGGAGACTCGTATAGTGCTTTATCGAGTGATCCATTAGGCATTAAATCGTAAATTAGAAGAATTTCACCTTTTTCTCTGCAATAGCCTTGAAGACGGAGAAGGTTTCGATGACGTAATGTTCCAACTAAGGATAATTCGGATAAGAATTCAGTGTTTCCTTGAGAAATATGGCTGCATCTTTTGATTGCAATGATTTCGCCGGAATCCGGTAAGATTCCTTTGTAGACTGTGCCGAATGCGCCGTTTCCGATTACTCTAGATGTGCTGAAAGAGTCGGTGGCTAATTTTAGCTCCTTGTATGTGAATTCTCTCGGCGATTTGATGATTTCCGATGCGAAAGATTCACTCTTTCGAGTATATTTGATATTTTTGGAGTAGACCCAGATAATGACTCCGGCGAATAATGCTAAGAAAAATGCTCCGGCGGTTATAACTCCGGCGACGGCGGCTGGGGATTTCTTACAGAGTTTGTTACGGCAAGAAGATGATGGATCGTTGGTTTTTCTCCGGACGGTATATACGGAGGGTGAGATCGATGATGACGACGACGGAGGAGAAGAATCGGACATCGGCGGTGGAGATTCTGAAGAACCGAAAGAGGAATCGAAGCTCCACGAATCGATGCTGTGAATCTCTGTGCTTCCTTGTGTTGATCCAGAGAATCCGACGAACATTGAATCGCTAATGTAACGATCGAGATCGAGAGGTACCGACAAGATCGGCGATTTGGGTTTCACGTTTGAGTAAGAGACATAAACGGTTAAAACCCGAACCGACCCGTCATAAGTAATCCATGAGTTCACGGCGTTTCCGCTCTTGAGATCGATGTCGAAGTTTCCTAAATCGGCTACCGCGGCTGAAACGATGGCGTCTAGATCTAATCCCACGTGGTTTCCGTTAACGTCTTTGAATTGCAAATCCATTAGCGTGTCAAATTCAACCGCCACAAAACCCGACCTGGACCCGGATGATCCGGATTCGGATCCCCCGGTAAGACCAAGAAATCCACCGGCTGAGCCGATGTATTCTCCATCGGGGGAGATTAGGAAAGCTAATCCACCGCCAATCGAGGAAGGATTGAGATTCGTTACTGAGAACGAGAAGCAAGTGGAAAAGCTCGCCGGAGATTGAGTTTCCGGGTGTCGGAATTGAACCGGTTTGCCGTAAAGAGCTTTTCCGGCGGTCGAAGTCGGAACAGAGAGTTCACGAGTGAGCTTTATTGTTCCGTTGTTAAGATGAGCGTCGCCAAGAAGCTTAAGGCTAGAAAGAGTCAACGTTCCGAAATCGAATCTTGTCGCCGGGAAATCGCCTCTGACGTCGGAGGAGCAGAGGAAAGAAGCAATAATGTGGATGAGAGTTGAGTAAACAGAGAAGAATCTCGGTGGAATTTTCAACATTTGTAGATATTTTTCATTGGGTTCCTTCGAAAGTCTGAGGAATGTAGAAGATTTTGGGGTTGTTGAGTTCACTGATACAATCATACAAAGTAGACGAAGACAAATTACACTGAATCAGACAGAGGAAGACGGAAGACGAAAGACGACAGAGAAGAGTGGGAAATAAAAAGAAGAAGTGAAGAAGACAGGTGGATCTGCTGACTGACACGTGGCACTATAAACAGTTAATTTTATATTTTAAAAATATAAAGTATTCCGACGATGTAGAAGCTCCTCACGTGCAAGCGCGTGCTTGCTTCTGTTTTAAATCTCGTCAAAAAGTCATTAGTAATGTACTAATGGTACGATTCGAAGTACTTACTTTGTGTTTACTTTGACAAAGCACTTATTTTATCTTTGTGTTAAATCGAATTTCATTCGCCCACAAAAAAAAATGAATTTGATTAACAGTCACAGTTTTATCGATTAATAAAATTCACCTATAATAGACTTTAGAAAATTTTCTTTTAAAAACTTGCTAATATATAAGACATTATTGAATATATAAGTAATTTGTAAAAGCTTCATTTCATGGCCCATTATTTTTTGTTTGACTTTTTAGTTGCACAGTGTACTCGTTTTCTTCAGAGAGACTCTCTTTTATTGGGTTTTCAAAGGAAAGTTCGTATGGTTATGATATATCAACATTGACAAAGAATAATTCAATACCTTAAATCATTATCTCTAACTAATCCACAAGTTCACTACGCAGCCACTCGTTTTCATACCAGCTCGTGTTGATGTGTGTAGTCCTTGTTGCCTTTTTCTATATGTGTATTTCTCTATCTCCAAATATATAAAACGCCTATTAATTACTTGGTTGGTAGCAAAAGAAAACAAAAATCGACTAACTACGAGTCATTGTGTTACAATAATATATGAAGTATTTATGTCTCTTTGACGTATATTTATTGCGGTCAATAAGAGATTAGGGAGCAGCTCTTTTACATTTCCTTATTCTTTGGAGCTTATAACGTAACTTTTGGTTGGTGATAAGATTTGTCTCTAATTGGAATCTGCTACTACAAAACATTAGATCAACTATGTAGGAATTTATATGTTACTTGGGCTACAACCCATTTTGGCCCATATCTTGTTATCTGTCAACTGATGAGAATGTTCTAACCTCCTCATTGAATAGAGCGTATGGGCTCTATTTTCTTCCTGGATCAGGTTGGTTTCAACTATGGGCTGTTCCATGAGCTTTTAGGTTTTAATTTCTTTAATGGGCTTATGTAAAGAACATATGGGCTACCTCTTGCACCTCTGTTTAATTTAATGAAAATTTGATCCCAAAAACTGATAATTTATATTGACATGACGTCGAACTTATTTGATTATTGAGCGGATGAGTTTAATACGACCGGCGTCCATATTCAAATAGAATTGGTACAAAAAGTAATATTAATTAATAGATACAAGTGGAGCCATAAAATGAAATTTATAACAGTGTTATTGCTCATTTATAATGGTTTGCATATATACAAATCCAACAAAACATATACAAAGAGATACTATTTTCCTGGGAATTTTTTATTTGAGTTAGCTTTTCAATTAATTTTGGATAGACAAGTTCTCCAAAAAATTTCGTCTCAAAAACGATATCAGATAAATCACTAGATCAAGAGTGGATGGTAAAAAATGGATTAAACACCTTAAAAACAATTCTGAGTTCAAAGTTTACTGTTAAATCCCCAAAAATAACTTTGTTTACTTGTATATCCCTGTGTGTTTATTAACTATGATTAAATATAATAATAAGATTTTTAGTCGTAGACACAGACTTTGGATACCAAGAGGGGAAATATGAAAGCGTCCAATGGACCAAAAGAAGGCAAACACAAAAGGCCAAAAGAGTGGTTGAGTTGCATTATTTATGGAATTTTAATGTAATGTAATCTATATTATATGTATAATTATTGTACTACTTGTTCGAGTTATTTGACACTTGGAGATTTTTAAAATTTTAGATTTTAAACTACCGTCGATTTTCCTACATTTTTTTTTGCTGATTAGAAGTTGAGACCTATTAGGTCTTTTGATATTCCTAATGCTTTCGATGTCTCGTGTCAGCAAAAATATTAAATCAGACAAATCACTCTATTGCCAAATAAAATTTTGGTAATAATAATAGTATGATTTGAAATAATTAAATTATACCATTTAAGTGTATTTATCTAAATTTTTCTAAGATAGTTAATGCAACCAAAATGGTAAACTATACGTTTTATAATTTGTTAAAAAAGAGAGTTAAATATGTCAAAAATTAGAACCAAAATCTTAACAAATGTAAAACAAAAAATATCAAATGTGTTAAACCAATATAACGGTATCCTAGAAACCAACTCTATTAGACTTGTATCCAAATCCAAAGACCGTGTAAGTCACATACATCAATATCACCATGATGTTTATGAGCTTATATATATATAGGGTATTGACTAAATATTGATGATTACAAAACAAAAAAAAACTATGACCAAATGGATGATAATAGAATAAGACCACAGAATTGTCTTCGTCGGGAAATGCCAAAGATCCTCTCTCTCTCACACATTACAAAAGAACATGCAACCTGCTATGTTTGGTCCAACTTGTAATTATGCCTTAATCATTTCTTTCGATCTATTTCCTTAAAGGCAATTCCCTTTTATTCTCACATCCTCGATAGCACAAAGCAAAAGGGGAAAAAAGAAAAAAAAAGATCGAACTTGAAGAAAAAAATTTGTAGTCCACTCAAGAAATCCAATAACTTTATTTTGTCCACGCGCATAACCAGTAGTTTTGAATCGAAATTCATATATTTCATATCCGTTTGTACCTTGCATGCTCACGTTGTTAGAAAAAAAAAACACATAAACACAAGTACCTGTGAATTAGCCATTTTCTACTTCTAACTAGACTTTAACCTATAATTTCGGCTAACATAATTACATGTCTTACTACGTCAAATATTAGCTAGACTATCAATTGATCACTTCTGGATTTATTAGTGACCGTATATCTTAGATTTAATGTCAATATATATTGATCGATATATACCACATTTGACTTCTCTTGGGTGTACCCTGAATTTAAACCTAAATTACTTTTTCTTGGCTCTTGTCTAGGACTAATTTGTACTTCTAATGAAAACAATTGTTGATGTTGGAAAAAAAATTAAAACGTTTATATAAAAAGATTGTTGAAAATAAATATAAATTACGAAAAGGCGTTTTTGAGTTCCTAAAACTTTTTTGGGAGTCAAAGATGGTGCTCTCTTTAAACAACGGGAACTTTTTACATCTATCTATATGCTTTGTTCTTGGGACACAGAACATTTTCCTTTGCCAAATACAATTTCTTGGGTGCATAAAACTTCCATTTTATATAAAGTAGGAGTTGAAACTTGTCCGGTTAAATTTATATGCTCTTGTTCTTGTTCTACAAATTAAACCCTAATTAACTATCTCTTTTGTTTGTATACTGTTCTACACCGTCTGATCATCTTCTTGTTTTCTTGCAAGATTTTATAAAAAACAAAACCCAGCTGTTCTTGTTCTTGTTCTTTAGCTCTGTTTTATATCAAAACACAGATATGCAGATGATTCCAGGAGATCCATTTTCTATTTCATCTTCCACGGGAGGGTTTGTTCATCAAGAAACACACCTTCATCATCTTCAGAAGCAGATCCCTGAGCTTAACCCTGATTCCAACCCTAACTCTAATGCTAAACCAAACTCTTCATCCACCAAGAAGAAGAGAAATCAACCTGGCACCCCAGGTATACTCACTTTCATCACATATGTATATGTGCATGTGTGTGTCATATACATATATATATATATATGTATTTCAACATATCTATACACACATAAATGTAAACGTAGAGGGTCGAACATACTATTCATACATATGTGCTGTAGAAAGTTCCAATTTTTTTGCAAATCTGGTTTATAATGAAATTTACATTTAACAAAAATATGAATACATATGTTTTGCTGAAATAATCCCAAAATCAATATTCGCATATATATATGCATATACGTCTCTATATATCTTGCTTCTATGTATATTTCATCCTTTGATTATATCCCAAATTATCTATGTTACATACATCATTACAAAGAAAACTAAACTCACGGAAAAATCTATCGGAAATTTGTCGGAAATAATCTATTTCTGACAGATTTTTTTCGTCTATTCTAAATGGTCAGAAAATAAGTAATCATCGAAATTTCGTCGGTATTTCCGACAAATTTCTGACGAGATTAATCCGACGAACATATTTCCGACGGACAATTTCAGACGGATTTTCGACGGACTTTAAAAAAATATATATTTTAAAAACATTTAAAATTTTAAATATATTTTAAATACAAATAAAATTCAAATTAATATGAAATAAATATACAAAAATAAAAATTTTAGAAAATAAAATTATCTAAATAAAAATGAAAATAATTTAATAAAATTTTTTTAAATCAATTAGAAAATAAAAAAATTCAAGCTAACAATTTAAAAATAATTTAATAAACATTTATATACAATTAAAAATAACAAAATTCAATATAACAACACCTAAAAAATAATAACAAATTAAAAAACAATAAATTAAATTAAACAATATAAAACATTACAATAATTAAAAATAATAAAAATACAAAAATCTAATAGCATTCCATATTAAAAATCCTACAATTTAAAGATTCCTAAACAAAATTTTAAATCCTAAAAAACTAAATACTAAAAAGCTAAATCCAAAATCTAACAAACATAATCCTAAATCTAAATTCCAAATCATAAAATCTACATTCAAAATTCTAACTTAAAAATTCATAAAAATAAAAAAAACTTAAGAAACTTACATGTGATTGATTTTGATCTATGATAATGTTTGGATATTGAGAGGATTTGTGATGATTTGGTGTTTAAATTTTTTTTTTTACGTATTTTCGAATGGTTTCGCGTGGAAGACGCATGTTTATAAAACAGAATTTTCGACGGATTTATAAAAATTTAAGATACGCGGGATACGAACAATTTAAATTCCCAGGTAAAATTTTGCAAATCCATCAGAATTATAAAAGAAACACATATATATCACTACAAGAAAACATCCGGAAAATCGACGGAATTTCCGACAGAGGCAAAATCCGTAAGAAATTTCCAACGGATTTCCGACGGTTTTACAATTGATATTTTCTGACGGATTTTCCAATGGAAATGCGTCTGTCGGTTATTTTCCGATGGTTTTCTGACGGACACTCCCAAATCCGTCAGAAATATATATTTTTGGACCGTCATCACGAAAATCTTTATAACTTTTGATCGCACCGTTGGATCGACCTCAAACCACTTTCAAATGAAAGCTAACTCATAAAGTAGATCCAACAGTGCGATCAAAAGTTATAAAGATTTTCGTGATGACGGTCCAAAAGTATATAATTCTGACGGATTTCCGACGGTTCTAGTTTTTTTTTTTAATTTAATTGAATTTATAAATTTCTGATGGATTTGGGAGTGTCCGTCAGAAAACTATCGGAAAATAACCGACGGACGCATTTCCATTGGAAAATCCGTCAGAAAATATCAATCGTAAAACCGTCGGAAATCCGTTGGAAATTTCTGATGGATTTTGCCTCCGTCGGAAATTCCGTCGATTTTCCGGATGTTTTCTTGTAGTGATATATATGTGTTTCTTTTATAATCTTTACGTACGACATCGTTGAATTCATTAGCACAAAATAAGTGTTACAAAAACTAATGATAATTCGTATGGACAGATCCAGATGCAGATGTCATCGCTCTATCGCCAACTACACTCATGGCGACAAACAGATTCGTATGCGAGATCTGCAACAAAGGGTTCCAAAGGGATCAGAACCTACAACTCCATCGCCGTGGCCACAACCTTCCATGGATGCTGAAGCAACGGTCCAACGAAGAAGTGATAAAGAAGAAAGTATACATATGTCCTGTTAAGACTTGTGTCCACCACGATGCTTCCAGGGCCCTTGGAGACCTCACTGGGATCAAGAAACACTATAGCCGTAAGCACGGCGAAAAGAAGTGGAAGTGCGAAAAGTGTTCTAAGAAATATGCTGTCCAGTCTGATTGGAAGGCGCATGCGAAAACTTGTGGCAGTCGTGAGTATAAGTGCGACTGTGGCACTTTGTTCTCCAGGTACTATTTATTAACCAACATTTGGTATTGGTTGATGCATAAGTTAAGTTTGTGCTATGTGAAGTACACAAGAATTCGGTAATCGATCTTTTTATAGAAAGATCAGATGACAACAAGGTATAGAATTCATTTAAAAGTGTTAGTATAAGAAAGTTGTGTGGCAAACTTTAATAGTGATAGTGTGTGTACATATATAGTGTCGGTATAGGTGTGTACATATAAAGTGTGTGCAATGTCATCTTGTGATTATATACTGTTGAGAAGCTGGATTAGAGCGCAGATCATTAATTGAAGACTTTCTGACTTTAGGGGAGCACTGTTTTTATTTTTAGTTTAAGATTTTGAAAAAAAGCTGCATACTTTACGAGTATCATATTCGATGAGATTATTGATGGTATGGGCATCAATTTATTTTGTGTGTTTGTATGTGTACATGTCTATTTGGCTTCATTCTTTTCTTCTATTCACACGATATGGCAAGGAACCATATACACATATATTCTTTAAAAAAGAAAAACTACACATACATACATACAGATATATAAAGTTTTATGTTTTTGTGTATAATAATTCAATTTTATGTTTGTTTCTGTCTTCATGTCGTCCTATGAATTTGCATAGGAGAAATAAATTCTTACTCCGGCCAAGAATGTCTTGTTTTGCAAATGATTTAAAATTTAATGCTATATCAAACAATCAATCCCTTTGTCTCACTTCTTTAATTACTTATCTTATGTCTATTTTCATTATTTTATCTTGTTATCTTCAATTTACGAGCAAACCTACGATTTCTAATAAATAATGGATCTATTATATAGGAAAGATAGTTTCAGCACACATAGAGCGTTTTGCGACGCATTGACTGAAGAAGGTGCGAGGATGAGTTCACTTTGTAGTATCAATCCGGTGTTCTCTACGACGAATCTGAATTTTGGAAATGATTCAAATATTATGAATAATCAAAATCTTCCTCATGGATTTGTTCACCGAGGAGTTCATCACCCCGACATTAATGCTGCTATCTCTCAATTCGGTTTAGGTTTCGGTCATGACCTAACTGCAATGCATGCGCAAGGTACATCGTATCTCAATCATCTTTCTAAATCACCAGTAATCTTATGTAAACATTAATTAATTCCATGGTCTCTTATTTCCTAGTTGTAATATAAATTTTGAACTATTTTCATAATTGTATCTTTTTAAATTCCACGCAGGTTTATCCGAGATGGTTCACATGGCCTCCACTGGCAACCACCACCTCTTCCCGTCGTCATCATCATCCCTCCCTGATTTCTCCGGCCACCTCCACAACCACCAACAATTCCAAATTCCAACGACTTCCACAAACCCTGATCTCACCTTATCATCATCCACAACATCACAACAAATCTCAGCTTCATTACCATCACTACAACAACACCACCAAACCCTAAAAGACTCATCTTTCTTCCCACTATTCTCCTCCTCTTCCGACAACAAACAAAACAAGCCTCTTTCTCCAATGTCTGCCACTGCTCTCTTACAAAAAGCTGCACAAATGGGGTCCACTAGAAGCAACTCCACCACAGCTCCGTCCTTCTTCGCCGGCCCAACAATGACGTCATCTATTAAGATCATCAAGGCAGAGTCAAGTGAAGAACAGAGAACCAGTCAAAGGCGCCAAGATGAATGCTTAAAACAGGTTCAAAAAAAGACGAAGCCACTGATTCAGCCAGAGGATTCGCTCCAAAGAAAACCTGCAGAGAAAGACAAAATGCACAATACACTGAAACTGTCAAAGAAAGGTACAGAAAAGCGAATTGAGACAAGAAACATGTTTGATGCATTGCAAGATTTAAGCGAGTGAAAAAGCAAAATGATGTGCAATGAGCTGTCGATCCTATCCTGAAAATGCAGAGCCATTGATCTTATCCTGTATTGTCTATAAAAACAAAACTGATGTAAAAACTCTGTTCTTATGCTTTTCAATGAAATGAATCAATAAAGCTGAAATATTCAAGCTCATAGCTTTTCTTTCATCATCATCTTCTGCAGCTTCTCCTCCTCCTAGATCGTCTTCTCCAATGATGATCCAACATCAAATCAACAACTTCAACACCAATGTCTCAAGAGAGAACCACAATCTTGTTCCTCCTCCTCCTCTTAGTGGTGTAACCACTAGTAATGTGGATAATCCCTTTCAATCGAACAGGTCGGGCCTAAACCCGGTTCAACAAATGGGTCTAACCCGAGATTTTCTTGGAGTAAGCAACGAGCATCACCCTCACCAAAAGGGTCGTCGTCCGTTTTTGCCTCATCGAGAACTCGCAAGGTTTGCTCCATTGCGTTGATTATCTGTTTAAGTAATTAAATTGGGCGCACTACATACTGGACCGGATATGGGGGACAAGTTTTGGAGTTTAGGATTGAAGGTTTCTTGAGGAGACAAGTCTAAGAACCGTACGCCCTTGTGAAGCGGTCGGAATGTGGGGACAAATGTTGACAAGACATCATCATATCAATTACATTGAATGTTATGTACTTTTATTATGTTTATGATCATCATGATCGTATATCTAGATACCATGACTTGCATGGATTTGTATTTGCGACATTATCGTTTTTGTAAATGTTATTTTCATTTCGCTATTATAATGAGATATTAATCAAGAATAATCTTCGGGCTTTTGAAGCTTGTTTATACTAGAAATATTGTTTTTTCATTGTTGTCGAACCAAATGTGAATGTAGTGATGCATACGAGGAGACACTGCTTAATTAAGCCGTTCATATGATATTGTGATATGTTTCTACTTCTAACCCAAGGTCCCCAATCCAAAAAAAATGTACGTCCGGAACTCCCATGAAAATCTTTGGATTTATGATTTTTTTTTTTGGGGTAGAAGTAACCAGTTGAATAATTTAAGTTTGATATATAGCGAAAGTAAGAATTGATTCCCACTCTCACCCAACAAGATATAATACAGTATATATACTAGGTAACCTTTATAGATAGACATCTTCAAAATCACGAATTCGAGTTTGACAGTTGACAAATAACTATTTTAACTTGTTTTATTCTTTGGTATGAAGAAATTATTAACCTAAGATCCAAGAAATTTGGTTAACCTAAAAACAGTATTCTTTTGAGATAGTCATACATGGGCGATAGTGTATTCTCGTAGACTGGTCGGCCTTGTCTTTATTTTGACTTATTTCTATCCCCACACGAGATAGACGTATTATATTATTAGCTTAGTATTATTACTTACCTTGAAAATATAAAACATGTCGTTTTGTGATTCATGCATAATTCCTTTTCATTGTCAAAGACAATAAAGCTATTGTAAATATATTTCTGTCAGAATTTTTTTGTTTTCAAATAACAATCAAAGTAAAGAGTTCAAAAACACATCTTTTTACAAAAGTTCAAAACTTACCACTGATCTGGTTATTTTCACTGACATTTTGGGCCCAGATTGATATCTTCCGGTTTCTATCTCTCTGGCATATATCTCAATAACAGGCCCAATAATCAAGTAATCTTACGTGGCAGAGCTAGACCACCGTGTAATAGTTAGTCATACGTGTTCGATTTTCAATGGTAAAAGTTTACGAAACTGGAACCCACTTAAAAACAGATTCCACGTGAAGGATATTGATTGAATAGAACAACGTGTTGTTACTTACACTTGAAACATGCAAATCAAAAAAGGCTTCGATTACGATAATCCGAAAACACGGATTCGCCTGAGCTTGAATCAAAGATTCTTCGTCTTCTTCTTCGCTCGTCTCTCTGATTCTGAATATTCCAAAATTGTGGGTGTAACTTCGTGTATGTATATGTATTGAAATCGAGAATGGATCTGTATCGAGTCTGGTCAGGGATAGATTTCCTAGCTTGGAGAGGAATGGCACACACACTTCTTCTGCTTAACTTTGTCTTCACTTGCCAACCTCTTCTTCTTCAACCTCTCGTTTCCGCTTTAGGTATATTTTCTTTCTTGATTTTCCCATTTTCCTTCCGCTTTCCTCTGGTAATTGATTATTTGTTGTTTAGCTGATATGGGAATCTCAGGGTTTAGAAATTCGCATCAAATGGCGAATTGATTCTATATTTTCCGGGAATTTGATCCATTTTGGTGTTGGGCTTGTCGCAATTTCCGGCGCTCTGTAGATATTAAGGTTTCCTTGGACTCTGATTTAGGACTCTGCTTTTAGGGTATTGAAAGCATAGTGAATTCGGTTGGAGTGAAAATAGACAAACTTGCTTGCTCCAAATTACGAATTGATCAAATTTTAGAAAATAGGTTATGAGAGTGAAGCAAGATTGCATTTTGGTACAATCTGTAGTTAAAAGTTATCATTGCTGGTTATTTTGGTACAGATGGTCAATCTGTTGATGCTGCTGAGATATTTGAGAGGGCTTCACAAAGTATCAAGGTCAAGCGTTATCGCGATGCCCTTGATGATCTGAATGCAGCTATAGAAGCAGACCCTGCACTCTCAGAAGCTTATTTTAGGCATGCGACTGTGCTTCGTCATTTTTGCAGGTATAGAAATTGCAGAAGGTCCTTCTTGTTTGGATTCGTTGTCATTCATAAATTTAAGCGAAAATGCCAGAATTTGAGTTCTCTTCCCTTTCCCTGTGTATAGGTACGAAGATTCTGAACATAGCTACCTGAAATATCTAGAATTTAAGTCAGGAGATTCGAATGCTGAGAAAGAGCTCTCTCAGCTTCATCAAGCTAGGAGTGCTTTGGAGACTGCCTTGACTCTCTATGAATCAAAGGACATTGGGAAGGCTCTTGAATTTATTGATAAAGTTGTTCTTGTCTTCTCCCCAGCTTGCTCTAAGGTTCACTTCTTGACGGCTATTTGCAATATATTTTAGTACCCATATGATCATCCAGTTTCTTATTGTTTTCATCGTTTTTCACTTCAGGCAAAGCTTCTCAAAGTCAAGCTCCTTATGGTGTCTAAAGACTACTCTGCTGCAATTTCCGAGACTGGTTATATTCTCAAAGAAGATGAAAATAACCTTGAAGCTCTGCTCCTCCGCGGCCGTGCCTACTACTATTTAGCAGATCATGATGTTGCCCAAAGGTTTGGTCTAACTTCAACCCAATTTCCAATTAGAGAGAGTTTGGATCTAAAACTGATATACTTGAGTAAACTCTCTGTTTCAGGCATTACCAGAAAGGGCTTCGTCTTGATCCGGAACACAGTGAACTGAAGAAAGCATACTTTGGACTGAAAAAACTGCTCAAGAAAACAAAAAGCGTGAGTCCTGCAAACCTCTTTGTCTTCCCATAACACTGAGATTTAGCAGCCAAGCATTAGTGTTGAAAACCTGTGCTCTATTGCAGGCAGAAGATAATGTAAACAAAGGAAAATTGCGAGTTTCAATAGAGGAGTATAAAGCAGCTATTGCTCTGGACCCTGAACACACTGCACACAACGTTCATCTCTATCTTGGACTATGCAAGGTCTCAGTCAGGCTTGGCCGTGGAAAAGACGGCTTAGATAGCTGTAACGAAGCACTTAACATCGATCCAGAACTGATTGAAGCTTTACATCAGGTTCATATCATTAAATCGAAACATTCATAACTTTTATCGAACAAACAGGTTTCTGATTCCTACTTTATCAGAGAGGAGAAGCTAAACTGTTGCTTGAAGATTGGGAAGGAGCTGTGGAGGATTTGAAGCAAGCAGCTCAAAGCTCTCAGGTTGGTTAAAGATTAATTTGTATAATCTTCAGTTTTTTATACTATTTGATGTAACTTGGATCCTTTGACTCAACTAAACACACATCTAATTGTATTAGGACATGGAAATTCATGAATCACTTGGTAGAGCTGAGAAAGCACTGAAGATGAGCAAACGAAAAGATTGGTATAAAATTCTGGGAGTTTCCAGAACCGCCTCTATCTCTGAAATAAAAAAAGCCTACAAGAAGCTCGCTTTACAATGGCACCCTGATAAAAACGTTGGCAATAGAGAAGAAGCTGAGAACAAATTCCGAGAAATCGCTGCAGCCTATGAGGTTCAACAAAATTCCCGATTGCCCTTTCATATTCGCACGCACATGTTCATTGTCTCTCTCATTCTCTAGATAACTGACCTGCGAATTGACCAGGTTCTTGGAGATGATGATAAGCGGGCGAGATTTGACAGAGGAGAGGATCTTGAAGATATGGGTGGAGACCGTGGTGGCGGAGGATTCAATCCGTTTCATGGTGGTGGTGGTGGTGGACAACAATATACTTTCCATTTCGAGGGCGGTGGTGGTGGTGGTTTTGGAGGTTTCGGTTTCTAACTTGGACATGAAGGAATAATATAACTTAAGACTAAACTTTTCAAATTATTATACTCAAAACCACATTTTGCTTTCTTCATCAAAAAAGTAATAGATAAGGCACACCTCAACTAACCGTCATCATCCAGAGCCATTACAGAATCAACGTTAGAGGATTTGGCGTCTCCAATTCAGTGTATCTAGCTTTGTTCTTCTTACATAGAAAAAATTATGAATTTTTGAAAACAGATATTAGGGATCAACACGTCTGTGTTTAGTACTGTTTACCCACACGGTGGATAAAATAATTTACAGCAAATTATTTCAAAGCCACGGACAAAAAGTGGGAGCCACACGTTTATATTAGAAATTGAATATTAAATTAGTGATGTATTTGGAATATTTTCTTTTTGTTGAATGATATATGCGTGTGAATTAGATCGTGCCATGTCGAAAAGAAAAAGTTTTCATCAACTATTGGTACTTGGTAGGTTGAAACGGAGTCTAGTGGTTAATTAATCATATCAATATCACATTTAACAAAATTAAAAATTACTTACGTGAATAAAATGATATAAACCCAAAAAGAAGACGAAATCCACTATGTATGATCAAACGGTCAAATATTAATTATATAATCATTAGCTTATTTAGAAGCCACGTGGCAATATAATGGCGGTAGAATCTTAACATTTGGCGGACTTAAAATTCTACTTAGCTTCACCATTAAATCTGTTGGAAACTTGAGAATCCTCCTTCTTCACTCACTCTTCTTCTTCCAAAAAAGTAAAAACAGAGGCGGAGATCATCAAACCCTTGTCCCAAATCTTAGCGAATCTCAGAAATAATCAAAGAACTGTGTTGAGTTTTAGGATTCTACAAGCATTGTAAGCAGAGGTTTTGCTTTTTTCCTGCCTGGTGGATCGATCAGTAAGAATGGGGGTGGAGGTGAAGTCGATTAGGGTTCCGAGAAGGGTCTGGTTAGGATCACAAATATCTATTGTTCTCCTCGTGGGTGGAAACCATACCTCCTCCAGGTTTTGTACCCGCTAGATTCTTCGATTTCTCAATTGCGTGTTTTTTCCCCCTTAGATCTGTTTAGCAATTGTACTAGACACTATCAATCTCCTTTGGGAAATTGAGGATTCTCCTTGATTTAGCTGAATATTTGAAATCCATGGGTGTTAAGATCTTGAAGCTCAATATCTTCCGTGGATCTACGAATAGGCATGCTCTGTTTCGTGCTATCACCATCGCCTCTGCTCTATCTGTTGTTCCTTTGATGGAGTTACTTCACGGGACAGAAGTAGCCGCTAAAGATCGCGTTTCCGGTGATGACCCAGCAGTGGATTTGGTCCATCTCGGCCGGTTTATTGTCCCAGGACCGAAACTGTTCTTAGATAAGCTCGTTGAACCATTCTGGGGAAAACTTGAGACAGTGAGGTATCCAGAAGTGGTATATGCTGATCTTGCTGAAGGGCTGACGGGGTTAAAGCTATTGCATTATGATTCTAAGGTTCTCTTCGTTGGTCTGGGATCAATTCTGCTGTTTCAGTGTTCAAAGGGTTGAGTTTCTCAAATGTTCACGAGGTTCCTAAGCATCATACTCTGTTTTCCTTTTTTTAATAGGAAGCATGTTTACGAGCTTGAATTTATTGAAAAGTCATTTCATTTCGTGTTCTGTGGGGATGTTGATCAAGTTACTTCCCCTGCTCTTCTTGTGTTGGAGATGGAGGGAGTTCTGAAGCCTGGTGGAACTGGAGTTGTCCTTATGAGTACTAATGGCCACGGTCTTGTTAAATATGCAACTTTAGTTTCATTCTGGCTTAAGCCGTCTGAGATAGTGCATGTGAACTACTTGGATCAGTTCACCGCCATCGTATTCAAGAGGAATGTAACAGAAACTGCTCCTTATATTGGAAAGTCTCAGCTGCCTAGAGGTTGCCAATCTGTTGATACCAATGGACCTTACATAGGGTTCATGGAGCCTCTACCTGAGATGGAATTGAGAAACAAGGAAGAAGAGAAAGTGGAAGAGTGGGTGTGAAATTAGATTGAGATGGCGACAAAAACTCCACTCAGAAGCACCGGTGAATAAACGTTACTTCTCTTAGATTTGTTTCTACAGATAATCAAACTTTAACATTTGATTGTTTCTTTTCACTAATTAACAAGCCATTTACAAGTAATTATATGGTGTAAAAAATAAGAGAAAATTCAAATTTTGTTTTTATTAAAAAGATCAAGACATGGTAGTGTACTTTTTATTACAAGAAAATATACTAGTACTGTTTTTGATTAAGCTAAATCAGACTAAACGTTTTTTTCGAAAAAAATATAATATTGTTTTGTTATGGACATATTGTTGATAAGGACACTCATGTTTTGTGGTGTATATATAACATACCAAAAAAAAAACTATAGAAGTATCAAGTGGATTGACAAACAAAAAAAAAAGACTATGAAAGTTATTTTGAACCTAATATATGTAACGTCTATGGTTGTGGTGGAGCATAATAACAATTTAAATAGAGATAAGTCCGGACATGAAACAAAGACAACAACAAACTCTCTCTTCGGATTAGACGTGAAAATTATAGTTTTCGACTTTGCTGAGAAGTTGTGTGTGGAAATTATAGATAAATTAATAGTAATCATCATGTGATTCTAGCTAAAATTTATGTTTGTGTATAAAAAAAGAAGAGAGTGTAAATGGAAGAGCAAAAAGAATAGCTTGGTTTGATGAAACGTAAAGCAAAAATTCACGTGAGGAAAAATGTAAAATACGACGCGGCTTAATTACTGCACGTGTCATTTATGTTTCACAATTAGGTTTTAGCTAATGGTTGAATCATAACTGGACGCGTATCCTACTGAGTTTGCATACGCTTGTCTGTAAAAATTAGATACTTGCCGTTGAGAAATTCATCTTTTACCCAAACAGAAATAGAGGTGTGACTAGTTTTCAGGTTTAGTTTTCATTTGATTTTTCTAAATTTTGATTATTAGTTTCGGTAATTTTATTTTCTCAAGTTGTTCGTTTGAAAATTGGATATTCGGCTCGGATTTCCCGGTTCGATTAGGAAATATCTGGAGATTAAACTTTAAATATCAACTTGAAGTTCACCATATATAATATATTTGTCAGTGTAATATAAGGGACAGATTATCGAACTACAAGATGTGAAAATTTCACGAAGAACTGAGATTTGATGATATCACAAAATATACAATACAAAATCTCGTCTTATACATTTATAAGAAAACAACAATAAGAACTATCTAAAACCCGAGATCAAATATCAAAAGATCGTTACAATTTTACACGTCTTCGTTATCTTGATCATAATAGTCTTCTTCGGTTTCTCCCCCTTCTAAAATCGTCTCAAGAATTGGAGAAGTCGATGGCTTCACCGGAAAAATTATCCGTGGAGGAGCAACCTCCATCCACCACGCCACATCCATCTTCTCCACCGTCAGATTCCTATTGAACCGATTATCAAAGAAACACATATTCGCTTCAACCGATAGATACGTGTTAATTTGGTGAAATATATAGAGAGAGATGTGTGGAATAATGATGGGTGGATGTGAGAGTAAGACAAGTGCACGATCCACAATGAATGAAGTTAGTTGTTGACTTAGTCTTATTTGCTAATAATAATGGAACCAACAAGAATATTTTAAAAGCTTTTGTTGTTTATAAACAATATCGAAATTAAAGACCAGAATTTGTTTGGGTCATTGTTATGTAGTACACTGCTGTGCAGATTGATTTAGACTGCGTTTACACGTATCAATCCTTTATGCATAAAGTCTAAACGTATGATAGAACGTTTGAAGCAGTATAGACATTTAGATAAATAGTTCGGCCCAAGATATTACCATGGGCTAATTTATAATTTTATTCTCATGGGCTCTCGACACTAGATTTTAATATATGATAGGAGCATAAGAAACCCATGAGTTCAAGCCTTGGTCGCTAGTCGCTACATCATCGTAGTTTTCATTCTTTTGGCCCTCTATTAGACGTTGCACCGATTTTTCTGGTTTCTTTGGTTCATCAAATGTCCGGATCTTTCACATGTTTTATTTATTTATTTGGTAGTTTTTTTATATATTTATGCAATTCGATTAAACTATATGCCTAGAGAGCAAAAGAAAAACTGAAAAGTAATCAACGGTACATATACATAACAATTTGATAAAAAGATTTGCCAAATAAAGATGAATCTCTGTGCTGAAAAGAAAAAAAAGAATTATAAAATTTTGAGTGATGATAAAAAACCATATTCTCAATAGTGATTTGTAGATTAATGATTTATGTTAATGCTTCCGTTGCTTACCATCCAAATTTAAATTAGCTACATGCAGACATATAAGATGCTTTGAAATTTTTATATATTTAGATTAATTAGAAAATTAGTGAAAATGATTGGATAAGATAGGGATATCTGAAAGGTTGCTTTAGTTCTTCAGGCTATTTCCCCCTTATTTTGTTTTTCTTAACTTGTAGAATATTTTCCCTGGTTTTACATGTTACCTATGTAATAAATATAATATTATAACATGGGATGCATAATTTTTTTTTTTTTTTTTAAGTAGGTGACCATGTTGTCACTAGATAATTCGATATTTTACATAGAAAATTAATCTATTACAAGAGAATTATTGGCATCTTATGAAGTTATGTGATCGAACCCTGCCAACTAAAGAAAGTGTACTTATCACATTGCATAAATTTTGGACAAAGTATTCTCACACTAATTTTTAAAACTTATGACAGAATTATATTTCAGGAGTCGATCGAGAATAAGGATTAGATGTCCTTGGATAAATTCTACAAATGAAAAAGTTTTATTTTTCGGATGATCATTTTTTTCTTCGGGATGATAATTTGTTTTCAGATTGAGTTCACAATTATTTTGGATGGGAGACATGAACGAATGAACTAGTTTCTTTTCCGTTATCGGTATACTGTGACTAAACGCTCCTTTTTGAATAGCCAGATTGTACACATGTATGTTTGTTTTATTTGCCTATATTTGTTATTGATTTACATTGAATGTTTTCGTTGGTTACAGTATTCACATAAACAACTGCAAATTTAAGTGTCTCCAAATCTCTTGAGCTTTAAGCTCCAGATATGCGTAAGAAAAATATATACATAAGGTTCTACAGAACTAACCAAAAATAATAATTCTACAGAGTTTGTATAGGGAATAGGGTGGTCCAAGCTAGGTCTACCATAGTTAATTCCTAATTTTATTATTCAATTATATAAAAACAGTGAAGGATATCATTATTTGATGGTGAAATAAAAGATTGAATTAAATAGCAATCGGTTTAGATAAACGACAAATCAACCCCTATCATGTGTGTTTTTTCTGATTTTTGTTCAGTTTAGTACGAAATGAGTTTCTTGATGTACAACGACCGATTAATTTAATTTGTTTAGGAATATAAAAGATACATAGATACAGTATGCAGATGATCACTTGACAAATATATGACATTTTCCAACAATATTGGTTCCGTGAAAGGTATACAATATGCATTTAACAAGTAAGATTACGATGCTTCTCAATCACGCATGATTCTATTCATTATTAGATTAAATGTATATATAGGCTATAGATATAATTATATAATTAAATGTAAATAGATAGGCCATGTATACAACCAAAATAATTCAATAAGATATAAGAAGAATTTATCATTATGAAGCTCGATTATTAATAAGAATCTATCACAAAAATATTGTATTAATAAGAAGCTCGATTTGTTGACTTGGCTAACATTTATTTATTTATTATTTGTTGATACTTGTGTGTATTATGTATCTAATTAAAGCTCCAGTTATGGAGAGGTCTTATCGGCCATAGTTAATCAATTGACCACATTACTCTATTGTTTAAATTGCAATTTGTTCAACAGATATGCTCTTTTCTTTGATAGTTATTTTATACTACATGATAAAATGACAAATTACATAAATTGGTTGCACAAAAAAAACAATATAAAAGGAGTAGATGGTGACAAAGAAAATAAAACACAAAGAAGACTCGAAACTATTGATGACTTTCATGATCCCTTCAACATAATTTATACTAGGAAAATACCTGTGTGGACAACGTGAATTTATACTTGGAACTGTTTTTAGTAATAAGTAAGCTAAAGTGAACACATA